>JALHBL010000262.1:0-182298 GCA_023638675.1 Camponotus pennsylvanicus | reverse complement strand
CGATGATTGCATAGATGTAACTTTTAATCGATTGGTTAGAGTGACCGAGACAGTCGATGTCAAATTTACGCAATTCTCCAATATCGCGTCCACTGTAACGGATCCTAAAGAAGTATCGAATGTAATACGCGCGAGTGACGCTTTCAACAAGCATCAACTCGTCGATTGCGAGCTGGCAGCTTTAGTTTTTAGTCCACATAGTACGTAAGAAAAATATGTATAAAAAGAAGAATAAAGAGTTTCAAGTTTACTAAATCATGATGTAATTTCTTTGCACATATTTCCATCCTTTGCGCTAGTTATAAGTCTTTACCTTTTTTCTCTCTCTCGTACGCGATCATCTCGCGCTATCGTTCCCTCTCTCTCGCACGCGTTCTCCTCACACGCGTTGTCTTTCAAAGAAATGCTGCTGTTTATATTGTTTATAAATCGGACATCGGTATATGCACTACTGTTTATATCGTTTATCAACCGCGTATGTAATATAATATTGCTTATATTTGCGATAAAACATCCAACGCGCGCCACCTCCGAAATCCCCTCCGTCCCGCGTGACGTCATTCCCCCTCGCCCCGGAGAACCCCCTCGCGCCTCACCCCCCCTGAGATCCCTGGGTTAGAACCGGCATAGAATCATCTACTTCAGCCATTATATGATTCTTTATAGGTAGCCGCGTGTTGTGACCATCGGTTTCTATGGTAGCGAGTGACCTGGTCAGTCCACCACGTGGTCAGCTTTGATTTAGGATCGAAAATTTGGGTCGTACTTTAATGGGGCTACACACTTCAGGATAAGAATCTAACTACAAATTTTACGGCGACGTGTCTTCTGCGCAGACACCTGAATCGATATTTTTAATTTTACTAGCTTCATTTATCATTGTGCATCGTGTTGCAAAATGCTCGGATAGTCTCGAAATATTAATCATTTTAATCATCAATTAAATTGATTATTTAATTACTATTAATTTGATTACTATTAAATTCAAATACATATATTCGTCTTATTAGCAGCTATAGTAGTCAAAGCTAATTCCGAGTATCACCCAGTTTGCAATAAACTTGCTTCACAGCAAGCTTATATAATTGTTAGTTATAATTTCCCACTCAATAATATAATTGTTATTTAACATATAACAGTTATATAACATGTAACAGTTATATTGTTGAATGAGAAATTATAACTAACAGTTACATAACTGTTACTTGGTGTTTGCTGGGTTACAATTGCAATTTCCTTCAAGCTATTATTACTATTTTAATCGGGTAGAAGGATCGGACGTCCTCTTCGACGCGATGAGCTCGATCCGTCGAGAGGTCCGAGGATGCCTTGGCGCGATCGGTCGACGTAGTCGGGGGTAGGTGCCAGAGACGGGCATGGACACTAAGACACCGCCGATCCCGTTGAAGCCGCAGGAGAAGCCTCAGCCTCAGAAGAGAACGGAACGTGTGGCCGACGTGTCCTTGCCCCCGCTGACACCGTATCCGAATCATCGTACACATCAGGATCATCGCAAGAAGAGGCCTTACAGGTAATAGAGATGCTGGCCAAGTTGTTCCATATCGATTCCCAACCGCTTAAATTCTGAATCTCTCTATTTTCATTTGCAAGAGTCAATCTATTTGAGGATGTTTCATATGAAATTTAAACGATTGCTATGATAATATTGGGTAATCCGGGTCGTCAGTTTAGACAACCACTCATACAGCACAAAATATTGTTGTAACATTACAGCAATATTGCAGCAACATTGTAATATTGGTGCAATATTGTTGTAACTTGCAGTAATATTACAATGTTGCTGCAATATTGCTGTAATGTTACAACAATATTGCAGCAATATTACAATGTTACTGCAATATTGCTGCAATGTTACAACAATATTGCAGCAATATTACAATGTTGCTGTAATATTGCTGTAATGCTCCAACAATATTGCAGCAATATTACAATGTTGCTGTAATATTGCTGTAATGCTCCAACAATATTGCAGCAATATTACAATGTTGCTGCAATATTGCTGCAATGTTACAACAATGTTCTGTGCTGTATGGGCAGGGTTGATGCTCTAGAAGCTCTCTCTGTTCCAGAGTGCTACACATCGGCGCTACGCCCTTGATGCACGCCTGTCAACAGGGCGACAGAACGAGGGTGCTGAGATTGCTGAAGGAACAGGGGGAAACGGTCGCTTACAGAGATCGCACGTTAAGAAACGCTCTCCATTATTGCATGGACGCGGGAACTGGAGGTGCGGTTGCCGCGGCGGCACCGGAACTGGTGAACGCTCCGGACGCCGAGGGTCACACGCCACTTCACCTGGCGGTCATCGCCGGCGACACCCAGCTGGTCGCGGTTCTCTTAGCGAACGGTGCCGATGTCAACGCCAAGGATCTCGAGGGACACAGTGTTCTTCATTGGGCCACAGGTATATTTCTTACTTATATCTGATGTCTGAGCCAGAAAAATATTTCTCACAAACACGAGAGCTCACAGACTGCATCAGATCGATAGATTAATTTGATACTTTACTTTACTTTATTGTAGCGAATATATATTCTTCAAGATAGCAGATAGACTGTATTTACCCTCGTATACTGTTGTGAGAATTTGTAACGGAATTTTATCTTGTTATATTAAATTTCGATCCGCTAAGGCTGAAAATAAATTAATCCTTTTCAATTTTTGATCATCATAATTATAGAGACTCGCTATTTTAGATCCGTTCAAGGTTTTGAATGAAGAAACATTTTTACATGTATTTATAACTTTTATACAAATAACTTGAGGACATAACTATGATCAACTCGCTCAAGTGATCGCGATAATACGTGTCCTCGCGTGATCGTTAGCAGACCGAAATGACGTCATGCAGGACGACCTACTGACCTTACTTGACCACTACACGCCATCATCTCCCCGAAGATTGGAGGGAACGATACGCGCTCTGCATTTTACCTGTCATCCAACTTTTAAGGGAGTTTAATGTACGACCGCGGACAATTTGACCTTCCAAAAGGGGAACACTGTGTTCTAAGATATTTACATCGTGTCTGCATGAGAACATAAGTTCGAAACAATTCTTGAGCTCATTCTTGAACTAATATATCTCAAATGGAATTTATTTTAACAAAATTTTAATTTTACTCGGTATAACAAAAAATTGATATCAAGATTGCCTGCTTCAAAGGAAGCTTAAAGAGGGTATCCTTCAAGGATACTTTGTATACTCTCTCTTCTTTCGCAAAGTTCTTGAAATATTAAGAAAAAAAATAATTGAAGTTGTAAAAATAATTTTCAGTTTGCGGAGAAGCGGAATGCGTTCGATTAGTTTTGGCAGCTGGCGCGCGACCTTCCACTCCCGATTTGCGTGGTGGTTCCCCGCTTCATTATGCCGCCCAATGCTGCGGTGCGGCCGCCACAGCCGAGCTCGCGGTTCCCAAGAAGATCGGTCTGAAGGTTTTGCAAACGCTCTTGGAATTCGGCGCGGATGTAAACGCGAAGGACGAAGATGGACGACAGCCAATCTTGTGGGCGGCGAGCGCGGGTAGCGTGGAGGCCGTATTGGCTCTGGCAAGGTAGATGACTGGTCGACACAATTGTCTTACAATTAGTTTTTCGACACCAAGTGTCAATCTATCTTAGATCTTGATAAAAGTTGTAGAAAGATTCGAAATTAACTCTCCTCGTGAAATGGTACCACTTTGGATCCTGAGTGACAATGTAAGGCAGATGTATTTATGAAACCTCCCATGATTCAGAGCTGGAGGATCGGCGGCCGCGGGTACTTCGGACAAAGACGGATTGACAGCGCTTCATTGCGCGGCTTCCCGAGGCCACGCGAGGTGCGTGGAAGCGTTGGTCAACTTGTGCGGATCTCATCCCGACCACGTGGACGATAACGGTTGCTCCGCTTTACATTACGCCGCCACTTTGGGTCACGCTGATGCCACCGCGCTTATCCTTAAACTCGGCGCGGATCCCAATCGTCAGGATCGAAAGGGTAGAACGTAAGATTACGAAAAGCTACTAGTCTTCCTAGTGAGACATATCTTCTTCTATAAATATTCTAAAAATTCTAAAAAATATAAGATTTTATAACCCAGCAAACACCAAGTAACATTTATATAATTGTTAGTTGTAATTTCCCACTCAACAATATAACTGTTACATGCTATATAACAGTTACATAACATGTAACAGTTATATTGTTGAGTGGGAAATTACAACTAACAATTATATAAATGTTACTTGGTGTTTGCTGGGAATATAACATCACACTATTGTAGTCTATATATGTTTGATCGATTATATATTTTGATTCTAATCAAAAGTACCAATTTCCAAGAGACTGTCACGCTTTTCTTCAGACCGGCGCTTTGCGCCGCGGCCAAGGGCCAGTTGGAGACCTTGAAGATTCTGAGCCAACACGGCGGTTCACTTCACGCCAGAACCGTACGAGGTACAGGGATCGGACACGAGGCTGTTGCATCCGGTAGAATCGAGCTGATAAAGTGGCTGGCGAAGAGGAGACCGAGTACATTGGACGTCGCTACCCACGATGGCAAGACTCCTCTCCACGTCGCGGCCTTGCACGGTTACTTGGACGCGTGCAAGGTCCTTCTGGATCACGGCGCGAGAATCAACGCTGTTCTCAGGACTAGCAAGGGCAACTCGATGACCCCGCTGGACGCGGCCCTTTACAGAGGGCACCGAGATTGCGCGAAACTGATCCAGATGCACGGTGGCTGTACGGCTCAGCAGTTGAGGAGTCACAAAACTGCACCAAACAAAGGTCAGATTAGGTATAATCTATAGACATTTGATGAATCTCTCTCTCTCTGGTTGGGAAGCAATTTAAAATGATAATAAATTGTGTTTGTGTTGCAAACTTTATTTGTATTAAATATTTTTAACGAGGCATGACTTTATTAACGTAAACGTTAAAATTTCATCATTCAAAAATACTTAAAAATTGTTATTTTCTCTATGCATTTATAAAAAATTTGTGTGATAGTGATATATTATTGCGTAACTAGGTAAGTCACTGAAACGATTTTAGTCTTCACAGCAAAGTTTCGAATGAAACATAACGAGAGTAGCTCTCCGAGCGATAGTAGTCCTTGTAGAAAAGGTCACAGAGGGCACAGACATCCTGAGCTTTACTACGAGGAGCGATGGATAGAGAGGAGAACGCGGCGGAAGAGTAATTCAAAGAAGCTGGCACGTCGGGATAGTCGAAGTTTCAGCGAAGAGGAAGTGCGACTATCGAAGATGTCCACGAAAAAAGATGAAAGAAGAGCTCGAAGCGAATCCGCGCGGTAAAATAATGCGAATAACGTCTTATCAATGCGATGTAAAATAATACGAGGAGTGTTCATAATATAAAGAACTCTTTTTTTTTATTTAGTTATTATATGAAAACTTTCAATATTCTAAATTTGTGAAATTAACACTTTTTAGAATATCGATGTAATCAGTAAAAATTAATTTTCAAAAAATTCCGACAATTAAATATAAAAAGATGAGTAAAAAAAGAAAGGGGAAGGTGGTTACTTTTTAAATCTTCTTGTATTAATTAAAATCGCATTGCATTATCATATAAAGTACCAAATTTACTTAAATTGTCATTAAAAATTGATAGATACGATAATAATGGCGAGTGCAATCTGCGAAGAAAACGAAGCAGAAGAGTATCTATGAGTCATAAACATGAATATTCAGATTCGTCGACCGAATCTGACAACTATGACTATTCTCACGACGAAAATGAGGCAAGTATCCAACGGCAACGCGCAAAATTGCAGCAGGAAGCAAGAAAGGACAAGAGTAAGAGCTCCAACGAAACGGCAGCCAAAGATAGCTCGAAGAAAGAGGACGATGACAACGATCAAAGCGTAAGCGACGATAGTTTAGAGGTGATCGTGGTGAAGAAATCGTTGGAAAAAAAATGTGAAAAGGTGGTATCCGGAAGAAGATCGAAGACTCCTAGAGAACGCACAAAGGAGACAAAATTGACTAAAATGCACAAACGTAGCTCCAGGAAGACGTCCAGATCAGGTAAATCAAAGATATCCGATAACGATGAAAGTACAGTGGATCGAGACGAATCGTCCCATAAGAAAGACAAAAGCGCAAAAGAGCCAGTGCATACCTCGGGAACACCATTCGAAGGGGATGAAGTTGACAAGAGGATAATAGAATCTCGATATCGCAGAGACGCGACGGATAGCACCAGTCAGGAAACTGTGGAGCAAGTGATTGTCACGGCGATGGTTCACAAGGATCAAATGCCTGACACTCCGAAAGCAACGTTGGAGACAGCGAAAGAGGTCAGCTATGAAGACATTTTGAAAAAGAAAACGATAGAGACAGAGGGAACGAAGGAAATTTCTAAAGATATTACTACTTCCGATAAAAATGAGATGATATTGCCGCACAAAATGGATAAGCAAGACTCTGGAGAAGGAGTACAAGAAGCGACGCAAGAAAATTCTCGAGTTACTGAAGAGATCCAAGATGAGAACGAGAAAGTCAAGGAAACGAGTGATAAGACGCAAGGTAAGTTCCATTAGATAAAGATCAGATATTGCAAGGAGGATACAGAATTTGCGAATACATTTAATATAAATCTATGTTTGCCTGACACTGGCTATAGTAATCTTTCAGACAGGTTAGATACATCCGAGGACGATACACACGAAAAGCAAAAAGCGGACGAGGATAAAATATCTGACAAATCATCCCATTTAAGTATGGAACCTAGTACTACTGAAGATTTCATCAGCGAGAAGAGAGACAGTTCTAAAGACGAAGAGAAAACCGATCAGCAATCTGTTTCTGATCAAAAGGACGTTTCTCAACATTCTGTTACCGTAGACGAAGAGGACGGAAAATCCATTTCCGAAGATTCGAAGAGAGAGGAAACCTTAAAAACTGCCATGAAAAAGACTTTATCGGAAGAATCGAAAACACTGTCTTCGAGACAATCAGAAGAAGGTGAAACTGCGAGTAGTTCAAAGGATAAAATCGCAGACCTAACAGGTGAGGAAGAAGGGGAAACTTTAACAAAACAGGTATCCGTGAAAACAGTATCCACCAAAGAGAGCTTTGAATCGACTGAAGATGCTGAATCGAAAGAGGATGAAGAATTGAACAAGCATGATGAAACCTCTACGGGCGTATCATCAACGGAATCAATGTTGACTGTGGAAAAGACTCTTTCTCCAGGAAGGGCGCCTCCTGATGAAAAATCGGGAAATGTTAAGGAATCGGATAGTAAAGAACGATCAGAGATCGAGACAAGTAAGTCAAAAATATTGTATACTTTGAAATATGTAACATGTTATTAGAATCTTAAATATTTCGAAAATCATAGAAACACATGAATCGCGATCCGCGAGTTTTAATTTCAAAGTATTAAGACCTCTTCGAATACAAAAAGTCTTTAAATAGATATTGTCTGATTAAATTAAAATATTTATCATAAATATAATTTTGTTTTCGAGATAAATTACTTGTCGTCTAACGGACCAAGATTTTAGGGGGCAAAGATTCTCGATACATCGACGATAGTTCCTCGAGTTCTCCAAAGTCCCTGAAGCCGGTAAAGACGAGACGTTCGAGACCATCCACGGGAAGAAACGCGAGGACAGGAAGGTCTTCCTCAAATATATTAACGAAGAAACATCTGTTTGAGAGCTCGGAAGAGTGTCCACCGGATCAGCGTGCGATAGTCGCGGTGATAGATAGTCCAGAATGGGACGAGGACGAGGCGGTTGAACAGGAAATCAGACAGGCACTCGGAGAGGATACACTGGAGCGCGACACGGAGCACGAAGAAGACAATGAGATTGGTGTTATGCGAGTTTTGCCAAGTACGAGCGAGGAAGAGACTCCTAGCACGACTTTAGGTGTATCTAGAACCGCCAGAATCGACTTTTTGCCTCAGGTAGTCTGAAAAAAGAATTTATACCTATTAATCGTAGCGCTATCAAATGCAATAATTATTGAATTAATTATTTCTAAACTTTTTTCCTTGGAAAGAATTACTGACTGTCATCATTAATAAAACTTACTGTGTAATTCCATATTTTAAGGATATACGAGAAATCTTTTGTACACCAACACCTAATTAATGCCATGACAACAGTTAACATTAGTCAGTTAACATTACAACTAATATTATATTATCAGGTACAATCGACCACTAGCAGTCGTCTGGTTACAATCGAGCATCCCGATCAAACCCGTCGAGAACGATTCTGGCGGAAACAACGTCGCGACAGCGGGGGTAGAGACAGCGGGATAGAGCCGAGCCCGAGAGTGTCGAGAATTCCACGGAGGCGAAACGCGAGATGCTGTCCGAATACGGCGAAACAGCAAGCCCTCAACATGGAGACCATCACCCGGGACGTGCAAATTAGTCTGCGCCGTTATTATCTCGAAAGGAAGATCTTCTTCCAACTGATGGAACTGAAGAGGTTGCAGATTCGTCACGGTAGAGCGAATGAACATGTTCTGGTGAAAAGACAGGTGAGGTCTAGTTATTATTATTAATTAATGTTGTAAAATATATTATATGTATTAATATTAAAAATGTGTAATATTTTTTATTTGAATGAGAGAAGTTAATATCAATATTAAAATATTATGATTATCGAGAGATATTGATTTGTGGACAATGATTTTTTTCAGGTGGAAGCTTTTAATAGATCTGGCATGTCTGGACCCACTCTTGGCGTCGCGAAGTACGATCAACCATTTACGTTCAGGTTACTGTCAGATCAAATAAATTAATGCGTTGAATAATTTATATAATTATATTATTCACTTTTATAATTATATTACCCAGCAAACACGAAATAAGAGTTATATAACTGTTAGTTATAATTTCCCACTCAACAATATAATTGTTACATGTTATGTAACAGTCACATAACAGTGAGAAACTATAAACAGTGGGAAATTATAACTGTTAGTTATAATTTCCCACTCAACAATATAATTGTTACATGTTATGTAACAGTTACATAACATGTAACAATTATATTGTTGAGTGGGAAATTATAACTAACAGTTATATAACTGTTATTTGATGTTTGCTGGGTATATTATATTATTCGTTAATTATAATTATATTACAATTATATTACAATTATATATTATAATTATATTACAATTATATTATAATTATATTACAATTATATTACAATTATATTACGATTATATTACAATTATATTACGATTATATTACAATTATATTACAATTATATTACAATTATATTATTCATTTTAATTGGTAAAATATATCATTATTATCAGACAATTCGAAGCGTTCCTGTACGAACAATTGAGAAGACTGCAGGGAAGACCGACCACTCCAGATTTTTGCACCGAAGCTAAACAATGCACGCAAAAGACTCATCGTTGCCATCACGCGACCAGCGCTTACACCTCTATTCCAGTGTACACGTATCGTAAGTTAATATATTATCGTGTTCAAGTATACAGGGTGTTAGAAAAGTCCCGGAACGGTCGAATATTTCATAAACTATGCACTTTAGAAAGAAATATTTCAGAGAAAAGTTGTATGGCTTGAAGGGGGCCATAAGATGGTGTCATTGGTTTGACCTCGAAAAATCGTTTGAAGGTCACGTGAATGTCACCTTCAATTTTTTAAACGGAACTACCTACTTTTTATTGAATATTATTGTAGCTTATCTCGAGAGCTTTCCAAAACACTATAATTAAGTCAGTTTTCATTAAGTACTTTTCGAGTTATGAAGCTTGAAATCATTTCTTAATTTTACATAAACCGTAAAATATCTTGTAAAATATTCATTTTTCGTTTATCTTACCTTACTTTTATGCACAAAATAATGAGAGGAATCAATTGGTGTAAAGAAAACACATAATTGTTTCGAAAGAAAAAATGTAATTTGCAATTAACAATTACATTTTTTTTTTCAAAACAATTATGTGTTTTCTTTACACCAATTGATTCCTCTTATTATTTTGTACATAAAAGTATTAGGGTAAGATAATCGAAAAATGAATATTTTACAAGATATTTTACGGTTTATGTAAAATTAAGAAATTATTTTAAGCCTCATAACTCGGAAAGTACTTAATGAAAATTAACTTAATTATAGCGTTTTGGAAAGCTCTCGAGATAAGCTACAAGAATATTCAATAAAAAGTAGGTAGTTCCATTTAAAAAATTGAAGGTAACCTTCACGTGACCTTCAAACAACTTTTCAAGGTCAAACCAATGACACCGTCTTATGGCCCCCTTCAAGCCATACAACTTTTGTCTGAAATATTTCTTTCTAAAGTGCATAGTTTATGAAATATTCGACCGTTCCGGGACTTTTCTAACACCCTGTATAATGTATTGCTTTTTTGACATGTGTGTTTTAATTTATAATTATTTTAATACGCTATATTTTTTTGAAGAAAAAAGATTCAGCGTATAACTATGTATATCGCTGAAAAATTAAATCGCTTTAATTCTCAAGACCTAGCCATCTATATGTATGTACAGCCCGCGAAGAGTCAGTTTCTGTAGTGTGAATGTAGATTATAATTGCAGTAGGTGGAGACGCCCCAGATCGAGCGGAACATCTTCCGAAGATAGAGAGTCGCGGCAGAGGACACATGACGGTAATAAAATGCATCGTATGAGAAAAATAGAGACGGAAAAACAAAACTTATTGCTCGATAGACATTTAATCTTAATTTATAATTCGTAAAGCAAGCAAGTTGTCAATAATTTATAAGTTTCATGTCAATGCAAGTTGTCTATTCTGTTCTATTCTATTATTTTTTTTTCCTTTTAGGTGGAAGTGACGCATGGAGAGGGAAAACAGGTGATCGCTCTTCCGACTGAGAAATTAGATCGTACCAAAAAATATTTCGTTACGTTCACCGTAAGAGGCGAGACGCAAGACGACGAGAAATCCAAATCATCCTGCACGACACGAAGAAATGCAAAGAGCGTGTGAACACTTCAAACATACTTCTTCTCCTAATCTGACTATTGATAAAATAATTAATAATTTGCGAAAAAAAATACTTAAAAAAAGTACATTGAGAATTGATTTTTGTGTATGAAAAAGAATATGCTTTCAGAAGCAATTCTACTCTATAAAAAAAGTATAAAGAATTGCGAATAATTTTGCTTCGTTCCTTCACAAAAAAGTTTTCTATTTTAGATATTGTCTGTTATAAAAAAAAAACTGATCTCTGCGACACATATTTTTCTTTTTTTTAAATCCAATAATTCTTCCTAGGAAAATTTGCTTGACGCACAAGAATAAAATATAAGAAATATATCTCAAAAACTGCCAGACAAAATAAAATTGTTCAATAAATTCGATATAAAAAAATCAAATTTGCGCTAATTGTGTATGTCTCATTAAATTAATTTGTACAATATTATTTATATATCTCTCTTATACGAATAGCGGTGATTATAGTTTCTTGTACCTGAGCAAGAGTCTATAGCTTGTAATTTTCTATTTTCTGTAACTGATGTTAAGAGAAAGATGATTAGAAAGGGGACAAAGTTTTATTGAATGTTGACTCAAATTTATAAGAGAAACAGATTTTTTTGCCAAGATATATAAAATTAAACAACAAATTATTATTTATTATAAAATATCCAAATCATTTATACTTTTTCTTTTTCTCTCTTGTATTTTCTGAATAAAATATGTAAAATAATATTCTAAATAAAATGAAAGAATGACTCAATAATAATTACAATCTTTCTGTACATTTTCCATTGTGTATCCTCAAAAAAAAAATTTGATATAAAAATAATACAAAAATGTTAAAAATATAGAATTTATCCCTATAATGAATAATAAATCTTATTATAATGATATACAGTATAGATATTATTTTTTTATAGCAATAATAATAATATTAGCAAGCAAGGTAATTGCCTAATAATTTGTCCATAAAATTATACGGATTATTTTTATATATTAAATATATTTTGAGAGAGAGTTGATGCTATTCTCAGGCAAAATATTTATTCTCCAATATATGCAAATCAAACAAATTGGAGAAAGCGAGTGCGGCAACTATTAAAAGGGTTGGCTCAAAGGATTATCGATTAGTCGGTCGACGTGGTTTCAGGCAAAAAGGACGCGCGTTTCCCTATCAAAGTAACGCTGATTCGGCAATAGATTGTGTCAACAATGTCGACGCGACTTATCGAATCCGCGACGGTTGCAATGCTGTTCATCAGACAGCATGAGTATTATTTTATTCGTAGCGTGAAATTCCTGTGAAGAAGCCTTCGAATGGACAAATGGCTCCAAGATAGGAAGCTCTGGCTATTCGGTAGCACGCTGCCGTTGCTACCAAGGAGGTAAACATTGATGTCAAAAGCACATATCTTGATTCAATTAAAATATCTACCTTTTCGAGTGCATCTTTTGATAGTCTTTTGATTATTTGACATTTTTTAAAAGTGCATTATAATATTTAATTTTCTAATTTCTCTTCGACGTCAATTTTTTGCATAAATATAGTACCTAGGCTTTGTGATCGTTTGACATTTAGGCTCGATTCCCTACAGCTTCTTAAAATTCCGAAAAACTGTCCTACGATTCTTATGAGATTTAAAGAAGACATACCAAATAATTCCAATCGAATACGGCTGGAAGATTTATTATATTTCTTGACAAAACATGCATGAGATTTTATGCATTTTATTAAAATGCAAAAATGTTCCTTTTTACACAAGTATACAACGATAATCTTTTGTCATGATTGAACTAATTATGGCATTATATATGTAATGTAATGTGGAAAATCGCTTCATATGGTAAATGATAAATCTTGCCATACTTTTATTAATATATAATTTCTCATATATAGAAAGATAATTAATTAAATTAAATCATTTCTCTCATACATATGGCAGAGAATAAAAAAGAAATTTTCTTTTAATTATTTTAAGAAATATCTTTTAATTTCGCATGTTAATATTTAAATTTTTATCAATTATTATTTTCTAAAATACTATTTCTTCAACATCTGCATTATACAGGGTGTCCCATTTTAATGTCCCACCCTAAATAACTTTCTTATTTTTAATTTTAGAAAAAGATGTTTCCGACAAAAGTTGTATGGTTTCAAGGGGGACATAAGGTGGTGTCATTAGCTTGACCTTGAATAGTTACTTGAAGGTCACGTGAAGGCCACTTTCAATTTTTTAAATGGAATCGCCTACTTTTTATTACATATTCTTGCAGCTCATCTCGAGAGCTTTCCAAAACACTATAATTAAGTTAGTTTTCATTAAGTACTTTCCAAGTTATGAGGCTTGAAATCATTTCTTAATTTTACATAAACCGTAAAATATCTTGTAAAATATTCTTTTTTCGATTATCTTACCATAATACTTTTATGTACAAAATAATGAGAGAAATCAATTGGTGTAAAGAAAACACATAATTGTTTCGAAAAAAAAAATGTAATTGCTAATTGCAAATTACATTTTTTCTTTCGAAACAATTATGTGTTTTCTTTACACCAATTGATTCCTCTCATTATTTTGTACATAAAAGTATTAAGATAAGATAATCGAAAAATGAATATTTTACTAGATATTTTATGGTTTATGTAAAATTAAGAAACGATTTCAAGCCTCATAACTCGGAAAGTACTTAATGAAAACTAACTTAATTATAGTGTTTTGGAAAGCTCTCGAAATAAGCTACAAGAATATGCAATAGAAAGTAAGGGGTTTCATTTAAAAAATTGAAGGTGACCTTTACGTGACCTTGAAGCAACTATTCATGGTCAAACTAATGACACCACCTTATGTCCCCCTTGAAACCATACAACTTTTGTCTGAAACATCTTTTTCTAAAATTAAAAATAAAGTTATTTGGGGTGGGACATTAAAATGGGACACCCTGTATATTATGAAAACAGATTATTTTCGAAATATTTTTCGTAGTCTTCTACTGAAATAAAAAAAAGAAATAATTTCATAAAGAATAGATTCCTTTATTTTTGCTCCACTATTTTATAATACTATGCAATTTTTTAATACACATAAAATATTTTGGAGAAAAAAAATAAATAATAAATATATAAAATTTACAGAATAAATTAAACGCGAAGACCGCGAATAGCGATGATTATTTACATCCCTTGTCACAGATCATACGAAAATCTTACGTCTTACGTTTTCAAGCTTTACATTGCGTAACTTTAGTCGCTATAGAGAGAGTTCGTCCAACAGTTAGAAACATTTTGACCTCTTTCACGGTCAGGATATATAAACGCGTACTCGCGAACGTAATATCGATTGTCAATAATCAAGAGTTGAATAACGTAAAGCGACGTTTCTTCAGCGTATTAGTAGTGTCCGGTATGTTCGCCGACGCGGGTGACCTGGCAAGAGTATTCCATGAATTCCATTCTTGGATTTCTGTACGTATTAATTGTTTTATTACTTCTTTCTCTCTTTTTATCGAAACGTCAGGCTTGTCACATACTCATTGAGCAATGTACGCCGAAACGAATTACATTATTTAATCGAACCTTTAGAATACGAGAAGTTGAAAAATTATGTAGACAAGTTTATATCATCTATTTATCTATTTATCTCTATTTTTTAATCACATAATTTATTCTGACAAATATGGATTAATTTTCGAGATTTAATTACGATTACAATATATTGCTAAACGCATTTGTGTAAGATAGATTTTATTCTGAATATGAAAAGAGTTTTTATTGATAATAAATAATTTTCTTATTTTTTTTAACTTTTTAATATCTAATTCTATCTATTTAATGTTCAACATTAAACTTTCTGAAAAAAATAATCGTATATTATGTACAAATGTCCGCTTAAATGATTTATGTTTAAGCGTAAGTGTGTGTATTTTTATAAAATATTAAAATAATAATTGTATTCTTTTTTAAAGAAGAAGAAAAATAAAAGAATACTATGTGGTATGTTTTATTTTAATAAAATAGTAAAATAATAATTATATAAAATATTAAAGCAATAATTATATACTTTTTTAAAGAAGAAAAATAAAAGAATACTATGATATTCTATACTTTTTTTAAATTTTAAATAATTTTGAGTAACGCATATACAATAATATTTTAAGAGTGAAATATCTTTTTAAAAAATCAATATAATGAAAACTATTTTATAATTCCAGTATTTTTTTAAGATTATTTTAGAAAATAAAGATAAAATTCTGCATATAATTGCATTAATTGTAACTTTTAATAAAATGAAGCACGTTTTCGTGAATTTAGCTATTTAACGCTTCATACCTTTTGATAACCTGGCATTCTATTTGTCGATTTACTTTCAAAGCACGCATCCGAATGCATCAATTAATTTTCAAAATTGATACATACAATTTATCTTCTCCGAAATTATGGTGTATACATACAAGATCACGTCAATATGATAAATGACATAAGATTTGCGAACTATCGACAATGCATACCACAGTGGTAAGAGATCTTTAATTCGGCCAGTAACCTCCCCAAATATCGAGATTAATATTAAACATAATACAATTCAATACAATTGTTTTATAAAAATAATATTAAAATAAATTAAAATAAATTATATGATAAAATAAATATTCTTATGTAAAATCAATCTTTAAAATTCGTATAAGAAGATTGATTTTCATCTAACTTATTTCAATATTACTTCACAAAATATGTTTCAAAACTCACACATTTTGATTCTAATCAATAAAATATTATTAATAAATATATCCTTTTAAATTGTCTAATGGATATAATAAAAGAAACTTGTTGAGATATATCAACGTTTTACATACATTGCAAGATAATTAAAAATTATGCAAACTTATAATGAAAAATAGAAATATTATATCAAAGGCAAAATACCTTGATTTTTAAAATCAATTTTTTTTTAATTTCTTCTAAGAAAAATTCTATTCTGGATTTCCTTTTTTTATATATTTAATAGTATCATCAACTTTTCAGTTATTATATCAATAACTATTATATCAACAACTAATTTAAAAAAATATATAACAGCTTCTTCGTTAATTTTATTATTTAACATTTTATAAATATTTTAATAATGCATTCCTAAAGAGCTTATTCAGTCATGCTAGTTCATGAAATTATTTGTGATAGATCAATACCTTCTCCGATTGTGTATCAAATGTTAAAAAGCTTTCATTTCGTCGAGTAAATTTTTCCTCATTCTTCGTGAAATGTCTCGATTTCAATTTCTATTCCATATAAGATTCTATCAAATTTTTACTATAATCGCTCTCATAGAAGATAGGTCTATTGTTCAGTTGATTGATGACGATTGCAATATCGCTATTATTACGTGATTACGAAAATATCGTACTATTTTAAAACATCAATGTGTACCAATATTATTTTGATCCGGTATTGCAATCGCACGTTCACAAGTCTGGTCTGCCGCGTCTGCGCTATAAGCATACGGTTTTAATAAAGTAAAACTTGCGGGGCAGCTTGACCCCTGGTCATCCATCGGGATAGAGACAGTCTAACTGGTACCGTCCCTCGTGATACTATGCTCTTTACGCAACAATTTACGTTACCATGCCTTGCCAAATATAAAAAGTAGGTACTCCAGAATGTTAAAAGAAGTTTTTTTTCAATTTTGTGCTATCAAAAATAATAATAATAAATAGTCATAAAAATCGTTTGCATCGATATCGATAATAAATTCTGCATTCTTAATAAAATCATTTGATAAAATTAAGCAAATTCCTAAATATATGCGAGGAGTTAAATAGAAATTTTTAATTTTTGAAAATTGATACAATATTATGATGATTTCCACCGAGTTAATATATTTTCAAACTTTATGAAACAATATATTTTTGCTCCGATTTATTTCAAATTGATGTGCCCGCGCCGCATTATTTTCATTGAACGCGTTTGAATTTTATTTAAATTTTTATTTATTTTAATTTTTTATTTAAATTTATTAATAATATCGAGAAATAATTTTCGCACAGGTCTCGGGCACCGAGCAAAGCCATGGAACGTTACGAACGTTTGGCTCGACTCGGCGAGGGTAGCTACGGCGTTGTCTTCCAGTGTAGAGATCGGCAAACTGGAAAATTGGTGGCTGTAAAGAAGTTCCAGCAGACCGAGGATGATCCTCTAATACGCAAGATCGCGTTGCGGGAGATACGTCTGTTAAAGGTCAGTTGTTTAAGAATCACTACATTATTTTTTTAATAAACGCTACTGAAGCGAATTTAAATCTCTTACGATATAAGATGTGTGTTAATGAAATTGATTTATTTATATGAATTAATTTATCAGGCAATACTAGAATGTAATTGAAAATAATCGATAAGATAATAAAGCAATTATTTTTCAAATTTAAACCACTAATAAAACTAAAAGAGATATAGATCAATAAAATTGCTTATGATAATAAGTTGATAAAAAGATATAATTGACAAAGAAAAACATTCCTGTGAAAAAACAATAATCTAAATTTTTATAATAAAATGATAATAATTGCAAAAAAGGATTTTTTATGATTGCAATTATCAATTAAAAATCGAAAAATTCTTATCTTTTTTTTCATTTTTTTGACAAAAATCTAAAAAATCTTTAATAACGAATATGTATAAAATTATGTATGTATAAGATATTTTTGTAGTAATATAAAAATCAATTATTAAAAATAAAAATCGCTGACATAATTTTTAAAGTTTTTCGCGCGACTCGATCAATTCATGGAATAACTAATGTAAGTTCGTCGAGGGTCGCATTCGTGTGAGGTGAACGACCTCCATAACGTATTCGCGATCGCTACTTCTCACCTATAGATAGGACGATGGTCAGTTTCGACCATCTAAGAATTATTAATAAATTTATGAGATGCAAATAGTCATGCAAATATTTTATACTCTTTTTTAAATAATGTTTTATCCTTATTTGAATTTAATTATTGAAACAAAAAATTCATGGATATTATGAAATGTAACCGGAATATAACCGGATTTTTATACATTCAATAAAATTTCTTCTACCGTTCTTAAGACTGTTGTAGAATTGAAGAGGCAAGTACTCCGAATGACGGGGTACTCGCTCATGTGTAGAAGAACTTAGGTTCTTATTTATGCGATAAAGAAGCTCGCATATACAATACACAAGTGCAACACTGGCTGCGAGAAGTAGCCAACGGTCAATACGGGGCAGCGGTCAATATCTTGGCGTGTTCCGGTCTTTACCGACCTAACTTTATCGTTACGATCATCAACGTGGGTTCACCACCAAACATATGCACATTCAAATAGGTCCCTTTAAGCTCCGCGATGTTTTGACATTTTACCTCAAGGCTGTTCCCTTCGACAAAAGCATACTGCATTGTATGAGAATGTCCTTTTGGAAATTAACAGCAAAGTGTGTTAAAATTTCTTACCGATATTTTATACAAAATATCTGCAAAATTATTAATACAATATAAATATAAATTTATATAAAATATATAAATTTTTTTAAGTCGGGGTCAAACATAAAAGGTCAAAAAATAAAAGAAAGTAAAATAAAAGGTTTCTAAGGACATACCAAGCTACTAATCACAATTCAATTTATCATAAATTCTTCGGATAACACAGGTCTACAACAAATGGGGTCATGATTGTTGTTGGGCAGCTGGGGGTCATTTCCGAAGTAATTTTCTGCGTAGAATCCGAATCCGAGGTCAGAATTGGCCCATCACGTCAGGATTTTGAGATATTTGAGGTTATATACTCGAAAAATGGCTTTTTGGGCTACTTTTGAGGTTATGTACAGGACGCACAAAATTTTTTTAGCTCTTTTCTTCTAATTGCATCATTTAGTACTACTCTTTCCCTTCAAAATGAGCTGTCGAATGGTCATCTACGATTTTTCCTTGCAAAGTTACGGCCATTTTAAGATGACATGATGAATTCCAAACCCTGCGCCGTTATAGCCCAACAACCTCATGAGCATTCACATTAAACCTGTAAACTTTGAACTATAAACCAGAAAACCTGGACTGAAAACTGTATATATGGGTTTGATGGAGAATCTGAAATCAGATTTTGAAAATTCAAGATGGCGTAAAATGGCCGTAACTTTGCAAGGAAAAATCGTAGATGACCACTCGACAGCTCATTTTGAAGGGAAAGAGTAGTACTAAATGATGCAATTAGAAGAAAAGAGCTAAAAAATTTTGTGCGTCCTGTACATAACCTCAAAAGTAGCCCAAAAAGCCATTTTTCGAGTATATAACCTCAAATATCTCAAAATCCTGACGTGATGGGCCAATTCTGACCTTGGATTCGGATTCTACGCAGAAAATTACTTCGGAAATGACCCCCAGCTGCCCAACAACAAAATCTTGTAGACCTGTGTAATTAATCCTGTTCGTATAATCAAAATTAAAAATTTGAAATTGAAAATTAATGCTTCTCTTTTGAGCAGAATCTCAAGCATCCGAATCTGGTCAATCTCCTGGAAGTCTTCAGACGGAAGAGAAAGTTACACCTAGTATTCGAATATTGCGAGAACACTCTTCTCAATGAGATGGAGAAATATCCCAGCGGTTGTCCAGATATCACGACCAGGCAGATCACTTGGCAGATCCTGCAGGGTGTCGCTTATTGCCATCGCCTCGGATGCGTTCACAGAGACGTGAAGCCGGAAAACATTCTCATTACCTCGGAAGGCGTGGTAAAATTATGCGACTTTGGATTCGCGCGTATGCTCAGTCCTGGTGAAAATTACACGGAATATGTCGCGACCAGGTGGTACAGGGCACCCGAATTACTGGTAAATATCACATATGCACCTCTCACGTTGCTTGCTCGAGATATTTGCAGAATAAAAATTGGACATAGAGAGATATTTAATTCTAGGTTCTAGAGAAATACTTAATTCTTAATTCTGGTATTAAACATTTTTTTTATATATTAAGATGAGATTAAAAGAGTTTGATTTTGGATTGACTTTGGATAGATATTAAAAGTTAAAAAAACTACGCTCTAATTACTGCGTTTCATTAAAGGTCCTTAATAGCCGTTTTCTAACTTTTTGTTTTCTTTTTCATTTTTAATTATGATATGGCGATTGATTACCTGTTTTCCGGAACAGGTCGGGGACACGCAGTATGGTACTCCGGTTGACGTATGGGCAATCGGTTGCGTGTTTGCGGAATTAATACGGGGTGAAGCATTGTGGCCAGGAAAATCCGATGTAGATCAGTTGTATTTAATAAGAAGAACGCTGGGCGATCTCTTACCGAGGCACATGGCTATCTTTCAACAGAACGAATTCTTTACCGGCATTACTCTTCCAACACCGCAAACGCTTACGCCTCTCGAAGACGCTTTACCCCGTGGAAATAATAGTCCTGTACAGGTAATGGCAACAAGCTCGCTTTAATTACAGAAAAAGCAAAATGTAATTGCGTAAAAAAGCGTCAATATCAGAAATTTTGAATATAAAAATCTCGATAAATATATTTTGAAAAATATGAAGAAACTCTTTCAAAAGTTGTTACACAAAATTTTAAAAAAATATCATATACCCAGTAAGCACAAAGTAACAGTAATATAACATTAATGTTATAATTCCCACTCAATAATGTAACTGTTATATAACATTAATGTTATAATTCCCACTCAATAATGTAACTGTTATATAACATTAATGTTATAATTTCCACTCAACAAAGTAACAGTAATATAACATTAATGTTATAATTCCCACTCAACAATGTAACTGTCATATAACATTAATGTTATAATTCCTACTCAACAATGTAACTGTTATATAACATTAATGTTATAATTCCTACTCAACAATGTAACTGTTATATAAAAAGCATGTTACATTACAGTTACATTGTTGAGTAGGAAATTATAACATTAATGTTATATTACTATTACTTTGTGTTTACTGGTATATACATTTGTTGTGTTAGTAAAAAAAAGTTTAAATATATTCATCTACTGAGAAATAATTAGGAGATAAATAAAATCAAGTGTTAAGATATACAGGGTGTCTCAGACCACCCGTACACCCCTTTTAAAATGAAAATAAATGGCTATCAAAAATCGCGAACAATTTTTAAGTAAATCGGGTACGCTCTATCAAACATTTGAACTTCATTATTTCATCACAGTTACTTTCAAGGTCAATTTTAAGATTGACAGAGGCACTTTCAGAAAAAACGTTTGATACAAAAGTTTCTTATTTTTTCACGTACAATTCGAATCTGTAATAAAAAGTACCATGTTCCCCTAAAAAAATTCAACTTCTGATCCAGATGGCGTATTTCCGGTCGGAATCAAAAGTTGAATATATCACCATTTGATAGAGCGTACCCGATTTATTTAAAAATTGTTCGCGATTTTTGATAAAAGTCATTTATTTTCATTTTAAAAGGGGTGTATGGGTGGGCTGGGACACCCTATATATTCAAAATTATCTCGATGAATCATGTATCAAATCATCTTTTCGACAGTTGGATTTCCTGAAAAAATGCTTGGATAAAGATCCAAATGAGAGATGGACATGCGAATTGTTATTACGACACTCTTACTTCGACAATTTTCATTTCAAAATGCCAGATGTCGAGACAGAAGAGTTCGAAAAACTTAAAAAGTATCGAGAACGTTCTCGGGTAAGTTTAATTAATAAATTAATAATCGATGAAACATCCAGAAAATATAAGTCAGACAATAAAATCTCTCTATCAAGATAACAGATTTTCCATTGTAAGATTTGTCGACAGATTTATTGCATTATTGAACATTTTGTTTACAATTTATGAGGGAAAAGATTATGAATGTGTGTTCATATATTTACAGAATACTAATTACAGTCAAATGGTGTTACCCCAGTTACCCAAGGCTGGCCCTTCAGTTCATAGCCATAGTGAAAATCGACCGAAAAGCTCCTCTATACATCAACAAAATTTTGACCATCTACCTACTATAAGAGGTTAATTCTGTGATTGTATATATATTTTCCTAAGCTTTTTAAGGGAATGTTCACGTTAATTTATAGAATTTTATGAAAATAATTGTTATATATTATCCTTTTGTTTGTATTCGCACATTTTTTCTTATGAAAGATTTTTCTTCAGGTTTCGAGTTTCTGTTTATAAATAGAAATAAACATGTGCAATTCATATGTATATCTCTTACAATAAAAGTTTTGTATAAAATGAGAGAAATTTATTTTCTGTATATCATATTCTGTAAGCAAGGCAGGTAATATTGCTGCTCCAACTGCAGAGAATGTTTCATTTTAATGAAAACTCCTAAACCTTGGAAAGAACAATAGCATAAAAAACTAACAATCTATTATTTAACATCTAAAATTTAGGAAAAAAAATAAACATTATTCATAACAACAAACAAAATTTTCATATATATTACATTCTTGCATTACTTCATTCTGCAGTTTCTGTGGTTTTCTTATACAATCTAGTTATGGGATGGTCATGTCTTTCAGCCGGCGGTACATAATATTTCTGCAGAACAAACCAACCTATGTGAAGTCCTATGACTGCTGGTATCATGATAGCGTAGGTAGGATTTCTCCATATCCATGACCGCTTCACATTAGGTTTCTGAGACATTTTTTATCATGCAGTAGAAACCGTTAGTATATTCACATTCACTTTCGCTTTACAATATACCTGAAAAATAAAAAAGATTTCCTTTAATGTATTTATATTAAATATATAAAATATATAAAATGTAACATCCAGGCAATTGAATGAAAAATAATTCTTTGTTTACCGCAAATGCATTTACAAGTTACAATAAATTATGTAATGTAATAATTTTCTTAATAACATTGATATTAGTAGTAAAAATGTACAAAAATATAGAAAAAAAAATTCAAGAAAAAAAATACATATATATATATCAATATTTTTAGCGATAAATAATAATAACATTAAAATACTAACCTAATATAACCTAAAATACTAACCTAAACTAAAATACTAGCCTAACCTAAAATACTTTCTAATCTAACCTATACACATCGATTAACAAAAGTATTTTATAAAATATGATAATACACTTGTAAATTGATTCGTAAAATTATTTACCAACTTTTTTTTTGACGCAGTTTTTGACGATAATCGAACAACTTAATACCAGTCAAGTTGGTCTTTTAAAAAAGTCGAAACTCACCGCAATCTTATGGGCTGCGTTCGGAAACATCACCCGAGTGCCCCCGGGTATCATTTCATCCTTGTTGTTCACCGAATGATAAACAAGGATAAAATGATACCCGGGTACATTGGTCAATTTTTTACGACTACGACCTTACAACCTTACGATACGACCAATATAGACCCGGCTTTACTGCTCGACCGTGATTGGTCGATTTCCTTACGCTTACGTCTTACGTGCTTATGGAATTTTATGTGTGAAGGCCATAAAGCGTCGTCTACAATGGCCGTAGCATAAGGGGTGCGTTCCGATTTACGCATGTAACGCATAGACTGCATTATTGTTGCGCAGCGCTTCGAAATCGTTCCGTTTTATCAATGCGTATGAAGCGCTTTAATTATTCGGAACGGTGTCTGCGCATTCTATGCGCTAATACGATTTGAAAATGGTAAAATAGTAAAAAAAATAAATAAAAATAGAATAAAATAATAAATACAAATAAAATAAAAAAATAAATAATAAATATAAATAAATAATAATAAATATAAACATAAATAAATATTAATAATAATAAATATAAATATAAATAAATAATAAATATAAATATAAATAAATAAGAAATATAAATAAAATAAAATAATAAATCAAGGTAAAATAATATATTAATATTAGCTTGGCTTGTTTCCTCCATATCATTTTTATTTAAAAACAGTTATCATTTCATTAGTTTCTTCAATTAAAACTGGAAATTCATATAATTGTTGTTTTTCCATCGTCACAAAGAATCTGTTATCTGTTATTGCGTTCCGAATTACGCATAAAACGCATAGATCGCATAAACGCATCAACGCATCAACTGCCTCAAGTCGAGAGTAGAGGCAGTCAATGCGCTGGAAGGGTGCTAAGAATTTAGTACGGTTAGTACAATCTAGAGAATTCTTAGCGCTACTAAAGCGCTACCAATGCGCGCATTGATTAAATCGGAACGATTTTCTATGCAGTCTACGCGCTTCATGCGTAATTCGGAATGCACCCAAGGTTGTAAGGCCGTAGTCGTAAGAAATTGACCAATCATAGTTGATTATTCTCCTGAACTTCAACTGGGACGTAGACGACGTAGACGACGCTTAATCGAGCTGTTATTTTGGCTGCGTTCGAAAATCTAGTCGTTCAACAGAGTAGCGTTTGATCGACCAATCAAGATTTTTGTTTCCTTCATCCTGATTGGTCGACAAACATTATCTACTTCGACGAGTAGATTTTAGAACAAACTTGTGGAAGTTCAAAAGGCGGGAAAAATGACGGTAAACAGTTTCCTTAACCTTTGTTAATCCTTGCGAGGAATGTGCGATGAGAAAATAATGTAAAATGACTTCTTTTCCAACGATCAAATATAATTAATTTTTACTTAATAGTTTGTGCTTTTTTATTCATAATTAGTTTAGTAATTTGTATTTTTATTTAATGACGATGGCTGATAATAAATGTGCACAGATGATTCAAACAAATTTTTCTTTATACGGTCTGGTACTGTCTAGGCAAGTAATTTGTATTTTTTAAGAGTTAAGATTAGGAGAAAACTTCTAAATAAAATTAAAAAATAGATATTTTGAAGATAAATATAAAAATCATATGAAGATAAATATACTTTAAATTTATTCAAAGATAAATATTTTTTCATTCAGTCTTGTTTCAGTCAAAATATTTATCAATGTATTTATATATCTATATAATTTTTATTTACTTCTTATACTGATTATATTTTGAAATTATTTATTTTCCTGCATAATTGAATGTATTTTTATAATTGTTTATATTGATTGTATTTATAATTTTTTCTTTATGTGTCTTCTTCAGGGAACTCAGAATATCTCTTGCTAAACAGCTGTTAAAGATACCGGAAGATGAACGTGAATCTTGGCTGAATCGCATTATAGAGCTGGTCCTTGCTCAAAACTTGAATGATCCACATGTTAGTGCGGAACATATAAAACTTGCCATAGAGGAATGTGTAGAACCAAATAAATTAAAAGATACAGAAACAGTATTTAACGTTATAAGTGGATACGATATACCAAAAATAAAATATGACATTTGCAAAAAAAAGTTTATTATAGACAATGAAAACTTGTATCCTGAAACACAATACAAGTCATTAATTTTTAAACATCGTTTTGAAATGGTATGGTACAAAACTTTGAGACATAAGCAATTCCAGTCTTCTAAGTTTGAGAAACAGCAGACGGATAAAACAAATATCATACCTATTGAATATCTGTTGAGTGAACTAAAAACAGGAAAAGTATGCATAATGGGCCTGATAACACAATTAATGGAGGATCAATATTTTTTGGAAGATACAACTGGAACTGTTAAAATTGACTTAAGCAGTACAATATCCTTTACAATATCTCTGTATATATATTATTACAATAAGTATTATTATAATATTTGGCTTTGCTTTAAAAATAATTTGTCAAACAAAATTTTTTAGTAAAAATATGGAAATGTTATCAAAACAACATTCAAAAAATTTGAAAAAATTAATTCCCAGATTCATGTATAAAATATTTTCTTGTCTTCTCACAACATTTGACTAATTCTTTCAACAATATGATATGAATATGATACGAATAGAATAAAAACATCTGTGCGATATGGCAGTAAGAGTAGTCAGGAGCAAGTTTTTTCCTTATCTTATGCCTTACGATTTTCAGGATACTTTCATTATGGAAGGTTGTATAGTATTAGTTAATGGTGTTTATAAGGATGATGTATTACATGTGGAGAATGTCAACTTTCCACCAATAGAATCATCAGAGAGTATGCGGTCAGATTTTGGTGATACTAATACATTTGGTGGATCACATAATCTATCTTTGAAAATGTCAGAAAAATTACAAATTCATGAAGAAAACGACCCGGATGGAATGATAATATTCATAGCAGAACTATGGCTAGACATGCCAAATGTGTTGCAAAAATTTAAAACAGTGCTGGAAGGTTACATGGATTATCCTCCTATAGCTTTCGTGTTATGTGGTCATTTTTTGAGCTTTCCCACAAATGTAACCAGCGCACAAGCCTTAATAACGGGTTTTAAAAATTTGGCTGATGTAATAACGCAGTATCCGAACGTAAAAGAATCCTCTAAATTTGTTTTCGTACCCGGTCCGCACGATCTAGGCTCGCCTAAGATTTTACCAAAACCTCCTTTGCCCAAGTGCATTATCGAGGAAGTCACGAAGCTAGTACCGAACGCTATTTTCACTACAAATCCATGTAGAATACAATACTGTACAAAAGAGATTGTGGTATTGAGGGAGGATATGTTGACAAAGATGTGCAGGAACGCACTTCGTTTTCCGAAAGAGGAAAATTTCTTTAAACATGTAAGTGAGCGATCAGATTTCACGAACTATTGTCAAAGAAGTACCATATATTTAACATGATGATAAAATTTTTTTCTAGTTCGCCAAAACTATTATAAGCCAATCACATTTGACTCCTGTACCTCTCCAAGTTGTTCCAATCTATTGGAGGTACGACCATGCCCTCCAAGTGTTTCCAACACCAGATCTCATAGTGATCGCTGACAATTTTGGAACATACACGACCGATTATTCGGACTGTTATGTGATAAATCCAGGAATGTTTTCGAAAAACAACTTCTCGTTTCAAGCTTACGTGCCTGCCATCAATCAGATCCAAGATTGCCAGCTTCCAAATGACACTGATATTTCTTGAAAGGATAAGTTTGAAATAATTGAAAAATTTTGATAATTTGATAATTTATAGTGCTAGATTAGTTGATGTGCTAGTCTTTTATAATTTTATATATTTATTTTACTTTTATAACACAAAATCTTATTTTTACAATACTTTGAAAATGGGTCGGAAATAGATCACTTAAATCATAACTTCCGTGATACTGATACTAAATACAAAACAAATTAAATTAAATCCAAGGAATAAAGATAATTTAATCACACGCGAAGATTTCTGGGCTGAAAATGGGAGGAGGGGGTAAAAATGAGGGAGAGAAATAATTTCTTCTTACAATTAGTCCTTTGTATCCAACAATATTACAGCAGAAAATATTGAGAAGTAACTTTGTGGTGATTTTTTAAGAGATGGAATATTAATATAATGAATATAATACTTCTTTCTAATTATCTTAAAATGCTTCTCTCATATTTCCTATATTAAGATGACTAATAGGATCTTACATCAGACTTTCCGAATAGGACAAATGGTACACACTTGCTTATTCTTTCCTATCAATTCATATAAATAGCTACATATAATATTAAACATAGTGTTTCTCTACCATTTTTGCAATGTACATAACATTATACAGGTACAGACTGAATCCCAATTTATTTCAATTTATCGCACTGGAAGCATAAATCAATTACTGGCCATGGTAAACCAAATATGATCATTTATGTATTAAGCGTAAAAAGTCGTTAACAGTAACATTACAACATGATAATACTAACATTTGTTTGTAAGTGAGCAATATCATTTCTTTAGCAATCAGCAATTGCATTAATATTGCTAAGAAATGGCGCATACAAACATTACAGGGACATAAATTTACTTGAAATACAATCAAGATGTAAAATATATGTATAATAATATTTGCAATAGTGAATTCCTGGAAGAAATTTTTTTGTACATATATCTTACAAATTTTTCGCTCAAAATATTCCAAATACTATACGCTTTCGTTAATAGAATCGTTGATATATTTTACATAGTGGAAATTAATGGCCGATACAGGTATATAAGTTTTCTTCTTATGGGAAGCAGACATTTTGAATATTCATTGCAAAGTGCGAATGTAGAATCTTTAAGGTCGAAATAAACGATTATACATATATAAGTGTAAATTGCAACAACTACACACATTAATTCATCACATATATATTACAGTGCCATCTGTAAAAAAAAAAAGGAAAAAAAAAGAAGAAAGTACGCTTTTATACTTTTATTGCACTTCCTCGTAAACACGCATTGTCCGATATAATTTTTTTCATATGCTATTCAATTCCTCCTGCAAAAATTATAATACATTAATAATATATAATTATGGTACATTAATATTATAATACAATATTATAATATTATTATAATATTATAATATTATTATATATACTCACACGCAAAAAGAACGGGCTACTAAATTTTAGCACAATTTTTTTACATCTTTCAATAGCGATAAATCAGCAAAAGTCATTGTATTGAGATGAAACAAAGCTCAAATTAAAGCTTGAACATTCCCTTTAAAAATCAAAAAACCCAAATTTAAATTACAAAAAATGTTTTCCAAAATGGCGGACATTGAAGATAAACTTTGAGAAATGGGAAACAAATTTTTTGTAACTCAAATTTGATTTATTGCTATTGAAAGATGTTAAAAAATTGTGCTAAAATTTAGTGGCCCGTTTTTGTGCGTGTGAGTGTATTATAATATTATTATAATATATTAATATATATTTTATATAAAATATATATATTTTATAAATTATTATATTTTATAAATATATATATATATATATATATATATATATATATATATATATATATTTTATAAATATATATATTTTAATATTACATATTTTAATAATATATATTTTATATAAAATATTAATTTTAAATAGTAATTTTAGTCCAATCAGATGGCGTAATAAGTTCGCACTCTATGTCTCACGAACTATTATTCTTCGTATACAGTTCTCCTAAAAAATAAATTTGTGCTCTAGGTTACCATATATTTATAAGTAGAGTTAATATTATAATTTTTGCATTTTGCCACATGAATAAAATGTTTATATATAATAATAGAATATATAAATATGTATTTACAAAACAAAGTTGAAAGATAAACTGGAAAAAAATTCGTTCCAAATTCACTCAAACCATTTAATTACATCGGATACTCTCGAAGTCTCTTCTACACTTGTTTCTTTCACTTATACAGGGTGGTCCTGAAATAGTTGGTCAAAATCAGAGATTGGATTGGGCTTGTCATAAGGATGAAAAAAGTTCCCATAAACGTTAATCCAAAAACGCATCCTTCAGAACTAACGTTTATGGGAACTTTTTTCATCCTTATGACGAGTCTAATCCAATCCCTGATTTTGACCAATTATTTCAGAACCACTCTGTATATCCTTTGATTAACTTAAAACTGAATTTTCTTTTGCAAAAAGATTATTCTTTAATGTTATTTTTTACATTTTATTAATCATACTACAAAGATAAAACAAATATATTGAAACTTAATAACGTTCTTTTTAATTTCGAGCGAAATCGCTTGTGAGTCATATATAGTTCATAAGATATGGAAATGCGAAAAATTACTACGCTGTTACTCGAAATTATAATTTTAGCTATAATTAATAATCTTAGCTTATAATTTTAATACACATGAACATAATAAAAATGTAGCAAGATATGTAAAATTTTAAAATCTTAAGATTTCTAAAGTAAAGCAAGATCTTTAAGATTTAAGATCTTAAGGTTTCTGTTTATAAGATATCTTGGTATAGCGAGGATTAATTTCATTCTAATCATCATTGATATTGTATGCAAAAATGACTAGTTTGAGTATTGGAGAAAGGGGTAAAGAAATAAATGCTCCATGCGATCATTTACGCACTTTCTCTTTGATATCTCCGGCAAGCCTGATTCCTTTCTTCGGCGTCAAAATACCAAAGTGTGATAGCATATCTCGTTTTATATGCTGGTTGCACTTCATGCGGATTCCGCCTGTCGGACCAGAAAAATAATATCCTGTCGAAAAGAGGTTCGATATCTGCTACTTGATCGCGCCATCCTTCGGGAAATATCCTCAAAAGTCCGCCATTCTCCTGCGTGAAATAAAACAAATAAGCAATTATTTATAAATTCCACTGTTACATACAATTATTATATCCTTATATTATTCATTAGCTTCAAGAACGACGTTACATTTGCAAGATTTTATTAAGATTTCTGATTCGCGCATTAAAATAATGAATTGTAACGTATTAAAAGAAAAGAATCAATTTTGTAATTTTAATAGGTGTTTTTAAGAAGAAGTATACAGGGTGTCGAAAAAGTATGGAACCGGTCAAATATCTCGAAAATAAAGCATTTTAGAGAAAAATCGCAAAACACGTGTTCGATCATTTCAAGGGGCTACTTTTTTAAGGGGGTCGAAGGGGGTCGCCCCTCAAGGGGGTCCAAGGGGGGCAACTCCCCTTAAAAATCTTAAATGGGACCCCCTATTTTTTATTGCATATTCTTATAGCTTACCTCGAGAGCTTTCCAAAACACTATAATAAAGTATTTCTTCATTGAGTACTTTTCGAGTTATGAGGCTTGAAATAATTTCTTAATTTTACATAAACCGTAAAATATCTTGTAAAATATTCATTTTTCGATTACCTCACCTTAATACTTTTATGTACAAAATAATGAGAGGAATCAATTGGTGTAAAGAAAACACATAGTTGTTTTGAAGAAAAAATATGTAATTTGCAATTAACAATCCCATATTTTTTCTTAAAAACAACTATGTTTTTTCTTTACACCAATTGATTCCTCTCATTATTTTGTACATAAAAGTATTAAGGTAAGATGATCGAAAAGTGAATATTTTACTAGATATTCTATGGTTTATGTAAAATTAAGAAATTATTTTAAGCCTCATAACTCAAAAAATACTCAATGAAAAAATACTTTATTATAGTGTTTTGAAAAGCTCTTGAGGTAAGCTACAAGAATATGCAATAAAAAATTGAGGTTTCCATTTAAGAATTTGAAGGTGACTTTCATGTGATCTTCAAACGACTGTCCAAAGTCAAATAATTGCTACTATCTTATGCCCCCTTTGAAACCATACAACTTTTGTCTGAAACATTTTTTTGAAAAAATCTCCTTTTTGAGATATCGGCGTGGATTGATTAAAATGATCTACCCTATATAATCTCAGTTATTTGAAATATTACGATATTTGTAAAACTGAGGAAGTTTCTCGTATATGATTAAATATATTTTCCTCGTACGTAATGTAATAAGTATAATTAAAGGCATATTAATACGCATATATGGAATTGTACCTTGATGTTCCAATCTCGGTTAAGATAATAAATAGCCGTGATGCAACGCCCATCTCGGTTAGGATTATCCACATGTTTCACGTAACGCGAACCGTGACCAGGATAACAAGCCACCATTGCCTAGAACGTAGAAGAAAAATAGATTTTATTGAAAGAGAGAATCGTAATCTCGTAAGTTATATTGTGATTAATTAAAGTGAATTTTAAATATATTCGATTATTGAAAAATATTAGATTTTATACAATATAAAAAAAAGATATTGACATATTTTACGATCAAAGTAAGGAAATGTATTATCTTTCTCTTCACTAAATGTGTAAAATATAAATATATTTATTTTGTCACATACAATCATTTATATCCTAATATTTATATTTGAACTTAAAAAAAGTGACAAATATTTTAACAGTTTTAATTCAAAAAATTGTATGAATACTAGACAAATGAAAATGTATTTCGAGTGATCGTGTCAAGACTATTCATAAAAAAAAAAAAAAAGAGGACAAAGATGCACAAGGCAGAATCGTAATAATGAACGATCGGTGCGCATTGACATGTGTCATATTTAAATATGAAAGGATGAGTAAGAGCTGTTTTACATACAGATAAATTTATGGAAAAATATTAGAGACTTTTCAAAATACTTGTTTACAAAAGTAAAGATATAATTAAAACCAGTTATTCGTATATGATGTGCACTTTAGAAAATTATTAATCTAATCACAATGAAAGAGGAGAAAGGGGGGAAAATTACTTGTGACATATCTAGTATATATATATTACTGTTGCATTTTTTGTGAAAATGCAACAGACAGATACAATGATTGTATTAATGCACAGATATATATTTTGTGTTTTTTTTTTCAATCTTTCGATTATCAAATGATATACTAGTGTATTAATGATATACTATCGTACATCTTATAACGCAACACTTGATTGCATCAAAGACGTATTTTACGTGCGAATCATGTTTTCTGATAACAAAATATTTTCATTGCTAATAATCCGATGATAATTGGAAATATTGGAATTCTTGCTATTGCAATAATTCTTACGTCAATTCCTAGTTTTTTAGAGAAAATATAGGAGTATTTTTCTCTAAGCATGTGTTTTTCTAACTATAGACTCTTTAATAAAGTTTAAATCTACGGAAATAGCCGTTCAAAGAAAACTATAAATTATTATCCTTATAAATATTTTAACGTGTACGTTTTAAATCGATAATTTATACATCAAGAAATGTGAAATTACACTTATAAGTAAAGATTAGATAGATGTGTCGATTTTCACGAAGACACCTCTTTATCGAGATGTCCTTGGAGCTTTAAAATTTTATCATACTCGTATGACAAAATCTATCGTATGATAATTAAATATTTAAATGTACTTCTTCGAAGCTTGCTTGGAAATCTCGTATGTTAGATCAATAACATTTTAGTTTACTTAGTAAAAAAAGTATACTAATCGAGCGTCAGTTTCTTTTATTCATTAGCCATTATTCGAACAAGATTTCGCTCATCTTTCATACGAAAATACGCATTCGTTTATAAACGGATTAACACGTCTCAACTATATGTATCACTGTAAATATTAACATACGCGCGTATAAATTACAGCACAATTGTAAACACATAATATTGCGCAAAATAAAATGTTTGATAAATTGAATGCGCGGAACATATATCCTTGTCTCATGTATATGTATATGTATAACATTATGTATATGTATATGAAAGAGTAATCGTATATCTAACTAAAAATAGACACTGATAAATCATACAAAAGGACAATGATATAGTCGCATCGAATAATTATTAAACAGGTACGAGTTTAACGAACTGCAATACAATCGCCAACAATACGAGAAATATATCCTGTATCTGTTGATTAAATAAAAAAACTGATATATATATACACAGAATGTTATGTGTTCAAATGTTGAAAAAACATAGAAAGAATATACTGCTATGTAAGAGAAAATTAAATATACCGAGAGATTTTAAATTTCATATAATTATTATTAAATTCCTCTTTTGGCGGCAAGTTTTATTTTTCCTTCGTCCTGTGTATCAAATCTCTACATTTTTGAAGAAAATTAAATTATATATATATATATATATATATATATATATATATATATATATTGTATTCTCATGGTTGATTCATTTATAGCAATAATAATATTTTTTGGAATAAGAATGACTTTTCAGAAAAAAAAGAAAATTAACATTATTTAAAACTAGAAAAGGAAAAATTGAAAAGTCTTAAACAAAGTGGCTTAAATACATTATTTTAAGCGTTGCATAATTTTTCTCATAAAAATATAAACTATTTATTTTTAATAAATTATTATTTTTTGTTACTATTTTTATAAATTATTTATTTTACAAGTTTTATTTATAAATTATTTATTTTATAGTTATTTATAAATTACTTATTTTATAATTTTATTTGTTTTATAATTACTTATTTTATTTATTTTTCTTATAAGAATATAAATTATTTTAATAGGAAAACATTTTAGCTATTATATGCACGTGTCTCTTGCTAAATCTCTAAATTGTCGCATTTAAATATTAATATTACAAAAAAGTATTGCGACTTTTACATCGCGGATGTAGGCGAGAATCTGATCGGAGATCAATAAATATTTGTTGGCAAAATCTTGTCGAGGGAACCGACGCAATTTGGCAGCCGGGCGGGAGATGAACATCGTAATATGAAAATGTGTAATGTGATTCGCGCGTCGATGTGAGAGTCGAGAAAGAAGGTGGGAGTCGTGCGGCGTACGTGACTGACTGCACTTCGCGCTCTCGTTCCCACTCTTCCTTCTTTCGACATGACACTCCTCTCTCTCTCTCTCTCTCTCTCTCTCTCTCTCTCTCTCTCTCTCTCTCTCTCTCTCTCTCTCTCTCTCTCTCTCTCTCTCTCGCAGATGATGACTACATTTTTGGAAATCTTGACCTTGTCTATCGCATTCACCTCGGCGTGTCATCGCGACATTGTTCCCGCGTCCAAGAAAGTCGCATATATCCTGTTAATATTTCTCCCTCTTGCGAGCCACGATTAATTACATATGTATGAAAGAGAAAGATATTACCTCGTCTTGTTTAATTAAAATTCAGATCAGGTGGATATTAAATATGCAGCTGTCTTATATATCGGGGGCGCACGCGCTGTCCAAGATAAATTATTTTATAAATAATTATTTCAAGAAAAATAATTAATTTCTTTTAGGCTTACTTGTATATAATTATGGTACAACAAAAACGCGATGTACTTACTTTTGTTCTCCCGTTGATCGTATAGTTTCCTATCTTTCCGTTATTGTGCATTTTATTGGCTCTCATAATGATCGCATCGACCCGTGAGATCAGCATGCCAATATTCTGACACTGATGTTCCTTGCCGTCCAACCACATTATCTGATCACCGCGTATCGTCTTTAAGTCATTTGCGCTACCCTTATTAGAGACCAACTGTCCGTCCTTAAACAATCCAGCACTGTACATGTATAAAACCTCGTTTAGAACTGCAAGACCCTTCTCCTTGCCTAGAAACTTGTCCACCACGCACACACCGTACTTGTCCATGTCCCTTATCACATATTGGCAAATTTTGTCTATAAACTCCTCGAGATTATTTCTATTCCTATGTAGAAAAGGGGGCAAGAGCTCCTCCTCCTGGCCCAGTCGCACCTCGGGGAAGTTCTTCATGCCGTTATGATGCTGGGCTGGCAGGCCCAGGTCCGTGTTGCTTAAGCCGTCGAGAATCCTCGAGCTCTCTAGAGCAGGGTTCAGAAGCTCGGCTCGTGCTCCCAGGATAGTGTCCTCCGAGCTTCCCTCGTACGTTATAGGCGATGTCCAACCGTCAGCTTTGTTGTTACGCGCCTTTCTCGTCCTTCCACCATTTGACTTCTTCTTAAGATTCTGATTCTCCTTCCTTTCTCGCTGACGACTCGATCCGTTCTCCCCTTGTGTAATGGAATCTACGATCAAACGAACGTATATACAAACTTTCTGTCAACTTTATCAAGTCGAGGAGCGATAATAGAAACTTTATATCGGCAGTATATCTATATATCTCTACAGCTGTGTGATCCTCGAGTAACCGACAATAAAACATTGCCGAGCTATTTATATCAGAAATTTATCGGTAACTGGGATTTATTGTTTATTACTGCGCAATAGCGCGGATTCCGGCTGAAAGAAGGAAAGACGAAAGAAAAAGAAAAAAATACACAAGTGTACCTAGGACATGCTTCGCGTTCCGAGACGCCGACTCCAAGGTAACGTTCGGCGCATCCGAGGCGGGGGACTTGCTCAGGTTATGAACCGGAGCGTTCGGCGTCGACGACCTGACGACAACGGGACGCTGGTGCTGCCTGGACGGGGTGTCGTGCGGCTTCCTGGGCCTCGGGGACGGGGGGCAGGCCGACTCGGTCGGGTCCTCGCGCGCGGGATGAGTCGCGCAGAACTCCCTGTGGCGCTTCCAGTCGCGCCTCTGGTGCTCCTTGGTGCAGTAGAAGACGGCCTTGCAGCGCGAGCACCTGAGCAGCTTGTCAGTTCGGTCGCAGACCGCGCAGACGGTCACCCGCGACGACGCGCCGCCGACTATCGCGCGAGCATCACCTTCGCCGCGCGTGGCTCGCGGGTGACTGACGGGGACGGACGTTGTTGGCGTCGACGTCGACATCGGCCAACTTCACGCTCTCGAGTTCTACTCACTTCACTCCGACAACGCCGTCGCGTCGCGCGACATTTCTTCGACGACGAGGAGGAGAGTAACACGCGCCGCCAGCCGCTCCGATCAGCTCCTCTCGACGGAATCCCGTTTCTCCCTTTCATCCGGTTCGCGCTGCCGCCGTTCAGTGTCGCGGCAAGCTTGACCGGCGCCTCCGGTCAGGAGGAACATCGTCGTACCCCAGGGTACGCGGTGCGACATACGAGCTCGAGAATCGGCCTTTCTGTCTTTCGGCTCTAAAAATAACATTTGCCAAAAGCGCGACGAATAAAGATTCCCGGAATGAAAATTCGGGATTTATATTCGACGAGGGTCGCGGAGCAGGCGAGAACTAGACGCGATGCGCCTAGGTCCAAGCCTGGTGCCTAGTGACTTGGAGTTTAGCGGCGACCAATCGCTCTTCCCGTAGTGTCTTGGAGGAAGCGACGGCTGGGCATCGATGGGTGACACCCGATTGACCACGTCGCCAATTGGCCAATTCAAAATAGGACTCTCTGATTGGTCAATCGTTGCTGGTTACCCTAGGCACAGGTCGATATAATTGGCTGTGGTCAATCGCAACGTGGTCAAACGAGGCACTCCCGGCATCGATCATGTAATTTTGAGCGGAATTTTTCACTTTTCACTCAATGATTTTACGTGAACTTTTTCACGAATCACTGTGCGATTATATAGCTAAATCCGTGAAAAGTGAAATTACCAAAGGCGGAGACTAAAACCTATAGATTACAAAATTATTAATATTACTAGATTTGTAAACCGCGAAAATGATTTATTGATGATTTATTTGTAAACATCATACCTTTAGAAATATAATGGCCATCACACATGAAATTCCATAAGCACGTAAGACGTAAACATAAGGAAATCGACCAATCACGGTCAAGTATTAGCCCCTTCAAGGGGTCAAAACTCGACCGTGATTGGTCGATTTCCTTACGCTTATGTCTTACGTGCTTATGGAATTTCATGTGCGAAAGCCTTAAGGCCATCACACACAAAATTGCATAGCTGCATATGCATAGCATAAGACCATATGAACCAATGAGCATCGAGTATTAAATCGCCATATTGACTTACATAACATAATACTCGATGCTCATTGGTCCATATGGTCTTATGCTATGCATATGCAGCTATGCAATTTTGTGTGTGAGAGCCCTGAGAGCCCTTAACCGTTTCTTGTATCTCACAGTAGTAAGGGCTCCTGCACGGGAGTATCCCGATTCGACACAGCACGATTGGACATAGCCAATCATATCAACCGATGCCTAGGGTAACCAGCACGATTAGCCAATCAAACCAGTGGTGTCCAATCGTGCCGTGTCCAAACGGGTGTCACCCCACGTTTTCAATGTCCATAGAGGGAGTATCGCTTTCAGGGATCACCTAAAAACAGGCCATGACATCTCTCAGGCCCTGCGCACAATAGAAAAAATATTAAGTATTAAATATTAAATATTAAATTTATAGAAAGAGAAAAAGAGAAGAGAAGAGTTCCTTTCTCTTTCTCTCGTTCTATAAATTTAATATTTAATATTTAATATTTAATATTTTTCCTATTGTGCGTAGGGCCTAAGTCTTCTCTCTGGCTATAAAACTTTTATAAGAAGCTAATATTTGTACAAGTTGATGGTTCTGACACCATGTTGATTTAAGAAATCGATAAATAAAAATGTAATTTTATACTTATTTTCTTTCTCAATATAAAATCTTATACTATATAGAGTTTTCACGTGTCCGTTTGCGTGTATATTTAAATTCTGGAGAAGGATTTTTAATTCTACAGACAATAAAAAATGGCACACTTCCGAAAATTACGTCGTTTTTGTCGATAAAACAGACGACTTTAGGATCCCCTTAATTAATTTTTTTAAACACATTGATTGGCTGCAGAATAAAAAGTTTCTAAAAACTCAAAAAATTAATATCCCGCAGCCAATCAATGTGCTTAAAAAATTTGTCGTACGACAAACGTAATATCGGCCTAATAAGGGATAAATTTTTGGCCAAACTTCGATTTAAAAACTCGCTCCGAAGGATCGAAATCATCTGTCAAAAAAGCGAAGAGAGAGACTTGCAATTACTTCGTATATTGAATAAATATAAAAGAATATTGAATGAAATATTGAGAAAAATATCGTGTGATTTACACAAATTTTTCGTCAACCGTATACACGTGATTTCATTTCGAAAAGATGGAGAAAAAACAGGAGAGAGACAAAAAAGAACGCGGAAATTCCGCGGCGAAGTAAGCGATCCGATATGATTGGATCATCGTGTGCCTTTCACTGCGATTGGTTCGTCTTACGTAAAGCACGATACCCGTATTACGTAGTGTACGTGTATGTGTGTGTTGGTAAATGTTCACATCTCGACACACACACACACACACACACACACACACACACACACACACACACACACACACACACACACACACACACACACACACAGACGTCACTTTAGATTGACAGTATTTTCGCAAGCGCACTGCTGTCAACTTGTCAGTTTCATGTGAAATCGTGACAGGGTAAGGACGACGGATCTCTTCGACGTCTCTCCTTTCAACAGGTAAATCCAATCTCTCGGATGCAAACGATATTGAAGTGACAGTACGTAAACGTTCACCACACATGTTATCTGAAACTTATCGTTATGGAGAAAAAAAAAATTTGTGCTTCTGTCGAGCGTGAGAAATCTGCCAGATATTTATATTTTTTAAATTTGGGTCACATTTTATTTTAGATCCTGTAACGTGTACTTGCTCGAGAGACGACAATATGCGTTGACACTCGACCAGAATTACACAATCTCTGTCTCTTTCTCTCTCTCTTTTTTTTTTTCTCTCTCACACTTGGCAAAATCGCGGTTCATGTTTATGCTACATATATGAAATGCAAAGTGGATAGGAATATGTATGCGTTTACGTACATGTATGTCTATTTTTATGTCTTTGAGACAGATAACAAGTTATTTTTCTCACTTTCTATCATAATTTCTAAGAGAAATTTAGTGTTAACAAAGATGGTGTAATTTCAACAAGTGTTACATTAAATGAGGTAATAGTTGAATCATGCATGTAAATTAATGTAAGCAATACTACTTGTCGGTCACTTGTGGTTCAAGAGCAAATATTATCCACATGCCACATTGTTACAGATTGTGAAGATGGGATCGATAGGATAGGAGCATTTGAAATTTATACTAAACGCTGCCCAAGGGTGCAAAATTCTCAGTACTACAGTAATGTATGCACAAATACTAATAATCTGTAGAAGAAGATTTGGATTTAAATATTGGAAGATGTCCGTAATGAACATTTGTGCACAAGAGAAATAAACTGATAGATGAATGATAGTCAAATCAATCACTGTGAGAAATAAGTAAATTGTGTTTATGCATTGTATTTACATTCGTATCATTACTGAATATTATGTCGGGTACTGGACCAATCATATCGCAAAACATTGCTCGTCTACCAGAGAAGGAGCATGAATCGATTGTAGACTACTCTAGTATCAGAGGAAAGGTACATTGAGGTTCCATGCAAAATTTATGTATCCTTTGATATACTTTGATTGTACTTTATATAATATATATATATATATATATATATATATTATAAATTTTCTTTTTCTCAGAATGTCTTGGTCAGTCCATCCGAGGACCAATACGAGCTACTGTTAAGAAGATTGAAAGAAAGGATTCAGGATGGAGGCAGCGAGACAATTTTTGAAATTGGTATTGCTGAAGGTATCGATTTTTCAAAATGTTCAAAAGTAAAAAAGATCTAGCAATATCTCGTGACGAATTAATTCTTATATTAATTAGAAATCTTTGAATCGATTGATTCTTAACGATTATGTAATGCATTTAGATGGAACTGAAAGTGGATTAAAGGAGGACGAGTATGAAGCATCAGTTGCCACTTTACAATCTCTTGCTGCAACATTGGAAGCAGACTGTGTACTTTTACGCCAGATTAAAGCAGATCACGGACTTACGGGACAATATCTAGTGAGAAGACGTCTGGATCGACAAGATTTCCTAGAAATTAGGTTTTTATTTAATAATTATCCTCTGAATCATCGTCGGTAATTTTGTAATTTTTATTGTAAGGCAAATTATTCAACTGTTTACAGAGTTGCTGTTGTTGGTAACGTGGATGCCGGTAAATCAACTTTATTGGGAGTGTTGACTCATGGTGAACTTGACAATGGACGAGGTCTGGCACGTCAAAAATTATTTCGTCATAAGCACGAGGCTGAAACAGGCCGGACCAGCTCAGTTGGAAATGACATACTCGGATTCGATAGCGTTGGTGAGTATTAGTTTTTTATTGCATGCTTTATTTTTCACCTCTTACTATTGTACCATTATATATTTGTAGGTAATGTAGTTAATAAACCTGAGCATGGATCGTTGGATTGGGTGAAAATATGTGAGAAATCTTCTAAAGTAATAACATTTATCGATCTTGCTGGCCATGAAAGATATTTGAAGACAACTGTTTTCGGAATGACGGGACACGCTCCAGACTTCGGTAAAAACACATTATATTGTTACTACAATTGCAAAGTATAATAAACATATCCTTCTCATCGGCCATGGCATTGTTTGCCATTAAAAGAGCTCGATGAATACATTGTATAATCTTAATGCAAATATTATTTCAGGTATGTTAATGATTGGAGCGAACGCCGGTATTGTAGGAATGACTAAGGAGCACTTGGGCCTTGCCTTAGCGTTGTCTGTACCGGTATTCGTCGTCGTGACGAAAATCGACATGTGCCCACCGAATGTCCTGCAGGAAAATTTAAAGCTACTGATAAGGATTCTGAAGTCCCCTGGTTGTAGGAAAGTTCCGGTTACAGTTAAGACACCTGACGATGTAGTAGTTAGCGCTACGAATTTTGTCTCAGAACGGTAAATTTATCGTGTCTAATATACATATTAAGCTCTACGTAAAGAAAAATGATATAAGACTACAACAATATTATAATACTCGCAGATTATGTCCAATTTTCCAAGTATCCAACGTGTCCGGCGAAAATTTAAGTCTTCTCAAGATGTTCCTCAACTTGCTGACTGCAAGGATTACTAGTCACGATGATGAACCTGCCGAGTTTCAAATCGACGACACATACTCTGTACCAGTATGTATTACATTACACACAAATGATATTTTTTTTATTACACGTGAATTATAGATCTTATAATGACAAATTTCAGGGAGTCGGTACTGTAGTGTCTGGTACAACTTTGAAAGGTATTATAAGATTAAACGATACCTTGTTACTAGGACCCGATCCGTTGGGTCGATTCATACCTATAGCCGTCAAAAGTATCCATCGAAAGAGGATGCCGGTCCGCGAAGTCAGAGGCGGACAAACGGCTAGTTTCGCCCTGAAAAAGATCAAACGATCGCACATTCGTAAGGGCATGGTAATGGTCGCACCCGCGCTCAATCCACAGGCCTGTTGGGAATTTGAAGGCGAAATTTTGGTGTTACATCATCCTACAACAATCAGTTCACGCTATCAGGCAATGGGTAATTATTTCTTTAGTGATTATTATGCATTTTCTCGTCGTACATGTTAATGTACACTGAAAAAATTGTTACAGTACATTGTGGCAGCATAAGACAAACTGCTTCTATATTGTCCATGTCTCAGGATTGTTTGAGAACGGGCGATAAAGCCTTGGTACATTTTAGATTTATCAAACATCCGGAATATATAAAGCCTGGACAGAGAATGGTATTTAGAGAAGGTCGTACTAAAGCAGTAGGAAATGTAGTGAAACTTATACCGCATTCGAATAATACTACGCAAACATCAAGAATTAACAAACCGAACAAATCGCAAACTCGACAAAATACAAATATACAGGTATAATTTACCCAATATGGTAAAATTAAAATAGTCATTTCTCTCATCATATTTCATTTACTGTTTTTCTATAAATAATTGATTTTAACGAAAGAAGCAAAAGTATAAATAGATGTAATTTTGCATCTTAGGCGCTGGAAATAACCGAAGCCGACTCTATTATTGAAGAACAAACAGCCAAACAAGAAAATGTACCGCAAAAATCTGGTTTGAATCAAAATAAGAAAAGTAGAGGTCGAAGAGGAGGAAGATCTCATAATGCTATCAACAGTATTCAACCTTTAACAGAGCAAAACCCTCCTGCAAAAGTGTAAGAGCTATTCAATGTACAAAAAGAACAATGTATTATTAGTGCGCTCTTTCTACTATGTACAAGTTTCTCAAAGGATGATCCACGACATAAGTTACTTTATTTAAAATTTTTTTCTCTGAAAAGAAAAGAAAATATACTCTAGAAAATTATTTTACAGTTCATATAATAAATTTATTAGAATACAAACAATTTCACGCGTCTCAACTATATATTTTCAAAAATATTCTTTTAGCAATATAATAAAATATAAATCGCTATTTATAGATCGCATTATTTTTCTAAAAGACACATGTGTATGTAAAATTAGTATCAGGAAATACACATATTGTGTCTTTCATTTCTATAAGAAAAGTATATGCAGTATGTACATGGATCACAGATCTATACATTTGTATAAGTGAGTGCAAATACAATCTCTTTTTCAATGCCTTCAGAGTTTAATGATAAAATTTGACATATTGATATGTTGCGTTTCAGTATATACTTCTATCTATATTTATCTATATTGTATAAAAATTCATGTATATATATACATGTCATTTATATCGTTTATTCTTAAAGTACATCTTGCAAAAAAAGAAGAATAAGAAACATATTATATTTCAAATGCTAAAACGAAAATTTCTTATTGCAATCATATTTATTTCTTAATAAATACTATTATCATTTACATGCTTCAGAATGCGGAAGAAAGAGACACACATTTCTTCTATATTATATTCAAATATAATTTCTACAAAATAATATTGAGCACTTGTTTGTCGTCGACTTTACATATTGCTAAAATATTGTGATTCAAAATTCAGTAAAACTGAAGAAACGAAAATTTTGTTTCATTATTCAAGGAATTTTTACATGTTTTATTTTTCTAAAATAACAAATATTGTAGTCTTTGTTATATACAAGATCTAGTATAGGAACCACATATATAAGGTCTCGCAAAAATACATATAATCTATCATGCATTATTTCGGTGGATTTTTCTTAAATTCATTCTTTGACTCTTCCAGTTGTTGCTTTAATTGCTGTGCAATATCTCGCAACTGTTTAACAAAGTCTCGCGGACTAGAAATAGTACGGGTTCCGTGAATCATACCTGTCTTAATTAGTACATACACTACAAATTGTGCACTTTGTCTAATTGGTTTGGATTCTGCCAATTTATTAATCAAATTTTCATTATTTAGGAAATAATGAAACAGAGCTCTCAAAAAACGCATTTTTGGGAGATATAAGATTGCTTTTCTATATATTTGCAAATAAATGTGCACATTTATATTTTTGGTATTTCAAATGTACACGTATTACGATATTTTAATAAAAGTTCACGCTTTAGTCTCAGTTGCTTGCGTAAAGTTTCCAGTTTTTGTAACTGTTCTTCTTTACTATATTCTATTCCAGGTAATCTCTTAATCTGTAAAGTATAACAAATATGCGATATTATGCAAAGCATTCTGATTATATAAAATACATTTGCTTATATGTACACAGAGATTTAACTCTTACTTGCGATCTTGCAGAATCTAATTTCTTCTGCAATTCTAGGATTTTGTGGCTGGTATCTTGCGACTCTTTCGCCTTTTGCGTAGTGTCATGTGGATCTTTTTCAACACTAGAAATTGTAACTAAATATTATTATTATGCCAATATACAAATAATATAAAATGTATAGCCAAATATATCTATCTGATTAATGATTCATATATACAGGGTGTCCCAGACCACCCGTACACCCCTTTTAAAATGAAAATAAATGGCTTATCAAAAATCGCGAACAATTTTTAAGTAAATCGGGTACGCTCTATCAAATGGTGATATTTTCATTTTTGATTCCGATCGGAAATACGCCATCCGGATCGGAAGTTGAATTTTTTTAGGGGAACATGGTACTTTTTATTACAGATTCGAATTGTACGTGAACAAATAAGAAACTTTTGTATCAAACGTTTTTTCTAAAAGTGCCTCTGTCAATTTTCATTATTTCATCACAGTTACTTTCAAGGTTAATTTTAAGATTGACAGAGGCACTTTTAGAAAAAACGTTTGATACAAAAATTTCTTATTTTTTTCACGTACAATTCGAATCTGTAATAAAAAGTACCATGTTCCCCTAAAAAAAATTCAACTTCCGATCCGGATGGCGTATTTCCAGTCGGAATCAAAAGTTGAAAATATCACCATTTGATAGACCGCACCCGATTTACTTAAAAATTGTTCGCGATTTTTGATAAGCCATTTATTTTCATTTTAAAAGGGGTGTACGGGTGGTCTGGGACACCCTGTATATATACAGGGTGAGTCACTTAAGATCGGCCACCCAAATAACTCCTACAATTTTAGTGATAGGAAAAAATGTTTGAAGTAAAAATTATTTATTATCGAGGGAGACATCATGTTATGGGGAACATTTTTTCCCAGGTGGAGGTACGTAGGAAATTTGAAGGTCAACTTAAAAATTTTTAATGGAAACCCTTATTTCTTATTACATATTCTTGTAGCTTATCTCAAGAGCTTTCCAAAACACTATAATTAAGTTATTTTTCATTAAATACTTTTCGAGTTATAAGACTCAAAGTAATTTCTTAATTTTATATAAACTATAAAATATTTCGTAAAATATTCATTTTTCGATGATCTTACTTCAATACTTTTATGCACAAAATAATGAGAGGAATCAATTGGTATAAAGAAAAGAGATAGTTGTTTCTAAGAAAAAATATGTAATTGTTAATTGCAAATTATATATTTTTTCTTAGAAACAATTCTATTAGTTCTATTAATTATATTATTGTTTACTAATTTGATCAAACATCTTATAAATATTTTGCATCAATTTTTAATCATTTTACACATTTTTATCATTTTATATTTTTCTGCAGTTATAGATCACAAATATTTATACGCAATAGATGAATAGACATAAGTAACATAGAATAAATAAAAAAATCGATGTGAGAAGTAACATAAATACATTCGCCCTTTTCCTTCTGAAACTGTGATTTATTTATAGCACTAGTGAGCTGCCATAATAGTGCTGCGCATTTTATGCTAAACTATTTTAATTAATTGTGTACAGACATTTATTTATTACAAACAGTATACGTGATATTGATGCACGAGTCGAGTCAGAATAAAAAAAAAAAAAAATACACTAAGATATATATTCGATATTTTAATTAAGAAGAGAAATCACTTAAAATTCTTTTTTAAAGACAATATTGGAAAGAAAGATTTTAATTCTAGTTAATTTGAGGTTATGCGCACAATTTATTCGCACAGTTTGCGAATTATGTGAAAATCGAAACAATGATTTTTCTCTCCTTTAAAAATACATACCTGCGAATGATCTCGTAGATAAGCGGCAGGATCTCTATGTCTAAATCGTCGACGGTAAATTGTGTTGTCCTCAGGGAGACATCCTCTGGTAGCTCCACCGTCTCCATTACGTCTTGTAATAACCGTGCTTAATTTATTGGGTCCGCGAGAACCGACCAATCACAATTAACGGTGCGCGATTCAGTTCAGTGAACGGCTATTTATTGGCACAACTTTTAGATTTTGGATAAATGTAAAGGTGCCAATTCATGTAGCGAATAAATCGCCGCGAATAGAGGTCACGTGATCATTCGCAGTTCGCTAGCGAATAAACGCTATTCGCTGGATTTTTTCAGCTTTTTACGAATATTCGCTGATGCAACATTTTGAAAATGGATTCAACACAAGTAAGTCATTGAATTTATAAAAAGAAATTATATTTATTGTATATAATTATATTTATAGAATTTTTATAAGGAATTGAATTTATAAGTACTTTGTATGTTTATCTATTTTATAAATGCCTTTCTTAATTTCTTTTTTTAGGATTAAGTCTTCTAATTGAGTTGCAGATATACGTATGTAATTATGAAATCTCAAGTCTTCTAAAACCAGCTTGGGTAGCACAGCATGAAAGAATCCATGCTCTTTTCTTGCTTGAAAAATGGGTGCTATCCAATATTTTTTATGAGAATATTTTCTTTTTTTCACATTTAAGAGTACAGCAACAAGGGCAGCAGCTCTCCTTTTCCGTATATTTTCTTGATAAAAATTATTTATTTGTACATAATTGAAAAAAAATTATATTTATTGATTATACCAACGCGTCCAGGTAGTAATTGAATTTTCTTCCATTTTAGAAAAATAAAAATTCAGCTCACTTCTTACTATTCGCTTATTCGCGACGAATAAATCGCTACTTCACGGAGAATTATTCGCTACTCGCTATATATCATTCGCAGCGAAAAATTCGCTGCATGAAAAGGCACCTTAAGAGTACGCACCAATCACGAACAGCTGTTCGAACTGACAGGCTATGCAGCGATTTCAACGCTACTGCGCATGCGTCGGAAGGACATTAGCAGGTCACGTAGGATAGAGCAGGATAGAAGAATCGCTAATAAATATGACAGTCCGTGGCACGGTTTGTGACAGTTCCCTGTGATTTAAATATAAGTTTATGTGTTTTTAACAATCATTACCGAACAAATATTTCTACAATTTGTGAATCCACAATTGCAAAATGGGATCGTTGACGAGCAGACAGAATGCTGGTGTCGAGGAAGTTGATATCACTTCGAATCACGCGTATAAATATCCCCCACGATCTGGTATTGAATTTTTAATTCTGGAAGATTTTATTTTGTTTTATTTTATTTATTTATTTTTTTAATGAAGCTTGTAAACACGAGCGAATGACGTTTCGCTACATCGGAGCTGTTGGCTTATTAATTCGAATTACTTCTGACAGGTTCATATTTTGGTAGCCACTTCATAATGGGTGGCGAACGATTTGACACACCTCAGCCCGAAGCGTATCTATTTGGAGAAAATGCAGACTTGAATTTTTTGGGCAGTCGACCAACCCCCGTATGAACACCGTGCAATATAAAATTATTTTTTATATACTAGTGAACTCGTATACGAGCGATTTGTTTAAATATGGATACATATATTTGTGTGGTTATATTATTTTTTTTTTGTTTATTTCTCAATATTAATAGCAAAGGTAATTTTATTTCATTCTTGCCGTAGTTTCCATATCCCCCACCACAAGCAGGCGATCCTACAAAGACATTAAAGAGTTTAGTAAACATAAGGAAGGAATCTTTAAGACTGGTTCGTAATATGGATCAAACATCGACATCTTCGCAGTATCATAATGTTAAGCATTATGGAGATATTGACATTGACAAGAAACCTAGTCGGTTTAACATTGAATTTGTATTTGACTGCGATGTCAGATGTGCGATAACGATATATTACTTTTGTACAGAAGAGGTTTCAACAAAAGGAGTTGCGTATGTACATTTTATGCATAAGAGAGATTGCTGTGGAAGTCACTAGAATATATTTTCATAACAATGTTTTTATTATATCTAGTTACATACCACGAGATTCATCTATGAATTCTGAAACTTATCATTATAAAAAAGGAGCAAACCAATTATTTTCACAAACATCGCACATATTTGATCCAACATTGTATACAGAAGAAGATCTGATATATAATGCAGATAGAGAAGTATTTACAACACTATATATTATTTTATCCTTAAAATTAGTTTACTTTTTCCATATAAAAATAAAATACATTTTTTGAATTCAATAGATTATCCCAATAGCTATACATTGTGTAGCGGAAGAAGGATCAGACGATCCGAAACAATCTCACACGACCATAGCTGTTGTTGAAAAACATTCTGATGGCACATATGTCCTAAAAGCGCTCAAACAAAAAATTTATGTGGATGGCCTTTGTTATTTACTACAGGAGATTTATGGCATTGAGAACAAAAATACTGAGAACGCAAAGGTACGAGAATATATACAATAATATTTTAGAAATCGAAACATTTAGTTTCAAATAAAGTTTCAAAAAATTCATGTTAATTTTCATAAGATTTGATCTTGACAAAAATTTATAGTCATTAAATATTCCCTTATTTATTCTTGTATTTTCGTCTGGAATAGAGGCTGTGATTAGATAAGATAATTAGACTGTAGGATAGGGTATAAGTGTACGAGATAGAGAGTGAATGAGGAAGCGAAGTATGTATGTATGAATGAAGTTAAGGAAATATTGTAAACCAAGTCCCACTTCTTGACTAATTGTAAAGTTGAAGTGAATAAAGTTTATATATATATACAGGGTGGCCCATTTTAATCCATCCAGTCGAATATCTCGAAAACCAAGCCCGGAAGAGAAAAATGTTTCAGACAAAAGTTGTTTGGTTTCGAGGGGTACCATAAAATGGTACCATTGGTTTGACCTTGAAGAGTCATTTGAAGGTCACGTGAAGGTCACTTCAATTTTTTTAAGTGGAACACCCTATATATTTTTGCACATTCTTGTAGCTTATCTCGAGAGCTTTCCAAAACACTATAATTAAGTACCTTTTCGTTAAGTACTTTTTGAGTTATGGGGCTTGAAATAATTTCTTAATTTTACATAAACCGTAAAATATCTTGTAAAATATTCATTTTTCGATTATCTTACCTTAATACTTTTATGTACAAAATAATGAGAGGAATCAATTGGTGTAAAGAAAACACATAGTTGTTTTTAAGAAAAAATATGGAATTGTTAATTGCAAATTACATATTTTTTCTTCAAAACAACTATGTGTTTTCTTTACACCAATTGATTCCTCTCATTATTTTGTACGTAAAATTATTAAGGTAAGATAATCGAAAAATGAATATTTTACAAGATATTTTACGGTTTATGTAAAATTAAGAAATTATTTCAAGCCTCATAACTCAAAAAGTACTTAACGAAAGGTACTTAATTATAGTGTTTTGGAAAGCTCTCGAGATAAGCTACAAGAATATGCAATGACAAATAGTAGGTTCCGTTTAAGAAATTAAAGATGACCTTCATGTGACCTTCAAATGACTCTTCAAGGTCAAACCAATGGTACCATCTTATGGCCCCCTCGAAACCAAACAACTTTTGTCTGAAACATTTTTCTCTCCCGGGCTTGGTTTTCGAGATATTCGACTGGATGTATTAAAATCCTGTATATATATATATATATATTTATTCTTGTATTTTCTCACAGCAACAAGGTAGCGATGAGGATACCGAAGACAATGGATCCGAATGCGTCATTTGCATGAGTGATGTACGCGATACGTTAATTTTACCATGCAGACATTTGTGTTTATGCAATTCTTGTGCCGATTCCTTGAGATACCAAGCGAATAATTGTCCGATATGTCGCGCGCCATTTAGAGCGCTCTTACAAATTAAAGCTCTTCAAAAAGCGATTGGTACAATTATATCGAATCCGCCATTGCCAGAGGTGAGAATATTCAGATAATTAATACATTCGCTTTTTTTTCGATCGATGTATTAATTTGATTCAAGTATGTTTCTTTTTGTTTATTATTGACGTTAAAAATTGTTTAACATATCTTGAAATTATTATTCCAGGGAAGCTGTGAGAATATTCCATCTGGTTACGAAGCAGTATCTCTGATAGAAGCTTTAAATGGACCTTATATTCCACGGACTGCTATTATCGCACCAGAATCCCCGGATACACCCGATACAGATACGGCCAGCGCTATTCAAGCCGCGGAAACCTTAAACCGGTAAATATCTCATTTAATATTTTTATTTTTTTTATAATAAACAAGTATATCAACAAGACACTTGGAAAACATGTTCATTTCAGCTCGGCTGAACGTACTCCCGTGTCGAAACATGTATCCGCTAAAGAAGACACGTCAGCCAGATCCAGCGGTACTACTTGTCCGACTCCTGAATTCCGGATGTCCGTATTATTAGCCAGAGATGAACACACTGGTTCTCAAAAGGAACTGCATAATAGATCTCCAGCTGTGCGAACCAAATCAGTTCATTCGCGCGACAAATCTGGCTTAAGAGCACGCGACACATTAAGATTAGTCAATGAGAAACAACCAGTTTCTTTATATGAGGTATGCTATTTTTGTTCATTTTTAACAAAAGGCATTAAGTCTACACTTGAATGTATTGAATGTTATTATTGCTTCTTCCACGATGCTGACTTCTTGTAAATAGTTCGCAAATTTTGATTTGGATAAATCCGCTTCAGAAGTTCCTTTTAAAATTATAATCTTAAAAAGGAAAAAAATAATCAGCACTATATTAGGCTCTAGCTCTCATACATATATAAATTTCAAATTGCTTTATATATATTTGTATTTGTAAAGGGCCAGGGACAAGATGAAGACAGTGAAGCAGAGAAATTGTCGCCATTATTAGATGCAGCTACAAGTACTGAAGCTTTAGATGTACATTCCCATAGAATATGCGATATTGATATTGATGATGAAATTCAAAACACAGAAAATGAAAATGACGCGGATATTACATGTCATTCGCATTAAAAAAATGACAGAAGATATATTTTTGGATACAGTATTCATTCTTGTTAAATATTGTCTATATAATGTTTTATTTTTTTTTTGTAAAAAAAAATGCAGATTAGTTATTTATTCAAAAACTTTAAAACTATTTATCGCGATCAAATCGAATCTTTTTCAAGATTTTTTAAATATAATCTATTATATAGTTACATTGTGATTAACCCATACAGAGTTTTAATATAGATCTTTTATTATTTTGTATATTTAACTAGATATTGTAGGAAAATAGGATGCAATATATTGTATTTCTTATGAATTTTATGCTCTTAAATTGTTAGATTTTAAAGCAATATGTATACTTATACAAGTGTATACTTTGAAATTATAAAGACTGTATTTGTAAAAAAGAAATAACACCATTTTTTTTTAAATAATAAATTGTAGTTAATAAATTAATTCGTGTAAAAATTTATCTTGAATCATGAGGAAATGTTTGTTTTAATTTTTTTTTAAAATGTAATTTAATAAAATAGTATATAACATATGAGAGAGTATAAGAGCATTTTGATAGATCAATTTCTAATAGTAGATATAATAAATGTATATAGTCTATATATATGACTGTCATCAAATCTTTATTCCAAATACAGCTTTAAAAAACTTTACTAAATCTGTCTATTCTTTTTTTTCTATAATTAGATTAATTTTTCTATAATTATTAATTATTAGAGATAAATTAGATTAATTGTATAATTATTTCTTGTTTATAATACTATTTTTGCAATTTGTATCTAGATTAACAACTAGTAATAAAAAATTTTTTACACAAGAATCTGCATAGAAATTAATACTAACCTGAATTTTCAGGAAAATGAAAAATTTTAAATGCCATATCCTGTCTTAGATTGTTCTTAGGTTTAGTAAATAAACATTCGACTTGCTTTTCAAAAATTTTATTCAATTCCATGTTAAAAATGTCCCGTATCTATTTAAGCAGCAGCAAGTACCTTCCTAAACTTCTTCCATTCGTCAAGTGGTCCATGTTCGGGTAGATATTTAACATTGCAACCATCTGGGGCAAGATAGCCTGCCGCTTTCAGTTCCTCGTATTCGGAACGATCGTATTTCGTGAAACCCCACTTCTTCGATACATAAATCTTCTGGCGCCCGGGAAACTTGAACTTAGCACGTCGCAGAGCTTCAATAACAGCCGCCTTATGGCGATCAGAGGAGCGCACACTCATAATCGGTTGACCAATGTGTACTCTCGCTACAGTACCCTGAGGCTTACCAAAGGCTCCTCTCATTCCAGTCTGAAGCCTACGCAAAGAACATTATCCCAAATTATAGTACTTTGTCAATAATAATGCATGTCAAACTAAAAAATGAGTCAAATTTATATCAATAATAGAAAAACGATACATTTAAAAAGAATAAATTCTTTGTCAATGTTAGTTACATACCTATCAGCTCCAGCACATGATAACATTTTATTGATACGAATAACATGGAAAGGATGGAGTCTCATACGAATATGGAACTGATCTTTGCCAGCATTCTTCACCATGTACTTGTTAGCACAGATACGTCCGGCTTCCAAAGCCTCAGAACTGAGCTGCTCATATTCATCTGACACCAGATGCACACATAATGGAAAATCTTCCACCGATGCTTTTTTCTTGCCAAGATCGAAGATACGGATCTTTGGGTCCGGTACACCACGACAGAATCTGGATTTCGGGTACGGCTTATTTTTACAGTACCGATAACTAAAAAGAAATCTTTGTAATATGCGCTAGACAGTGTTACATTGTGTTTATCATTGCAATATTATGCAATATAATGCAATTGTAAATTTTAATCAGAGAAGGATCTGTACATTAATTCCATACATATGGAGAATAATACATGTATTTTTGTCATTTTACAAAAAAATAAGTTTCATAATATGAAAAGAAAATGTTATAAAACTTGTACAGTTGCTGAAGACAAGAAAAATTGAAAATTTCATTTTATACATACCACCTCGCTGGTCGGCGCCCCATTTTAACCTGCAATTTAAATAGAATCTAAATCAGAAATGCTAAAATGACATCAATTAACGCAATCAGAATACATTGAAAAAATGCAATACGCAAAAAAGTATTCAGTGCATATTGCGATGCTGAGAAATAACAATGGATGAAGAAAAGCGATCTCACCGATTCCAAATGAGGCTAACCCAAACGAGAAAAGGGAAATGCTCGTTTCAACGAGCGTGAATTTCCGCAGTCAGCGATGAGAAGTTGGCCGCAAAAACAGGATAACCAACTCTCGATCACAAAAATTCTATTCCAAAAAATAAATCTAGGTTTTTTTTTTGATCGGTCTAAAGTTGGCAATCTTGATTACCTGTCAACGAGTAGCGGGTATTTCGAGATTAAAAATTAAATGTCACGTTTTTCGATCGTAATGAATATTGGAATTATCGATTGCGTTAAAATTAACACATTTTCTTACATAATGCATATTTCGATAAAATTATGCTATTAAAAAATTTTTTGTTTCTTAACAAATTTGCTTAATAAAAGAACAGATTCATCGTTGTGTAAAAAGATATCATGCATATACTATTGAATTAATATTAATATTACATTATATATATATATATATATATATATATATATATATATATTAATATATTAATATTTATCTACATGATTGTACATATATTTATAATGCATTATTAAAGTATAATACATTTCTTTTTAATGTACTTACAAAATAGATATTTTATATATATAACATGCTGTCATATATTTTACAGAAAATTCTAAATCTCTTTACTTTATAAAGAATTATATCCCATAATAATTATATATATTATATATATTTAATTGCAACAAAACAATTAAAGAAATGTTTAATGAAAAGTTTAGAGTATGTTATGGGAAGACAATATAAAATATAGTCACCCTTTTATAGTCATTAAAAGTGCACACTAAATAAATCTCATTTTTTACTCAACTCGTAAATTTGACAAGATATGTACAGAGTTTCTTTTTCGCACTATATATTCTAATCTATATAAAATTCAATAGTTTCATTATTTATATGAAACTTACACCCAATCTTACTTTAAGAAAGATACACTGTACAAAAAATATAATACAAGTCTATTATTTAAAAGACTCTAAGTATATCTTTATATTTGTTCTTTCAAATCTTTGCAGATCATTTGGAAAAAAATTCCTACTAATCGTATGTTGTGTATGTGTGTTAATGTTTGCGAAGGTGTTTGGAAATTCTAATCTTCTTATAATTCTATTCACTATATTGTCATGTAAACAATTAAATTAACAACCATCAAATATATATATATATAAATATTGAATTTACATGAAAAATCAAAATTGCACATTTTTATTCTTCTTAATGTGACAAGAAATATATACATTCTGTATATCCGAAAGAGAACTCATCTGTATAAAGAAAAAAAAATATTTTAACCAATAAAAATAGCACAAAAAATAATTAATTATTTGAAATGGTTGTACAAAAATGTTTTTAAGAACGATATGTCTTGACAGAAGGTAACATGTGTTGATTTGGCAGCCATATGTAAGCAGTCATCCTTAATTACAATTGCAACACAACAGAAAAAGAGTTGTTCAAATTTCTGCCATGCTTTTGACTGCTTTATAAATTATCATGAGGTAGCTCAAGACTAACAGGTCAAAGATATACTACATTATAGATACTACATTAATAAGACTGACAGAACAAAATCGATTTTTAAACGAAAAAGAAATTTTAAACATATATATACTTTTTATTTGTACTCGTCAGAGTACATAAAGGTTATTTAAAATATAAAAAGAAAACGTGATGGATACTGAAACATAATGTACAAGGTAAAAAATACGTTGACGCGTTATTAAAATATCAATTGTAATATAATGTAACAATTTGGAACATATGACATGTACATACACTGAAAAGAGAGAGAAAGAGAGACAAGGAATGATTCCGAATTACACTAAAAATAGTATTTCCATATCCGATGATGACTCTAAAAAATCGCGATAATATATACCTATGTACTGCCGTCGTTAATTATACATATGCTTTCCATTTTGCCTTTTTGAGCGACGTACTCTTTACTATTTACATCTTTAACGGATATCTCTATTCGCGCTGCTAAATCGTACGTCCCTGTGCTGGGCAATACGGCGTGTAACTTTGCGACGTTACTTGCACACGCTTCAACGTTAGAATAAATTGACGAATGCCCAGCGTACTTGTAATACGTTGAAGCTTGTGGCGAATACAGTTGGGCCTTAATATTTGGAAGATGAGTTTCACTATAAAAAAAAATACATTTATATATGTAATTAAAAGTTCATATATGGCAATGTTATATTAACAGAATGCGCAAAAAACATCGGACCGAAAAAACATAGTTGTTTTTAAGAAAAAATATGTAATTGTTAATTGCAAATTACATATTTTTTCTTAGAAACAATTATGTGTTTTCTTTACACCAATTGATTCCTCACATTATTTTGTACATAAAAGTATTAAGGTAAGATAATTGAAAAATTAATATTTTACTAGATATTTTATGGTTTATGTAAAATTAAGAAATTATTTCAAGCCTCATGACTCGAAAAGTACTCAATGAAAAATAACTTAATTATAGTGCTTTGGAAAGCTCTCGAGATAAGCTATAAGAATATTGAATAAAAATTGGAGATTTCCATTTAAAATTATAAAGTCGACCTTGAGAGCTCCTCCATAATTACCCCCAAGGTCAAATAAGTTTTGCTATTTGATGCATTTGTTGAAACCCAACAACTTTTGTATAAAATATTTTTTTCTAAAATGTCTCGTTTTCAAGATATTTTAGAAAAAAATGTTCGGTTCCGTATTTTTTACGCATCCTGTATACAGGGTGTTAGAAAAGTCCCGGAACGGTCGAATATTTCATAAACTATGCACTTTAGACAGAAATATTTCAGACAAAAGTTGTATAGCTTGAAGGGGGCCATAAGATGGTGTCATTGGTTTGACCTTGAAAAGTTGTTTGAAGGTCACGTGAAGGTCACCTTCAATTTTTTAAATGGAACCACCTACTTTTTATTGAATATTCTTGTAGCTTATCTCGAGAGCTTTTCAAAACACTATAATTAAGTCAGTTTTCATTAAGTACTTTTCGAGTTATGAAGCTTGAAATCATTTCTTAATTTTACATAAACCGTAAAATATCTTGTAAAATATTCATTTTTCGTTTATCTTACCTTAATACTTTTATGCACAAAATAATGAGAGGAATCAATTGGTGTAAAGAAAACACATAATTGTTTCGAAAGAAAAAATGTAATTTGCAATTAACAATTACATTTTTTTTTTCGAAACAATTATGTGTTTTCTTTACACCAATTGATTCCTCTTATTATTTTGTACATAAAAGTATTAAGGTAAGATAATCGAAAAATGAATATTTTACAAGATATTTTACGGTTTATGTAAAATTAAGAAATTATTTCAAACCTCATAACTCGGAAAGTACTTAATGAAAATTAACTTAATTATAGCGTTTTGGAAAGCTCTCGAGATAAGCTACAAGAATATTCAATAAAAAGTAGGTGGTTCCATTTAAAAAATTGAAGGTGACCTCCACGTGACCTTCAAACAACTTTTCAAGGTCAAACCAATGACACCATCTTATGGCCCCCTTCAAGCCATACAACTTTTGTCTGAAATATTTCTTTCTAAAGTGCATAGTTTATGAAATATTCGACCGTTCCGGGACTTTTCTAACACCCTGTAGTTAAAAGAGATACAGAGAGTGACACATTGAGATTCTTACCTGCTAGTGCCTATCGTACTTATTTTAACATCGAGTCGCATCTCTGAGTGATTCTGTATATATATCATTACAGGAACAATGCACAATCGACTTCGCTGAAAACTGTGCGTAATCTGTCTTTGATGACTTAGAGAGTAAGAGATTAGACTTTTCAAGCATTCCGCTTCCCATACGGGGTCTTTAACAGGAGCGGTTATCATATTCGGTACATTTCGATCCGGTCCAAAGACCTTTAAGCGTGCACCAAATTCATTACGTTCGGTACGCGGTTCCCTCGGGTGTTTGTACGTCTTGTTCAAATGTTCAAGCTCGAGGTGATGTTGCCCGAGCGCCATCCGGGTAACCACACCACTCTCCGTCACATTGGCACACCACTTGACGATTAACGTAGAATTCAATACCATGATATCTGATACAGAACTGTGCTCGACATTTTGCTGCAGTTGAAATTGCTGTACATCGCTCGCATTTTCATTTACATCCAACGATTGGATATCACGTCTCTGTACAAAATTGACAAACGGATAATCGTCGACCGATGTCGCGTCGGCTTCATCGTCACGGATTAAGGACACGTCGGAAATCATCGATTCGCCGTCAGTCTTCTTCTTCAACTTTAACATCAAATGGAATACTTCTTGAGGTTGCACCTTTATACTTGGCGGTAGAACGGAAGAATGAAACGCGGACCATGCAGCGCTGTGAAGCGACACTTTGGACAGCATAATCTCATTTATGGATGGATCGTGCACTTGATTGGTATTCTTAACGGACATTATTAGATTTAACGTCGGCGAGTCGTCCTTGAACAATCCACTTCTAGCGGCGATCGCGGTGATTTGTATCGAATCTAACACGGTCAATTGCCAAGTGTGTCGGCACAACCGATGTTTCAACGTGGTTTTCGATTCTACGCTCTCGTAATAAAAGAGTAAATCTAATCTATGAGTGCCCTTTTCGTATGGGGCTTGTACCCAAAGTGGCATTTTATAAATTTCGCCTACGTTTAATGCACCATTCATGGAGGCTGGTAATGCTACCTTTGTGACTGATCTACTACTCTTCTTTATCGTCGAATCTGCAAGCATTTGATCGTTAATTATACGGAATAGAGAAAATATAAAACTTATATTCTCTTTCATCTGCAGAACAATGTGTCCTAATAAAGGTCCCTACCTTCGTTCCTATTGATTTCCGAATCTTCTAACGTGACGAGCTTGGCATCAGTAGATGCGATATATACATTTGTCAATGGCGCGTTGCCTATATTTTTTAACGTGACTTCCACCTTTTGTACCTCACCACACAACATTTCTGGTGACAGCTTGGTGAAGAATATCTGCAAAGAGAAGTATAAATATCAATCTGCGCATGAATAACATTATTTTCATGAAAATTCATACCTGCATAAATGGCGCTTTTTCTATCACATTCATTTCCAGTCGATAATCCTTTCCATACAAGCTCGTATTTGGTTTTTCCTTGATATTTTTTAATTTCGGTGGTGTAATCTCAAACAATCTTTTACCGGCGATAACTACAGCCGAATTCGTAATCGGTGAGTCACTTATCCCCTGTACCGAATTGGACAGTTTATAACTTATACCTAAGACCCTCAATTCTCCTACTCGCTTGGGTACAAGAGACAGTACGATATTCTGCTTGCATGTCGGTTGTAAGAGAATCGCGTCTATGGTACTCAAGACGACCGGATTTGAATCGTCGCTCGTTTCTATCTCATTCGTAATAGTGTCATTATTACAAGTGAACGACCACAGTAAGGTCACATCTGACAATGGTAGCGGAACGTGCAACGGATTGTACAGCTCGATAGAGTAATGCACTGGCTCGTCTAGAACTGCAGTCGGTTTTGTAGCATTATTACTCATTTTAGAATACAGCGCAACTGTTGGCTTAAATATCATAGGTGGAGATCCCTGCGCCTCGGTTATTAACAACTCCTCCATTTTCGACCATTTCGTGTCGTCCGTCTCCTCGGTATTAAACGTAACGTGGCTTGCCGGAATATTGCTTTCACTTTGCCTACTCAAGGGGCCGTATAATACTTTAATATTGTTGCTATCTATCAACGGCAAAGGTAAAATAGGAAATCCTTTACTAGTGCCATTTTCCTGAAACAATAACTGTACAATGGACATGAATGAAGATTGTCCAATATTGATATTTCTTTTTTATGTGATAATGATCCGTGTATACTCACGTTACGAGTGTGTAAGAATTCTCGTAAAAACGTGGCTTGTTGCACAGCATGTTGTTTACTAGAAGCGTTAAGTAACTTTTCAAATGCCTTCACAGCCTCGGAAACTTGTTTCAGGGACGCAGCCTGCCTGCCGATTGTAAAATGGATGTGATCCTCGGCCAAAGACCAACCTCTTTCGTAATATACCTAGTGTAGTATACGTTACTTGTGAAATAGTTCGGCGATTTGCGATAAAGCGCGGCGTTTGATTTAATGGACTTTGTGTGTCTACCTGATACGCCTGTTGATAACATCTCAGGGAGTGTTTTCTTTGCCCGGCCTTCGAAAATCTGTGTCCAGCCAGAACCGCATGGAAGGCGTATTTACGCATCATTTTCGGGCCGATGAAGCAATAAGCGGCTTGCTCAAGTAGCAAGGCCGAACGTAGATCCGAATCCTCGCTTGTCATTCGTATAAGTTGTTTCGCGGCTTCTCCGTACAACCCCCGACCCTTTAAACACTCGGCGCTAAGCAGCGTCGCTCTTGTCGCAAACTGAGGCATCTTACAGCTATTCGTATAAGTTAATATCGCGTCGTCCATATACTCGATAGTCTTTCTATTTGTTTCGCCTTGCATGAAGGCGCTTAGAGCAGCCATTTCTAGAGCTCCTGCGTAATACACCCAAGCTTGATCGGCTGCGAAATCGCGCTTCGCGCTGTGATACGCTTGATAAGCGAGAGAATAGTGACCAAACATGAAACATAAATCACCTAAGCGTCGTAATTGCAATTCCGGAGATTCTGCTGTATAACTGAAATGTGAATAAATACAATTTTAGAATTAAATTTTTAGAGCTAATCGTATCGTGTTAATTTATTAATTTGATTCTAAGATGAAATTATTGAATAAAAAGGAGATGTCTTTTTCTCTTCAAATAAAATATAAAAGATAATAAAAAGACAATTTTTTTTTCTTACATTACAGCATTTGAAGGCGCCGAACCTGGCACACCAGGCTTATTTGTACCAAACCACCGTCTTGTAGCACTAAATAGTGATCTACTGACTCCCTTCTTGTTCGAAATCACATCGTTCAATAGACCAATCTGTTTTTCTACATAAGGCAACAAGCTTCGCAGGCAGAATTCGGTAATTAACGTCCGTAGTCTTTCCAAATCTTGAGTGGAAAGACGAGCACCGTGTTGAGCAACCACGTAATTCGGAGAATCCGCCCAGACATTTGTATTTATTGGTGAGCTAGTAGTAACAGATTGACTCTTGGTATTAGTTGCGGAAATAAAATTTTGCAATTTGTCATCGTTTGGACTGAGTGGATGAATTGTAACCGGGACTGCTTCTTGTCCAACTTCTAGTTGTGCATTCGTCGATTCGGATAACTCGGGAGAAAAATTAATTGTATCAATTCCGGAGATTAGTTGCGTCAAATCCGAAGATGGCAATGCAATGGAATTGTGTGGCATTAGCGGTGTCCCAGCTTGACTTGTTCTGTAGCAAAGAACATAAATATATTTAGATTATAAGAATTTAAAGTTTTTGCGCTAATGTACTATTTAAAACAATTATAAGCAATTTTAACAAAAATCAGAACATACTTATCAGACTCTGTAGTGAGCTCGCTTGGCATGGCTGATACTCCACCTGTATCCGCAGGTGTACGAGGCGAGCTATTTTGTTCACTGTTACCAGACAATTCTGAATGCTTTGTCAAAAATTGACTCCATGGATCAGGCAAGTGCGTATTGTCGTCGGAAAGACCTGGTGGTCTCGAATTCATTTGTAATAGAAAACAATTGTTAGCACCATAAATAGTCTTCATCTCTGTAAAAACTATTTCCGCTCTGAAAAATATATATACATGTACATATTTCTTTTTGTCTAATGAAAAAGCTATTAATTATTTTTTAATTGAGAATTTTGAAAATATCAAAGACAAAAATAATTTATTAAAAATGAATTTACAAAAGAAGAAAAGACATATACACTTACTTATTTCTGTCATCCTGAATAGCATCATGAACCAAGATGTAATACCTAAGAGCGTTATTATTGAACCACTTAGGTAATTTTCCCGACATATTTTGATGCAACTGCGCTCCCATACTCTGAATTTTTTCTAATGGACTGTCCTCCGTTGTAGAAACAACTATCATACACGCGAGCAAGTGCTTTGTAAACTCATGATCCGATGGAAACTGGACGCTCAGAAACGTCTCTCTCCACGCTTCAAACCATGGTACAGAAATGGGAACGTCTAATTCAGTGAAGCCAATGCGAACCGCGGTTGTGCGTTCGCACAAAGTAGAACTGACCGCTTCGTTCAACATCTTCTTGGCAAGACTCGGTTCTGGTGGACGCGCATTGATATCTTGTATGGAAAGCCGAAGATTCCTAATCGTCACAGTGTTCCCTTGAGGATCTTTAAAATGACCTGTGAAAGTATATGCAATTTTTAATATAAATTTTATATAAATTAGAGAATATCATATTCCAAATTTTGAGAAGATACACAGATGACAGATGACAGATACACAGTTAATGTGAAAATATCAGTGCAAGAAATCAGAAATTTCTCAAGAACGTATAAGTATCTTTAGCAAATTGGTATGTGATGCAGGTATGACTTACCTTCGGTATTTAATTTGCAAAAGGGTTGAAGCAACTCGACGAACGACAGATTATTTTTTTGGCAGGCGGCATCGGCCGCGGTGGAGCAGACTACGGCGATCTGCGGGGAGAAAGCATTGCCGATGAACTCCCGGGGGGTTAACTTACACTGTGCCATGATCCCGTTTTACGCGCGGACCGTCAAAACATAACCCGTGGCGTAGCCGTCCACGTCTCTCGCGGCACCGAACGCGCTCTCGTGACGACCGTCGTGATCCGCGTTCCGCATCTCACGATCACATCTTATTCCCGCCGCGTTATCTCGACGACGACGACGACGACGGAAAGGAACCAGTACGGATACCCCGGGCAGCCGCGGCGCGATAAACATGTCCACCGAACAGCTGTTTTCTAAATATCCGCCCCTTCCCTCGGAAAACTCGATAGACGAGAATGAGAATCATTGGCCGCATTCAGCAGACTCAACAGTTGGGCAATATTACTAGATTTTCCGATGTAATTCGACGCTGATTGGTCAGATCTGAAAGTAGAAACCAATCATGTTCGATTGCTACTTAGCGGTTGAGTCTGCTGAATGCGGCCATTGGCTGCGTTCAGCAGAAAAAGCTTGAAAGCCTGATTGGTGTATGCTCTTAGATTCAGTCAAAATTAAGAGCATACACCAATCAGGCTCACGAATTTTACAACAGTTGCAAAGCAGCTTTTTCTGCTGAACGCAGCCATTGGGTGCATCCAGAAGCACAACCGCTCACTGAGCGGCTAAGTAGCACTCGAATGTGATTGGTGAATTCAAAGATAGAAACCAATCACATTGGCCGCATTCAGCAGACTCAACTGCTAAGTAGCAATCGAACGTGATTGGTTTCTACTTTCAGGTCCGACCAATCAGCGTCGAATTACATCGGAAAATCTAGTAATGTTGCCCAACTGTTGAGTCCGCTGAATGCGGCCATTCAATTGCTACTTAACCGCTCAGTGAGCGGTTGTGCTTCTGGATGCACCCATTAGTTGCGTTCAGCAGAAAAAGCTGCTTCGCAACTGTTGTAAAATTCGTGAGCCTGATTGGTATATGCTCTTAATTTTGACTGAGGGCCTGAGCAGAATGGCTGCCTTATAATTTTAAGATTATGGCCGGTATTCATAGTCCGATCTTATATTTGAGATCGTCTTAAGTTCGAGCTTGAAATGCTACGCAGCCATTTGATTGGTTGAATGAGGTCTTAAGTCAACCTCGGACCAGACTTAAGACAATCTTAAATATAAGATCGGACTATGAATACCGGCCTATGTTTTATGCCTTAAGTCTTTGTCTTAGGTAACGCACAATACTGTGTGTTATGTCTCGAGTCTTATGTATACGTGAACGTTTGTAAGAAATAAACGTCGCGTATACATAAGACTCGAGACATAACACACAGTATTGTGCGTTACCTAACCCTTGGTCCACAATCTTGCTTTAAGTGACGGAGTCGTAAGAAACTAACCAATTGTATTCAATTATTCTTCTCATATTCAACTGTGATTGGTTAATTTCTTACGACTCCGTCACTTAAAGCAAGGTTGTGGACCCACACTAACCCTTGGTCCACAATCTTGCTTTAAGTGACGGAGTCGTAAGAAACTAACCAATTGTATTCAATTATTCTTCTCATATTCAACTGTGATTGGTTAATTTCTTACGACTCCGTCACTTAAAGCAAGGTTGTGGACCCACACTAAGACAAAGACTTAAGGCATAAAACATAGGCCGGTATTCATAGTCCGATCTTATATTTAAGATTGTCTTAAGTCTGGTCCGAGGTTGACTTAAGACCTCATTCAACCAATCAAATGGCTGCGTAGCATTTCAAGCTCGAACTTAAGACGATCTCAAATATAAGATCGGACTATGAATACCGGCCATAGTCTTAAAATTATAAGGCAGCCATTCTGCTCAGGCCCTGAATCTAAGAGCATACACCAATCAGATTCACGAATTTTACAACAGTTGCAAAGCAGCTTTTCCTGCTGAACGCAGCCATTGGCCGCATTCAGCGGACTCAACAGTTGGGGTACTTTCCGATTCACGCATGATGCGCATGAAGTGACAGAAAATGTATAGTTCATGTCACGCATATTATACATTTTCTGTCACTTCATGCGCATCATGCGTGAATCGGAAAGTACCCTTGGGCAACATTACTAGATTTTCCGATGTAATTCGACGCTGATTGGTCGGACCTGAAAGTAGAAACCAATCACGTTCGATTGCTACTTAGCAGTTGAGCTACTGAATGCGGCCATTTGCTACTTATGGCCATCACACATAAAATTCCATAAGCACGTAAGACGTAAACGTAAGGAAATCGACCAATCACGGTCAAGTATTAGCCTCTCCAAGGGTCAAAACTCGACCGTGATTGGTCGATTTCCTTACGCTTATGTCTTACGTGCTTATGGAATTTCATGTGCGAAAGCCTTTAGCCGCTCACTGAGCGGCTAAGTAGCACTCGAATGTGATTGGTCAATTCAAACATAGAAACCAATCACATTCAATGGGTGCATCCAGAAGCACAGCCGCTCACTGAGCGGCTAAGTAGCAATCAAATGTGATTGGTCAATTCAAACATAGAAACCAATGGCCGCATTCAGCAGCCTCAACAGTTGAGCAACATTACTAGATTTTCCGATGTAATTCGATGCTGATTGGTCGGATCTGAAAGTAGAAACCAATCATGTTCAATTGCTACTTAGCAGTTGAGTCCGCTGAATGCGGCCAATCACATTCAATTGCTACTTAGCCGCTCAGTGAGCGGTTTTTCTGCTGAACGCAGCCATTGTAGCGGAGGCAATAACAAAGAGACAAAGAAGAATACCATCGAAAGAACATTTTATTATTAAAAGCACCTGACACCACGTATCCTGAAGATCACGTGCCATCTTCGAGATATTTTCAAAGAAGAAAAAATCTTACACCATCAAAAGTGAGTACGACTTGACATCAACCTGGTAATGATTATTCCCTCGGTCAGCGACAAGCGTTCACTTGTCTTCAATTAACACTTATAATTAGCACTCATTATTACTACTCACTGACTTTCTTTCCATCAGGAAATTTGCAAATTTACCCGCATAAGTCTCTGCCACAAATTTGGAGTCATGGGTTACCCTTGCAATTTTCGTTTAACCTTGGACGCCTTAAAATTGATGACTACTGAACAATTGAAGGCAGAGGCAGCTCGTTATTGTCTCAGTGTTCCCGAGCTCGGTGACCGAGATTCAATTATTGACGCTATCATGTTGCATCTTGAAAATACTTCTATAAATGTCCTAAGCCAGGCAGAAGAGACCACGAACCAAGATCAGCTTCTGACAGCAAGTACCAACAATACCTTGGAACAGATTCTGTCGCCTCTAATTCCACTTGTATCGTCCATTGCAAAGCAAATGCAAGAGCAGCAGCAGCTTTTGCAACAGATACTCCAGGCAGTGACAGCTGGAACCACTGGTGTAGCTTTATCACAAAATGATGCTAATACGCTATCAGCTGTTTCAGATATCTGTTCTGAAATAGAACAGAAATTCTCGCGTCAATCATTGATTGAAACTACGCATGCAGTTAATGTACTAAGTCCACAAATACCAGAATTTGGAGGAACGGATGTAGAGAATGTCAAACTATGGATCCAACGGGTCGATCAAGTATCCAAAATTCATAAAGTGCCAGATGACATCATATTCCTCGCAGCAACAAGCAAGTTGGTTAAACTAGCAAGATGTTGGTTTGACTTTGGATCAGGTCCCATGATAGAATCGTGGACAGGCTTCAAAGAAGCTATCATGAAAAGATTCAATAGAAGGGGTTTGTTTCTTGTGATTTTATCAAAAATGAAAGACAGAAAGTGGAATCACTTAGAAGAATCATTCCAAGAATATGTTATGGATTGTCTCTCACTTATACATAATATTGACTTGACTCCTAAGGAGGCCATCGATTTAATAATCGATGGAATCGAGATTGAGAGTGTGCAAAATGCAGCACGTATCGCTTCACTCCATATCGATTCCATTGATGAATTTCTTAACAAGATGGATGAAATCACAAGCGACTCTTGGTACTCCAACCCACCTAAATCTACAAAATCGACGGAACAGCAGAGTAATAATTGTGAAAAAGCAGATCATCTTTTGAAGGATTGCCAAATTTTTTGCAGTTATTGTAAAACTCCAGGTCATTGCCAGTTGGATTGCTCCAAGCTAAAGGAGGAGGACACGCAACATTCGCATTCTACGCCGTCCCCTGCAGTTTTGAAGTTACAAACACTCCCAGACTCTTATATGACAAAGAATATTAATGAATATTATTCAAAGACATCGTGTTTAAAAATTATAAAACTTAACGGGTACAAGTGTTGTTTATATGCGCTTGTCGCTACAGGTAGTTTGTACTCCTTTATTCGAGTTGATATTTACAAAAAGTTTTTTAAATCGTTTAAGAAATCGTTAAGATCATCAAACATTTCATATGAAGATACACTGGTTTTCTATCAATTCAAAGTATACGGTTCAAGAAAAACCACACTCTGTTGTGACCAAATACCTATGGTTAATTTTGATGTAAATCTACATGTGTTAAAAGAAGACTATGATACAACAACAGAGATAATATTAGGTACTGATTTCTTGGATAAAAATGATGTAGGAATTACTTTCGATAATTGAAAATCCAAACAGCAATGATGAAAATAATAAGATGCATTTTCTTAGTTGCTATTATACAGTATGTTAATCGCGCAAATTTGAAAATACTTTAGAGCACTAACAATATTTCTATTGTTTGATACATAAATAAATGACCAACTTAAAAATTTACTGTTTGAGAAATCTAAGGATTGCCAATCAAAAAATTAGATGATTATTATGTAAAAGTTCATCTCAAAGATGTACATTCACTGTATGCATATGTTCCAAAAGATTAGTGTGAACAGAGCAAACTCAAATTTGCAGATCGCAGTTTAAGTAGGGTAATTAAGCAAAAATACTATTTCTTTTCATAGAGTGAGTAGAAACAGTAGAAACTAATCTAGAAACGCTATGCGGAATTTTGATTATTCTTAGGAAACATAACTTTGAGTTAAATTATAAAAAAATCAATGTTTAGAAAGTGATCGAATATCTGAGCTATGTTTCCTCGAACATAATTACATTAAGCTCCGATCATACAGAAGCAATCAGAGATTTTCTTCGCCCGACAATGGTCTTAGGAATTCAGTGATTTTTCAATCAGCTATTTTTTAAATTAATATAAAATTTTATTCACACTATTCTCGTCACTGCACAATTTGAAAGAGATATATTGTTTTTTTAATTTGATTTCAAATATTGCATACAGGTATTTAAAAGTTTTAAAAGTGAAATTATATTCACTTTTGATTCTTAACGTTTACAATCCTATCACCGAAACTCAACTCTCATATAGATGCTAATTCTCAATATTTCGGTATGATACTATTTTCAAAATCGAATAGAGGTAATTCTTTTAGCTAAATGACATTCTAAGATCATTCTAGCTAAATCGTATAATATTGTATGATCCCCGTACAAAATGATACGGATGGATTAATTCCTAATAATATCCTAAGTTGAAGACTGAAATATGTACACGTCGCTCTCTATAACCAGAATTTAGAATAAGTCGTTACACATGTTATATATTTTCTGAAGGTAAATTTAAAATAGATCTAAGATAAAAGTCATATGCAAACTAATTTTACGATATTAATGTAGCTATTAAGTTCAGCTTAATGTAGTCATTAAGTGTAGCTATTAAGTTTAGCTATTAAGAAAATCAATGTTATTAAGTGTAAAGAGTCAGCTATTAAGAAAACGTTTTTACTCAGTTCATATAACTAATGTCTAATTTGAATCATTCGAGACGAATGACACACGTCAGTCTAACTAAAAAACTGTAAGAAACTTTTGCGTATGTACCTGAAGCATGCCTATCTGATAACTCGAGGGCTCTGCGTTCAAGCGAACAATACCTCATGATAAAACGAATGACATCGATATTGAATGTAAACGAATGATATCGAGGAAGAACGATGTAGAAAGAAGGCGAAAAACCATGTGACATTCTTCCATGAGCGTTCAAAGTGCTCAGCCACGTAATCATAACTAATCGTAGTAAGAGATTTTTTATTTTTATTTTATTTTTATTTTTTATTTTTATAGTATTTGTATAGTATTTTTTTTGAAGTTCAAGTTAACGAAGTCTTCAGTGTATCGATTATATATGCGATTATATCCGAGTATTCGCAGTTTTTATATTCGATATTTTTTGTGGTTCCTAAATAAAAAGATAGAGAAGAATATCATCGAAAAAGTTCGTTTACTGAAAGTATCCTGAAAGTCACATCTTAAAAATATTTTCTAAGGTCCAATGTAAAGTGAAAACTAAAATGAAAATATATATCTAGTATTTTTTATGTTAATCTCTAAGCACTAGTATTATATATAAGCAAAATTTTCTTGGAAATATAAAACATTTAAAAGTGTATATTAGTATATTCGAAGTCAAAAGAGATATTTTGTTTATAATTAAAGCTCCCGAGTACTCGCCGTGAAACACTGAATTGACAGTAGCGACATAAGAATAAAAGCACTGCGGTAGGAATAAGAACTATATGCAACGACTTATCATGACGCATGTAAGATAGAAAAGGATAGCGCAATCGCACTATCCTTGTTCTTTTAAGATATCGCGTTACGGCTGAGCTACGGCCTGAAAACGATTTCTGGTCTTTCGTGGCAAAAGCAGTAATGTAACAAGACTAACAGGTGCCCACTTTTTGTGAAATTTATATTTATATGTATATATATGTGTTCAAATTATAGTTAAAATTATATGTACGGTAAAATATTATACAATGATGAAAATAACAGTAGGATGATAGCTAATAAAGTAAGCAAATATACAACATATAGAATATGGGCGCCTATTAGACTTGACATTTTATTGCTTTTTCGCTATCGATACTTATATGCATCATCTGCACGATGAAAAGATAAGAATAACATGATTGTTCATTTTTGTCTGATATCTTTCAGCAATCACAATTTTATAGATCGACAAGAATATTATTTTGATCTTTTTTCGATTATACGTAGAAAAGCAATAATACATAATGTATATGTGCTCACTTTATTAGCTATCATCCGACTGTTATTATCCATCATCGTACAATATATTTTACCGTACATATAATTTTAACTATAATTTGGACATATACAGGATGTCCTAGACCACCCGTACACCCCTTTTCTTTCAAAAACTAAGCATTTTAGAGAAAAACGTTTTCAACAAAAGTTGTATGGTTTCGAGGGGGCCATAAGATGGTACCATTGGTTTGACCTTAAAGAGTCATTTGAAGGTCACGTGAAGATCACTTCAATTTTTTTAAATGGAACACCCTATATATTTTTGCACATTCTTGTAGCTTATCTCGATAGCTTTCCAAAACACTATAATTAAGTACCTTTTCGTTAAGTACTTTTTGAGTTATGAGGCTTGAAATAATTTCTTAATTTTACATAAACCGTAAAATATCTTGTAAAATATTAATTTTTCGATTATCTTACCTTAATACTTTTACGTACAAAATAATGAGAGGAATCAATTGGTGTAAAGAAAACACATAGTTGTTTTTAAGAAAAAATATGGAAGTTAATTGCAAATTACATTGATAATTTGAACTCTAACGGCAAGATATACCTACCTAACTCTAACATTACCATAAAGTTATCAGCATGTTACCTACATATTACAATTCTTATGCAGCGCCTCACTACTGTCAATCAATGAACTATAAGGCGTGAAAAATGGCCTCGTAAGCGAGAAATGACAACTTAGTTTACGTTGCGCCGTATTTCGTGATTATTTGCTTTATGCTAGTGCTATGACGTCCAATGTATTTCTGAAACCTGTAAAATTGTCCGATAATAACCAGTGTAAGGTGAAGGAACATTTAAAACTCTTTTCGACAGTAGTCAAAACGCATGTTTTCTCGCGTTTCTGGACTTCGTTTCGGACTTAGTTTACGGCTATTTCTTAATTGTCAAGGGAAGGAATTAGTAATCGGACATTTTTTCAAGTATGCTGAATCGATCTGTAGTGTAATTTTATTAAAATATCATTTTATTTACAAATGCGGCGCAACGTAAATTGGGCTGTAATTTCTCGCTTACTGTCACAATTTCAATATGGCCGCCGTGAGTACTCGGGAGCCTTAAGGCTCCGGAGTAGTCACCGCGGCCATCTTGAAATCGTGACGTCATAAGCGAGAAAGGACACCCAGATTTATATTGCGACTGACATCTAAATAAAAACATATTTGAATGAAATAAGACTACCAATCTCTTCAGCACACCTGTAAAAATGGACGGATACTAATCCTTTCCTTTCACAATTTATAAATAGCCGTAAATTAAGTCCGAAATGAAGCCTTGAAAATGCGAAAAAACACGCGATTTGACAGCTGTCGAAAGGAGAGGAAAATGTTACTTTCTAAAGTTTATTCCTTATACAGCTTAGTATCCGTCCATTTTTATAAGTTTCCTTAATACATTGCACACCACAACACTAGCACAAAGCAAATAATTATGAAATGGGACGCAACGTAAATTGGGCTGTCATTTCTCGCTTACGAGGCCATTTTTCACGCCTTATAGTTCACCGATTTATAGCAGTGAGGCGCTGCATGAGAATTTTGACATGTGGGTAACGTGTGGGTAATATGTCGATACCATGTAGGTAACGTAGAAATATTTATACATAGGCTGTGTTCCAAAATTCACTGCCAGTACTGAAAATCTATAGTGTACGTCACGTAAACTATAGATTTTCAGTACTGGCAGTGAATTTTGGAACGCAGCCATAATGAGGCCCTTGCACAATGCCAAGCAAGAGAAATAGGAATAGGGAAGAATATAGGAAAGAGAGAAAGGAAAGATATTATTTATTATAATGAAAATTAAAATCTATGACTTCATAAACGTGATGATATTTTCTGGTCAGAAAATATGGTTAATAAACTGGTGCAATTTTATGAAGACTGTGTTTTACCAGAATTACTTGATCCAAGACTGGAAAGAAATATGGCAATTCGTGACCCAGATTATATAATTGAAGCAAAAAGACAAAAAATGATGGAAAAAGAAAAGATGAAGAAATAGATTTATGTGGAAATATTGAAAAAAAGACAGATACACACATAAGCTTGCATTAGAAAAAGGAATAAATATATGACAATGCATTCTGCGCTGGGCGCAGTGATTACTGTCAAAATAATGCATTCTGCGCTGGGCGCAGTGATTACTGTCAAAATAATGCATTCTGCGCTGGGCGCAGTGATTACTGTCAAAATAATGCATTCTGCGCTGGGCGCAGTGATTACCGTCAAAATAATGCATTCTGCGCTGGGCGCAGTGAGTATTAATATCAAAATGCATTCTGCGCTGGGCGCAGTTAACCATAGACAAATGAAATGTATGTGCAATTCCGCTTATCTACTTGCATTCTGCGTTGAGCGCAGTGAAAATCTAAAATGAAAAAATATAGAATGAATCGTGCTAATTACCCATATATACATATGGGTGCATTTATATCTTGCCGTTAGAGTTGAAATTATCAATTCTCTAATGGGTAGATATGATTGCAATCCGTATGTACAGTAGGATGTCTACTATCCAGTAGGATTCGGTTTCCGTCTTTCCAATTTTTTTCGTTTTTTTCAATTTTATTTTTTAAAATGTAATTTTACAACGATAATATCTTCGCGAGACTGGTGAGTCGTCGAAAAGAGGGAGAGACAAATTAATTTGTTTTTAGATAAATGAACAACATTTGTGGAAAGATGTTGTAAAATTCGTTCGAAAACCTTCCTTTATCTACAATTTTCGTATTATATGTCATCTTACCGCAAAAAATACAATTTTTTCATTGCGCATTTTTTGATCCGAAAATAATTTTTGGATAATGAGATTTTTATGATTAAAATGACACCAAACACGACATATAATCGGATAATTTTAATTACATAAATAATTAATATTTTGATTATTGATTAATTAAAAATCATCCGATTTATGTCGTATTTGATGTCATTGTAATCAGAAAATTCTCATTAATCCATTAAAATTATTTTCAAACCGATAAAATGCGAAATAAAAGTTTCAATTTTTATTTTCTAAAATGTTTATATTATAAATAAGATAAGATCTTCGCGAGACTGGTGAGTCGTCGAAAGAGAGGGAGAGACCAAGTAAGGAGTAAGCGAGATGAACAACATGAAAGAGTTACGAAGTCTCGTTCGCGAGCCTTCCTTTATCTCCAGTCTTTCGTATCATATTTCATCTTTCCGCAGAAAATACAATTTTTACATTTCGCATTTTATTGATCCGAAAATAATTGTAATGGAGTAATGAGATTTTTACGATTAAAATGACACCAAACACGACATAAATCGGATTATTTTTAATTACATAAATAATAAAAATATTCATGTAATTAAAAATTATCCGATTCATATTGTGTTTGGTATCATTTTAATCACAAAAGTCTCATTAAAATTATTTTCCAACTTGCGATAAAATGCGCAATAAAAAAATTGATTTTTTATAACAAGATGACATATAATACGAAAATTGTAGTATTATATAAGATATATAATTATTATTAATTACATATATATTATTATTATATATATAATATAAGATATATATAATATTATATTTATTATAAGCTTCGATGCTCGAAAATATAAGTTTTTTTGGTTTAAAATTTTTAATGTTAATTTATTTACTAACTATATATTATCATCATTATCTCTGTCATTAGGTGCTTTCCATTTACATTAAAACTCAGATAAATATCACTTCTGTTTTTCTTCAACATTCATGTTAAAGAAAGACAGAAGTGAGATTTATCTGAGTTTTGATATAAATGGAAAGCACCTATTATTATAAAAGAACTGTATGTAACGACTTACCATATGATCACTGGTAAGTCGTTGCATATAGTTCTTATTCCTACCGGATTCTCTTATGTCGCCACCGTCAACTCAGAGTTTCACGATAAGTACTCCGGAGCCTTAAAATAAATAAAATTAATAACACAGAAAGAAAAAAAAGACATCGTCCATATTAGGATCATTTTTGACAAATTTAAAGGTGCCTTTTCATGCAGCGAATTTTTCGCTGCGAATGATATATAGCGAATAATTCTCCGTGAAGTAGCGAATTATTCGTCGCGAATAAGCGAATAGTAAGAAGTGAGCTGAATTTTTATTTTTCTAAAATGGAAGAAAATTCAATTACTACCTGGACGCGTTGGTATAATCAACAAATATAATTTTTTTTCAATTATGTACAAATAAATAATTTTTATCAAGAAAATATACGGAAAAGGAGAGCTGTTGCCCTTGTTGCTGTACTCTTAAATGTGAAAAAAGAAAATATTCTCATAAAAAATATTGGATAACACCCATTTTTCAAGCAAGAAAAGAGCATGGATTCTTTCATGCTATGCTACCCAAGCTGGTTTTAGAAGACTTGAGATTTCATAATTACATACGTATATCTGCAACTCAATTAGAAGACTTAATCCTAAAAAAAGAAATTAAGAAAGGCATTTATAAAATAGATAAACATACAAAGTACTTATAAATTCAATTCCTTATAAAAATTCTATAAATATAATTATATACAATAAATATAATTTCTTTTTATAAATTCAATGACTTACTTGTGTTGAATCCATTTTCAAAATGTTGCATCAGCGAATATTCGTAAAAAGCTGAAAAAATCCAGCGAATAGCGTTTATTCGCTAGCGAACTGCGAATGATCACGTGACCTCTATTCGCGGCGATTTATTCGCTACATGAATTGGCACCTTTAAAATGTAGTCCCACGTAGACGAAAAAGCGGAACGGAAAAGAAGTATAATGGGGGTAACCAATCAAAACGTTTCTCCAAAAGACATATCTGTTCCGATTTTAAATAACCGGGTTCCCCATGTACCGGAAAAAGCGGAAATAAGTAAGAGTAAAAAATTATTTTTTATGAATTATAGTTAACAAGAATAATCAATTTTGTAAAAAAATATCTTTTTATAATAAATGGAAAATTCCAATGGAATATAATTTACGAAAAAACAAAGCTAATTCAGAATTATTGTAAATTTTAGGTTAGAATTTTTTCCGTTTTTGCGTAAAATATATTCCATGGGGAACCCAGTCATATAAAAGCGGAATGGAATAAAGAACTTTATAATAATATAAATTTAACAAGAGAAATATATTATTTTAGTGTAATTTTGTTATGTTTTTATATTTTATGAAAATATAAAATTAAACTAAACTATTTATATGAAACAATGATAAAATTACATTTTATATTGTAACAAATATTTTATTCAGAATAATATATTTTCACCTAATTTAATGTTAAGTGTAATAAATTGTTACAAAATTTAATATATATATCTGAAAATAAAACACATACACACACATATTTTATATTATAATAAAAAAATTTACCGATGTGACATTATTATTTTATATAAAAATAAATTTATAAATTTTATTTATGAATAAGAAAGACTAGATATGCTAGGTATGTACATACATACGAGAACGCTAGGTATGATGTCTTTTGGAGAAACGTTCTGATTGGTTACCCCCACTACACTTCTTTTCCGTTCCGCTTTTTCTTCTACGTGGGACTGCACCCTAATTCGGAACGCATCCTATGATGTAACTTGTTATAATCTCAAGTTGGGAAATAGATCCGCACAAAGTCATTGATACATGAATATTTGACTGACAATACCATAAGGTGCAGTGCGATTGATATTTATTTATATTGATTTATTCGTATCACATTTTTGGTTTTCTATTTCGCGTAACAATGACAGTGAAGAATGAAAAGTCAGATGATGGGAAGAGAAACGAAGGTGATGCTAACAAAGAAGCAGTCACCGTGGATAATTCAAGCAACAACGGTTTATGGGGATCTGATATGTATCCCGAAAGGAGAGGAGCTAAACAAAAGCGTAGCTGGTTTAATCTGTTAATTGGAGCTGCGGGACGAGAGTCGATAGATAAAGCCAAATGCGAAGACAATGTTTATAGATGCATAAAAGATAGTACGATATCCCTTATCTATGCACAAGGGTGAAATAAAAAGAGTAAAGATATAAATTTTTTACTTTCATGCTTTTACAAGTGTAAAATACTGTTTTATTGCTTAAAACATATATAAAGAATGTTTTCCACAAAGGAAAATTTAATATATTTATGTCTTTAATAAAAATTTAATCCATTACATTTTTAAATAAATATAAAAAATATACATTTATTTTTTTTTGATAAAAAAATTGTTTAATTTATTATTTTATTTATTTTGTTGTAGGTCCTATAGTAAAACTAATGGTGGGAGCACTGAAGAGTTCTGGATGGTTTGTAGCTTATTATTTTAATTTAATTATATAAATTTATGATCATTTGCTTCATTGTAGTATAAAAAAATCATTAATAAATAATGTTTCAGTGAAATAGATATGCGTCGACATATTTCTTGCGAAGTATGCAATCCACTTGTAACTGGTGGATACGATTCCGAATTAAATCAAGTGAGTATATTTATTTATTTTACTTATTAAAGTTATTTAATTAAAATTTATTTTATATTGTATGTTTTTTGTTGATGAAATGTCTTATTGATGATATGTCACATATATCAAAGCATTTTTTTAAATTAAAATTTTAAAAGTTTATTATGTATTATTATATTTTATATACATGTTATAAAGAATAAAATTGATTTCTTTTGCAGGTAGTTATTTGCCAAAACATGGCACACAGTGAAAACATAGTTCGTGGTGTTCTGTTACATGAAATGATTCATATGTTTGACTATTGTCGTAATAAATTAGATATGAAAAATATCGATCATCTAGCCTGTACCGAAATCAGAGCAGCGAATATCGGTCATTGTAGTTTTATAAGTTCAATGCTACAAGGCGATTCGTCTTTTATTAATATAAAAGCAACGCATCAGGTAAATTGTGTCAAAGTATTGATTTTGAAGGAGGATGATACCTTCGTCCTTATACGTGCATGCTATTTTTAATTTAGAATATATATATTTATGTGTAATGTATTTTTTCAGAATTGTGTGAAACATAAAGCTAAGATGTCAGTAATGGCAGTACACGCAGTATCAGAAGAAGTAGCAGATGCAGCCATAGAAAGAGTATTCACAAAATGTTACAATGATCTAGAACCAATTGGTAGGAGGATTCGTAGGAATTCAGATGATATGCCGAGAGCATATGCAGAAGCACATCTATACGGGTATAATTGTTAAATTTTATAAAAATTGTGTGGAGAGACACAAATTAGTCAATTAGATTGGAAATATATCTACACACACACACACACCATACACACAGTATTTGATAATAAATTTACTGATATTGATACTTATTAATAAACCAATATTATATGACAAAAATTCTGCTTTATTTACAGTCATTATTAGTTTTTAACAAACACTTAGTAAATTTGAACAAAATTTTAAGTTAAGATAGCATACAGACACCATATTACGATTACTTTTTAATATACTAGGTGTTAAAAAAGTCTGGACACGGTCGAATATCTCGATAAGGAAGGGTTTTATTAGAAAGTGTTTCAAACAAAAGTTGTATGGCTTCGAGGGGAACATAACATGGTGCCATTAGTTTGACCTTGAAGAGTCACCTGAAGGTCACGAGTAGGTCACGTCCAACTTTTTAAATGGGACATCCTATATGCTTTTACATATTCTTATAGCTCATCTCGAGAGCTTTCCAAAACACTATAATTAAGTTAGTTTTCATTAAGTACTTTCCGAGTTATGAGGCTTGAAATAATTTCTTAATTTTACATAAACTGTAAAATATCTAGTAAAATATTCATTTTTCGATTACCTTACCTTAATACTTTTATGTACAAAATAATGAGAGGAATCAATTGGTGTAAAGAAAACACATAGTTGTTTTGAAGAAAAAATATGTAATTGCAATTACCAATTCCATATTTTTTCTTAAAAACAACTGTATGTTTTCTTTACACCAATTGATTCCTCTCATTATTTTGTACATAAAAGTATGAAGGTAAGATAATCGAAAAATGAATATTTTACTAGATATTTTACAGTTTATGTAAAATTAAGAAATTATTTCAAGCCTCATAACTCAAAAAGTACTTGAGGGAAAAATATTTGATTATAGTGTTTTGGAAAGCCCTCAAGATAAGCTACAAGAATATGCAATAAAAAATAGAGAGTTCCATTTAAGAAATTGAAGGTGACCTTCATGAGACCTTCAAATAACTCTTCAAGGTCAAACCAATGGTACATGTTATGTCCCCCTCGAAGCCATACAACTTTTGTCTGAAACACTTTCTAGTAAAACTCTTCCTTATCGAGATATTCGACCGTGTCCAGATTTTTTTAACACCCAGTATATCGGTGTGAATAAAAACTTAAGAATTTATGATCTTATTAATTTGTGTGTACAACTTCATAAATAATCAAGTGAATAATAGTCATTGGGAATTTGATACACATCATACACATCATATTTAATGTGAATGGTATAATTTTATTAACACGTTCGCTGCCAACTATGAGTATACTCGTAGTTGGTATGAGTTTCACAAGCCAGCTACGAGATGACTCGTACTGACCTTATAGAAATGAAAGTGCTTGGCGTGTGGAAACAAACTATGTCCGAGGAGCGTGGCAGCGAACGTGTTAAAAACATTTGACATTTTAATTGAGTATTTCTTTTATTTATTTATATTTTATTATATGTATTTCAATCGAAATTAGGGTTTATTATAGAAATATTTCTAGTTACATAAATCGGCAATTTCAAAGAAAGAGAACATTAGTATTACTTTTAAATTTTATTATATTATAAAATTTTCTTGAGTATATCGTCTTATTACATAATTCAATCGCAAATTAATTTTATATATAGGGTGATTCTAAACAAACATTTGTCTTTAAAATATCTTGAGTGAATTCTTGAGTGAATTCTAAGATGATTTTTCCTTTTGCAAAAATTTTGTCCGGAGCTTAATTTTTAAACTATAAGAGAAAATAGTTCTTCTTCTTGTATTTGATGGCAAGGAGCTTATGATTTTTGGTCATACTGCCAGATTTAGATGTTTGAATGTTTGCTTTTGGCTATGTGGGCGATGTGGGCGTCTATAGATTTAGGGTAGAAAGAAGGAGTTAGATTGAAAGATTATTTTTGCGTAGGAACGTAATGATGGGAGTAATAATAGAGCGAGGAATTTTTAAGTAATTTGTGAATGTTTTTAGGTACTGTTGAATTTAGAGTTTTTTGAAGGGACAAAATCAAGGAGGGGCGGTGTAAGGAGGTGTGGGGACACGACCATAATATATGATCAATGTCTTGTTGCGCGTGACCAGTGATGCCAGATTGGTTACGCTGGCAACAGCAAATTATTTCGCATAGAGTATAGCTCGGCGTTCCTCGACGCCCCTCGACCCCCGATTGTTCCACAGGAACGCCGAGCTATACTCTATGCGAAATAATTTGCTGTTGCCAGTGTAACCATTCTGGCATCACTGCGCGTGACCACAGTTACATGCTGGCGAGTTTACAATGTTACATTTATATAAGCTGTGATTGAGGTTGTAATGATTAGACTTGATACGAGAAATAGTGGTTATTTCCAAGCGACTGGTTTTTAACTTGAGAAACCATGGGGAAAGAGTGAAATCGGAGTAGTATTTAAAGTAGAGGGTTCTTTTTTTGTTGAATAATTGGCGAAGAGAATTTTGAGAGGATGAGAGTAGATTGCTTTTGGAGTAAGCATATAAGTCAGTGTGAGGAATGTTTTGAGTAAGTGAAGTTCCGTGACGTATTGCATTTTTGGCTAGTAAGTCAATCGTCTCGTTGCCTAAGATACCAGAGTGCGGGAATCCAGACGAGCGTTATATTGATGTTGGAGTGGAAAGCGGTTTTAAGTTTTTCTTTAATTTGCGGGATAATATAGTTATAGTCTCTGAGGATAATTGGAGAGGAGAGAATGTCTAGAACACTTTTGGAGTCTGAGAAGATAATAGCTTGATTAATATTGGAGTCAAGGATAAAATTGATTGTTGAGAGAACGGCTATTGATTCTCCTGTGAAAACTGAAGCTAAGGAGCTGATTTTGAATTGTCTTTGAATTTTGAGTGTTGGGGAGTATAGTGCTACTCCTACTGAGGAAAAGGAATCGGTTTAGGAAGCATCTGTAAAAAAATTTGATTATCATTGATTAGGTAATGATAAAGAGATTGAAAGGTAAACTGAGGAATGGGCAAACTTTTCATGTCCTTTGCTTGTTCATGAGTTAAGATGATTTCTGACTTATGGGTCATTGCATCATATGAGTGGCAGAAGACTGGAGGACGTACAAAAGATGCAATTTTCGATTTGTATTTTTTGTAGGAGATGAATGTTCTGTAGAGCAGAAATCGACTGTAAACGTCATAAGAGGAGTTACGAATAAGGTTGATTTGTAAATCATATAAATCATATAATTTGTCTATGATAGTATGTGGTTCGATTGCTAAGGATTTAATTATTGTTTTAAAGGCTAAGTATTCAAATCTGTAAGGGCGCTCCGAATTTAATCAAAGGATGACAATTAATTTGACAGACTTTTATTTAATATATATCAAAATCGCACTCTATCCCTTTTCTATTTTAAACTATTCTCTCGCTTGGTTCGCACTTCATTCATTCATCACTTCAGTCATTTGATAATAGTTAATAGTAAATTCTTATTCTATTATTAATGCCTTAATTTGTGTAACAGTCTTTAAATTAAAATAAAATAAAAAATAATAGTAATGAACACAAAACATGACACAATATTAAGTTTGGTAGAATATTTGGAAATAATGCAAGTACTTTGGTACAATATTTGGAAGTAATACCGTTTACTCGGCTAACCCTGAAGGGGTTTACATATATATAAATGTATATAACTTTTTCGTTGAAAGTGTTTGGAATGTTATATTATTCACTTTTCTTTTCGTAATATTTCTCACAAAATTGTTTAAACAACTCAAGTTTTTCTCGATGTCTTCGTTCTCTACCTTCTTCTTTCTTTTCATGTATTTCCTTCAAAGTGTCTTCGACACTTCGATTCTTATTAGAAATCTTCTTTTTCTTAGCTTTTGTCTCTTTATCAGAAACGTTTTCTTTGGTTTCATTTCCAAGATTAGATAATGTTCGTTTCTTGTTTACAACTAGATGTTTGGCGTCCATTAAAACCTATATTTATACACAAATAATGTTAAAATTATAAAATATAATTAAAAATTTATAAGATTGATTACATGATTTAAAATTAAAATTATACCTCAGGTTCTATGCTATCATCTAATCCTACAATTCCTGATAATTCATTTTCATAAGGAACAGTCATTTTACTCCGCCCTGTACTTTTGTTGTTATCGATTGCTTTCTTCTTTCGTTTCATGATGGTTTTATACCGATTTTCACATTGCAGAGATGTTTTGGACACACCAAGAATATTTTTTAAGTCCATTGCTATTTTCTCCCACATAGTTTTCTTTGTTTTAAATTCTTTCACCAATCATAACCATGTATTGACCATATTTATCTAGGAGTAATTTCGTTTCACCTTCACTCCATTCTGCCAAATCTTAAAATATTTATATTATTAGATCTTCATTGCATTGATAAATGTCTATTATAATTTATTTACCAAAAATATATTACTTTTGCTATTATCAGTCTCGTCTACTTCTGAATTTTCTTGCGATTCCTGAACATTGCTACATCCAGCCTGGGATTCACAATTGTTAGTTTCTGAATCGGGATGATCGCAATTAATATGATTCAATATAGTCTTATATGATCCAATAATTCCACAGAAACTGCACTCGACATTTATTTTTTCCATTATGCTTTCAATTCTAAATGAATAATATCAAATATTAGTAAAAACTCAAAGATTAGATTAAAATTTTTTATTTGTGCCATTGCATGTAATAATTTATTGCATGTAAGTGTGTACAATTATTGATAAATACGTGATATTCTTGATCATCTTCTATATTATTTAATTACATATAGTAAAAATCATTACTTAACTGAACACGAGATGTCGAGGTTACTTTTTCGTTCTTCCCGCGATTTAGTCAACTCAAGTGGCACTGAAAATTTCGGCGTGTTCTTTTTCACCTGCACTATTCAGTGCAACCCATGGAACTTGTCCAGTGTTCGTGTGAACTGAGTGCGCACTGGTGCGCACTAACTTTTTCCCAATCGAAAACGCTATTAGTTTGATCTTCAATGATATAAAGCGCAACCATAGCATAGCCGTTGAGTAGTAGTCTAAGTCAGCCCCCTGACATTCTATCTTATTCGAGGCCGCTTAATGACCGTGAACCACCAGATGGCGTTAGCGACATTCATACCTGTATACATATATATATATATAGCGATATTGTACGCGACCGCGCCACCGCGACCACGCGACATACGACATATATGCCTATTTATAGGTTAGAAAGGTGCGATTCCAATAACGTGATAAACGTGATCAATGTGATTGATGTAATATATCCTTCCCATGCAAAGAGCACGGTGATATTATTCTATCGCACATAATTGAATATTATGTTAGTATGCGCATGCGTCAATATACTCAAAAAATTAATCACGAGCAGAAAAAAATGAATTTTCATGTTAAAAAATCGGCTAAACATTATAAAACGTAAATAAAACAATATTATTAATATAAAAAAATTTATTTCTTACTTTATCCTATATTACATTTCATTGAACATATATGGAACAAAATATTTGTTATTTTTTTCTTATTTATGTGCCCAGATAGCATAAAAAGTTTTAAAAAATTCATTAATTCTATCTTTATCGTTCGTTATATACGGAAGAAAGATAGAGTGACACGTTTATAGTCATTTATAATACGTAAGCGTCCAAAGCGAACGCAATCTTTTTCGACATGCTATATATATTAACCGGCATGAATGTTGCCAGCGCCACACGGTCACGACGTGGACACTAGAAGCTTTCGTATGCCGGGGGCTGGTCTAAGTACTCGAGGAGTAGCGACTTCTGTGTGTTGACGTCGTCGGCGACCAACTCAGCATAACACAAACGTGTTATTTCCATGAGTGTAGGAGTGGATGGCGCAAAGCGCGTATCGTTGTTGATTTCGCGGACTGACATCGACGCCACGAAAAAGGCGTTTTTCGCTGGATCGTCAGTGGTCGGCTGCAGGTCCTTGGACATGCTTGCAGCTAGTCGGGGTGGCGCATTAATAGTTTTGGGAAGCACGCGTTTTGTACGTGCTTTGGGTTTGGCGCCAAGTCCAACATCTTGACCGGCCTGTTGTTGTTGTGGCCTTGCTGGAACAATCGCAAGCGGATCCTTTTGGTTTTCTGGTCTACCAAGGTAGGGTCGCTTTTGCACTGGAATTGGATCCATGGTTTGTACAAAGGTCTACCAAGTTTGTTGTAGGAAAACGCAAAAGAAGAAAATCTACAAGAGATTTTAAGTGGTTTGTTTTGAGTGTTTCTGTGTGTTTGCGAACTTCGCTCCACGAGAAATTTGGGTTTCCAGAAATTTCCAGTTTCCCTGGGTCTGCAATCGTTGGAAAGGTTTTTTACCTGATTTATCCTGAGCTTTTAAGCCTTCGCATGCTTTTTTGATCGTTTTTGCTTCCTTTATTTGTTCCACAAATTTTTGCCCGTACATCCATTCATCAGCCTTCATCGAGTCAATTAAGGGTTTTACGTTCTTCTTCATTACCGGTGTGATGAATGATTTCCTGGCTGTTGATTGTTGGTGAAACACATCGGACAACAGCTTTCCCGTATCACATAGATATTCAATGAGTTTCATTTGGTCGACTCCTTCCTCCGAGTCATGTAATAACATTGATACTGCACCTCCAAGAGCAACAATAGCTGATCCAACGCATTCCTGTGTTTCCACGAAATGTTGGTCTCTTTTCTTGGATATTTCTGTTATTGCTGCAGCAATCTCTAGGTTAATTTTGGGGGGCTCAGCGTATAACTCTACCTTACGCGGATATTTTTTCAATACCGTTTTTCTCGTCTCTTCTGGTAGCCCCTCTATCATCCAAGCTTTCCATCGATTTTTTATCTCAGTATGTAACCTTACAGAATTTCCAGGAATAGCGTTGGGATCTTCTTCCATCATCTGTAGAATTTCATCATTGATGACAGAGTCGTTTGATACTTCTGTATTCTCCTCATTTTTTGAGGTTACAACTTGAGCCTCACCGATTTCAGTGACCTTAGTGACAGAATCCATCGGATCTTGTACATTTTCCTTATCAGAATCATCTCGCTCTGAAAAAACCAAAAGATAATTACATACCAACCTTGAGGCGTTATTCCATTAATTTTAACAATTTTAACAATTTGTCACTCGCAGTGTTCGTATGGAACTGATCTGCAGAATCTTCCGATCCGTGACCATTGTCTGTTTTCCTTTATTAGGAGTGCATTACTCGTATGGAATAAGCACTTTTTTTTTGTATACCCTTATTAGGAGTGCAAAATTCGTATGGAATAAGCACTTTTTTACCTGCCAAATCTGTATTTGTATTTGCCATTTCTTGTTGAGACTTTACTAGTTGGGTAAGGACATTAGTGAGGTTATTTAGCTGATTCTGCATTTTTTGCAGTTTCTCCTCAGTTCCGCCATCGCCTCTTTTGCGTTCTTTAGATCGTGATCGAGAACGCCTTCTTTTCCTATCCTTCTTCATCCTATATTTGCTTTGATAATATTATTATTATTAATATTAGCAACTTTCCTCTTTTGACGTGCGAATCATTGAGCACAACGAAACATTATGAGGAAGCGAAGAAGGCAGCGCCCTCAGGAAGCGCGGAGAGCGCGGAAAGCGCCAGAATTAAAACTTTAGTACTCTGAACGTTGTGGATTTGAGCATAGCTGACGCTACTACCAGTAATCATCGAGAACGAGACGTCCATAGTATAATGATAATTATATATATGTATATGTGTATGTGTATACACACACACACACACACACACACACACACGCATATAGTGTGTGTGTAGAAATTTACATATTTGACTGCGCAACCATAATTATAGTTACATGGATATTTATTACATTTGCATGCGTAGACACAAATATAGTTACGCAGAAATATTCCCTACATGTATAATTATATATATATGTATAAATAAATATCTATGTAACTATAATTATGATTGCGCAGTCAACTATGTAAATTGCTACACACACACTATATATATGTGTGTGTGTGTGTGTGTGTGTGTGTGTGTGTGTGTGTGTGTGTGTGTGTGTGTATGCACACATACACATATATATATAATTATCATTATACATGGTAGGGAATATTTCTGCGTAACTATATTTGTCTACACAAGCAAATGTAATAAATGTCTATGTAACTATAATTATGGTCGCGCAATCAAATATGTAAATTTCTACACACATACACACACACACACACACACACACACACACATATATATATATATATAAATTATAAATTACATAATTATATATATATATTCCACAAAATGATAACTGTTTATTCCCTTTATTAAGATTAATGTATAATATGTCAAAATATATTATGTCTAAACAGATAATGAAAAAAATTTTACAATATTTTTACTTTTTGATGAATTTTTCACAATCCACTTGATTGTTGTTAAGTGTCACATACACAAGTCTGTGTTTTTATTATATAATAAATGTACTTGGCGTCGCGACGCTACCGCGTCGCTTGATAATAACCTTTAATATTGTAAGGGCGCTCCGAATTTAATTAAAGGATGACGATTAATTTAACAGACGTTTATTTAATATATATCAAAGTCGCACTCTATCGCTTTTCTACTTTAGACTATTCTCTCGCTTGGTTCGCACTTCTCACTTCGCTTTCGCTCGTTTACGTCTGTCGACGTGTGTCCTCTGTGCCTCAATATATACACATATCCCTACTTTATAACAACGCGGCTACAGAAATTTCTAGAATTATGTCTATATTTGGTATCGTAACTACACTACACAAACACATAATGCGACCGAATAGTTTTCCAGTCGCCACTGAATGACGCACTAACACTGTGAGTAGTTCTCCAGTATCGTCGACCTTCATCCAGTTACGGTCGGTAGGCTCAGTCGGAAACCAGACGTTAGAAACGTTCTGCCACACTTTCCGCGTCATAGCGCCAGGATAAGACATCAACTCACCAAAATCAGTGGTAGCACTAGATGAGTTTTCGTCAAAATCACTAACAACTAAACAAGCTGAACCGGCATCAGAAGTGCCATTATCAGATTGCCAGTAAACGCGCACACGATGCACTTTAACCTCAGTATATTGATACACTAAGCCCCGGTTTGGTGGATAGTTAAAGATTCCATTAAAGGTTAAGTTTAAAGTGGAACTAGTAACACCAGAAACATTAGAATTAAAAGGTAACAATAACCGTCTAGTATTCGCGGTAATAGATAAACGAGGGGAGCACTTGAAAGTTTTCTTACGCCGACATTTCGGCGTTGGAAACGAGAGGAGCGTAATCGTCTCCTCGATCGATTCCTACGGGAGCGAGCCATGGCTCGGAATTGCGGTAAGTGCGCAAAGCTTTATAGCATATAATATTGCATCTAACAAAACAATAAAAGAGGATGCATGATAGAATTGCAACTACAGCAACGTGAAAAGAACTGGTTGAAGAATCTTTATCACTAAGCAAGCGCACGAGCTCTTGAATACAGTCTACAACTTCAGAGCACTCCATAGGGAGAGGCCCTCCGGCCAAGGAGAGCAAGCTGATAACCAATCAGCGAGTAAGAGAATAACAAATCCGCAGTACTAGAAGAATCTCAAACTTATAAAGGAGATAAAACCTAAAACGCAATGCGAATTTGAGCTAGCGAAATCGGCCGCCTAAATTCGCAAAAAATTACCCTTATGATCTTACAATATATATATATATTTTTTTTTTTAATAAAGGGGGGTCAAGACCAATCCAGTTACGGATTGACAAAAGACTTCTTTCAACAAGTAGTGTCGCGTGAATAGGATATCCCTTAAGTAGAGGGTTCCTTAGCTTTAGAATCACTATGCAGGTTTATTCGTATTTACTATTTCAGCTCATATGGTTTAGTCCGCTTCAACCTGCGCATGTCACGATGCGCATCCCGGGCATCTTTCATTTCTTGGTTTTCATGTTCTTGGAGTCGATGATCATGCTTTGCAGCAGTTATCTTTACTTCCTCTCTCACCAATCTGATGTGTAGATCCCTGTGCAGGTCTTCATTCCTAATATACCACGGGGCATTGACTATTCCTCGAAGTACTTTGTTCTGGTATGATTGAATAATATTAATATTAGTTTTCTTTGTACAGCCCCAAAGTTGAAGACCATACATCCATACAGGTTTTAAGATTTGTTTGTATATCATCAACTTGTTGTAAGTTGACAACTCGGAGTTACGTCCCAATAACCAGTATATTTGTCTGTATTTGTGATTAAGTTCCGCTTTCTTTATTTCGACATGCTCTTTCCATTTTAGCTTAACATCCAAGGTCATACCTAGATATTTTACCGTTTTTTTGTACAGTACTGTTTTAGAGTTGATTGTGATTGGCAAGGGGTCTACTTTCTTGTTGGTAAAGTTAATATGCGTAGATTTTGCCTCATTAAGTTTGATACGCCATTGTTTTGTCCAGATGTTGACTTTATCGAGCGATCTTTGCAGTTTACTAGTTGCAGCGTTGACATTTTCGTCGACCGCAAGGATGGCTGTGTCATCTGCAAATGTTGCCGTCATTACATTTGTGCCTTGCGGGATGTCAGAAGTATACAGCAGGTAAAGAATGGGACCAATGACACTTCCTTGTGGTACACCAGCTGATATCGTTTTTAATTCTGAATACTCATTGTCACATCGGACTCTGAAATTCCTGTTGGTTATATATGATTTAAGTATTTCATAGTACTGTCGCGGTAGGTCCCGATACAACTTGTATTCCAGTCCTTTGTGCCAAACTTTATCGAATGCTTGAGCAACATCTAAAAATATTGTTGCACAAATTTTCTTTTCTTCTAGCGTTTTCTCAATTACATTGGTGATTCGATGGACCTGTTTTCTTAATTACATTGGTGATTCGATGGACCTGTTTTCTCAATTACATTGGTGATTCGATGGACCTGTTTTCTCAATTACATTGGTGATTCGATGGACCTGTTTTTTCAATTACATTGGTGATTCGATGGACCTGTTTTCTCAATTACATTGGTGATTCAATGGACCTGTTTTCTCAATTACATTGGTGATTCGATGGACCTGTTTTACAATATATAATTATCATTATACATGTAGGGAATATTTCTGCGTAACTATATTTGTCTACGCAGGCAAATGTAATAAATGTCTATGTAAATGTCTATGTCTATAATTATGGTCGTGCAGTCAAATATGTAAATTTCTACACACACACATTATATATATATATATATATATATATATATATATATATATATATATATATAAGGGTGACCCATTTTAACTTAGGCAGCCAAATAACTCGAAAAATAAGCACACTACGAAAAAATGTTTAGAATCAAAATTTTGTCATTTCGAGGGGGACGTACAATGACGTTAAAATGAGCCCCCCCACCCCTCCCCCTGGGCGGTGAGGGGGGGCAAGTTTGAAATCTTAAATGGGAGCCCCTATTTTTTATTGCATATTCGGAATCTTTGGCTAAAAACACATACAATTTGTCTAAAACATTTTTCTCGATTCATGATAGATGGCGCTGTAATCGACGAAATTCAATTTCTTCGATTTCTCTTACTGAGAACCCATGCTTACGATTCTGCAATAAATTAACAATAAAAATACCACGTTTTCATTGTTAATACTCGAAATTAGTCTTAAAACAAACTTCTCATTATTTTTTATTACTCATTAATTACTTCTCAAGAAACTGCTTTTAGCATAACCCAGGAACAACGTCGTGGACGTAGCAGTTTTCTGTTCCCTTCGGGGTGCTTGATTAACGTGAGTCCCCTCGCCTCTCACAATTCGGGGTGCTTGAACGTGTGGTAACCCAGCCAGTGAAGGCAAAGTCGTGTGGTGATCCAGCCAGTGAAGGCAAGGTCGTGTGGTGACCCAACCAGTTAAGGCAAGGTCAAGTAGTGACCCAGCCAGTGAAGGCAAGGTCGTGTGGTGACCCAACCAGTTAAGGCAAGGTCAAGTAGTGACCCAGCCAGTGAAGGCAAGGTCGTGTGGTGACCCAACCAGTTAAGGCAAGATTGCATTGTTATCAGCTCTCTCCGCATGGAGGAGATGCTCAAAGTGTGCACCATTATTTTCTAAGGATAACAGTAATCGACAGCGAAAGTTACGTTGTACATTTTCTAGCATTAAAGGAGTTATAGCTTCACAAGCTCTTCTTATTCTTTCCATCATATTCAATCTTGTCGTTGGAGCTTTACTATGCACTGCATCTTTAACGTATCCCCATAAAAAGAAATCAAGGGGGTTCAAATCCGGTGATCTCGGAGGCCACAGAACTGGTCCACCCCGCCCTATCCACCGATTTGGGAACCTTTGATTCAAAAACATCCGTACAATACGAGCATAATGAGCAGGAGCACCATCTTGTTGATACCATAAATTTAGTCTAACTGCAAGGGGAACATTCTCTAGGTATGCTGGCAAATCATTTTCGAGGAATTCTAAATACATTGGACTATTAATAGGACGTTCAAAAAAATGAGGTCCAATGACTTGGCCATTGCAAATGCCTACCCATACATATAAACTCCAACGATGTTGATTAAGCACCTCACGATACCAATGTGGATTTTCTGGTGACCAATAGTGGCAATTATGCCTATTGAGACTACCATTGCTGATGAATGTTGCTTCATCACTGAAACAAACATTACTAAAAAAATCTGGATTCTGATCTAACATCTCAAGAGCCCATCTACAAAATTGTACTCTGAGTACGTAGTCGGCCTCACTTAATTTCTGTACCAGAGTAATATGATACGGATGGTAATTGACTGATCGTAACAATCTATGTGCCGTAGTTTGAGGGATTCCCAGTTCTCGTTCTATTTGACGGGTACTAATATGGGGATTTTGATGAACCATAGCCAAAACTGCGAGCAATCTAGGGTCATTATTATTATGAAGTCTATTCCTTCGCCTTTCGCGATGAAGTGGATTATTACGAGATCTCCTTTCAATGTTTATAATTTGTTGATCAGTAGGATGGCGGCGATTTGGGAATCGCTCCGCATAAGTACGGGCAGTAAGTCTGTAATTTCTACCACATTCGCCAAAGGTTATAAGAATATCGACTACTTCTGTAGGCGTATAATTTGCCATTTTACCAGAATTTTATCAGAGTACAAATGTTAAAAAAATACATAAACACTTGTGACTTTGGCACTAAATGGACAAAATTTTGGAGGGATACTTAGAGGAACTCCATCAGATGGAAAGTCCAAAATGTCTCGGTACTTTGGACCATTCAAGTTGCCTAAAGGGCAGGTTACGCTAAAAGCAGTTTCTTGAGAAGTAATTAATGAGTAATAAAAAATAATGAGAAGTTTGTTTTAAGACTAATTTCGAGTATTAACAATGAAAACGTGGTATTTTTATTGTTAATTTATTGCAGAATCGTAAGCATGGGTTCTCAGTAAGAGAAATCGAAGAAATTGAATTTCGTCGATTACAGCGCCATCTATCATGAATCGAGAAAAATGTTTCAGACAAATTGTATGTGTTTTTAGCCAAAGATTCCGAATATGCAATAAAAAATAGGGGTTCCCATTTAAGATTTCAAACTTGCCCCCCCCTCACCGCCCAGGGGGAGGGGTGGGGGGGGCTCATTTTAACGTCATTGTACGTCCCCCTCGAAATGACAAAATTTTGATTCTAAACATTTTTTCGTAGTGTGCTTATTTTTCGAGTTATTTGGCTGCCTAAGTTAAAATGGGTCACCCTGTATATATAATTATAAATTACATAATTATATTCCACAAAATGATAACTGTCTATTCTCTTTATTAAGATTAATTTAATATATAATATATATGTCAAAATATATTATGTCTAACAGATAATGAAAAAATTTTACAATATTTTTACCTTTTGATGAATATTAAAAATTTTTCACAATCCACTTGATTGTTGTTAAGTGTCACACACACAAGTCTGTGTTTTTATTATATAATAAATGTATTTGGCGTCGCGACGCTACCGCGACGCGTGATAATAACCTTTAATATGTCACTGCTCTTCCTTGTTCCGCACTATACTTTTATTTATATTTATTTATTATTATTATTTTTATTTTTATCATTTTTATTTACTTAATATTAATCTGTGTTTAATAACCTGACTGCTTAACGTGTCACTTCTCTTCCTTGTTACCCTATTCCGCACTATACATTAATAATTTCACACAACATATAACTCGTCTCTTGTTTAAAGCCTTTTACATACCGTATAACCGTATATGCACGATGTGAACGCCGCTTGAGGGACAAACTCGCTTTGCTTGTATGCGTGCGAGCATACGTACGTGAGACTGAAAATCCGGGAGAATGTAAAATGTCACAATTTTGATATACGATCATCATTTCTCGGGATTGACTGCACCGATTTTATTCAAACTGGTCGCAATCGAAAGCTTATATTCACATTACATAATAAAAGTGCCGTTAGATTTTTTCTTAAGGTCTTAGTTTCTGAAATATCTTAATCGAAAGTTTATATGATGTGAAATTCCGGATAAGCTACTTGGTAGCGCCGCGTCGATCGAGAGCAGTGACTCTCAATGCTCGGATCCTGTTTTTTATGTACTTGGCGTCACGACGCTACCGCGTCGCTTGATATCTTACTTCATTCTGTGTTTATTAAATGTGTTCATTATTTTGTTAGTCCATTAAAATATTTTCTATTGCTTACTTATTATTCTTTATAATAAATATTTCTGCAAACACAAAATGGATAATAGACGAATTATAAAAGACACACACACACACACACACACACACACACACACACACACACACACACACACACACACACACACACAAAATGATTAGGATTAGAAATTAGTTCAGTATCTCATGCGTTATGCTTATGCAACCACCTGCAATCCACCAAATAAAAACCTTTCCTGTATAGAAAGAAATAACGAGATAAAAGAAAACGAACCACAAGTTCTCAAATCCTTAATTTAAATTTCCATCAAAATATCTGAATATAAGTTAATATTACACAAATGATAGCGTGAATGATAAGTTTAGAAATACGCATGCATTTAGGAAAAATAAAATACGAACCTTTAAGTTTATATAAAACAGTCTTGGTCCGAACAGGAGTATGTATGTACAATGTACAAACTTTGTATTGTACCTCTCCAAGTAATAATAAAATACGTCATATAGAATAGTCTCGTTTCAAATAATAGGGAAACTTTGTATTGCATCTCTTCAAGTAATAGTAATACGCTAAATTAGATTACATGAAAATTATCTGAAAAATAAATATGCAATATTATGTTACACTCACTTCAAATCATAACTCAATTCATTTTTTAAATAATTTACAGAAACACAAATTATAGCAAAAAGAATAAAAAACTACTAAATTGCTTTATAATTCTAATAAAACATAGGACAATAAACTACAGTAAGAGCAAGGTGAAATACTTATTCGCAGCAATATATTTTATACTTTATTTAATGAGATTATCGAATCTTAAGTGTTCAAAAACAAGAGAAATATCCGAACGCCAATTAACGCGAATAATTACTTGCGCAATAGATTTCGCGCGAAAGCGCTAGCGCCCGCTCCGAGACCGCACGGACCGCTTCGCTGCGAATTCGAATTTCAGCCGACTCGGAGAAATAACAAACACGAGCGACCGCCGACTTTCAAGAAGATTCTCTGTTTTCTTCAATTCAACTCAAAACTGATTCCTTATCGTTGAGAATCTTCTCGAAGGACGACGGTATAAAACCACGCACCCGATGCCGTGTCGATTACTTCGAGTTTTCCGCCAGTCTAAAACTGCGTCGCACGAGTATTAACGAGTAATAGATTTTCGCGTCTTCATCGCACTGAATCGGCTATTCTCGATACTTGCAAGGCAGTGTCTTGCTTGCATAGCATTTGTTCGCCGTTTTTCTTTACGTTCAAATTACATTTTTTTGTACTCTTTTGTGTGTGTGGAGCAAATATAGTTTTGTCAAGTAATTCCTTGTCTTCACTTCCACCTTCTGATGAGACTACTCGGATCGCGGGTACATTCGTACATTTTTTTGGTCCATATATATATATATATATATATGTATCTCGTCGGGTAGTCGTCGCTGCTGGTGGTTCTGGTTCAATTAGTAAATTGGTAAGAATACTTGAGTGTCCGTGAGCCAGTGTTATAAGAGTACGGCACGTGAAATTTTGTGAAAGAACAATGGAGAAACTAATCGATCTTCAATATGAGCTCCACGGGCGCATCGCTCGTTCATGCGAAAATCTCCGCAAGGCAGGGTCCTCAAAATTGTCCATTGCTCTCGTGCAGTCTGCGTTGAAGATCCTCGATGGCAAGTGGACCAAGTTCGAAACCCAGCATGATCGTCTGAGGGCGGAGTTCGGTGACCGCCTGGAAGATCACGATTACACCAGAGAGGATCTCATGGGTGAAGTTGAAGCGACCTATCTTCAGCAACGTGCAGAACTTCTGGAGATGGAAGGCGGACTCGGAAAAGCAGTCGATTCATGCAACCAGGACGTAAAGGCGATAAAATCGGAGGCGTCGGCGCTCCGTAACATGCTTCCACGGATACAACTACCGCAGTTTTCCGGGAAGTTCGAGGAATGGCTTGCATTTCGCGACCTCTTCCGTTCGATCATCACTGAGGAGGCTTCCCTGTCGAAGGTAGAGAAAATGCACTATCTATAGACAAATGTGAAGGGAGACGCCAAGAAACTCATCCGAGACCTGCCGTTGACGGATGATAATTTTGAGCGAGCCTGGTAAACCTTGACGGAACATTTCGAAAACAAACGACTCCTAGTGCGGTCGTATCTAGCTGCTTTCACGGCGCTGCCGCGCATGAAGTCCGACCCCGCTACCGACCTTCGCCGTATTTTCCACGGCGTCGTTTCCACCGTCGGAGCTTTGGAGGGAGTTGGACGTCCGATTTCAAGTAGCACGGATCTCTTCGTCTACTTGGTGGTCGAACTCTTTGACGCCAAAACTCGCAGAGAGTGAGAAAATTCGCTCGGCAAATCTTCGGAGCCGCCGTCATACGAGGAGTTGCGCGAGTTCCTGAGAGAGCAACTGATGACGCAGGAGGTGCTCAAGGCCGCGGTCGGAGGGTCACCCGGGAGTCCGATGGGACTGGTCGCTCCGCTCGGGCGGAGCCCGAAATCATGTCAAGGGGCGAAGAATCGATTCCAGCCGCAGTTGTCCGCTGTGCAGGAGAGAGCATTTCTTGGCCTTCTGCGACCAATACAAGCGGAAGAACCCGCAAGAGCGTCGAAAGATTGTGAGCACCCATCAGCGTTGTTGGAATTGCCTGGGGCGGCATATGATCGGTGAGTACTCCTCCTCTAAAACATGCAATAAGTGCGCGGGCCGCCATCATACGTCCTTGCATGAGACGTTTATGAGCATGGCTACAGTGGCCTTACCGGCGGCCTCTTCAGGATCGTCACCGACGGTACACGTCGCGAGGGAGCCGCTCGTGGAGTGCTTGACCGTATTGTTCGCGACCGCTAGAGTCTGGGTGGTAGTTCGAGCTGGTGCCCGGCATGCTGTTCGTGCGCTCGTCGACCCAGGCTCAGAGACCTCTCTTATAGCGAAATCCTTGGCGCAGCGACTCCGCTTGCCACGCACACCGGCTTCCGTGGCTATTTTCGGCGTCGGTGGAATTCAGACGGGATTCTCGCGAGGACGCGTCGCGATTACTGTGACCGCGCGGAACGGACAGTTTTCATTGGCAGTCGCTTCGTTGGTGTTGCCGGCGCTCTCGGTGTATAGTGGCGTAGTTCAAAGTGGATCGCGCTCTTGGCCCCACGTAGGGGATCTCAAACTCGCAGACCCAGATTTTTTCGCTCGAGACCCTGTGGAACTGCTGCTTGGCGCACCCGCATACGCCAGTATAGTACAGTCTGATCTCCGTCGAGGGGGTCCCTTGGAGCCTATCGCACAGCGAACGCGGCTCGGTTGGATCTTACTAGGAGCTGTTGAAGCCGAACATATCGCTACAATCGTGTCGGCGCTACAGTGTACTTCCCAGGATGACCTGTCCACCGCCGTACGCCGCTTCTGGGAATGGGAAGAACTCCCACGCGCCGTCTTGCCTCTCTCCCGCGATGAGCAAGAATGCGAGGAGCATTTCGTGAAGACCCATCGGCGCCTTCCCGATGGCCGTTATCAGGTGAGTCTACCTGTTCGGCCTGAGCTGCCGGATCTGTCTTCGACACGATGCGCAGCCTCGCGTATGCTTAGCTTGATGACACGCCGTTTCGAGCGCGATGGCGATTTCCGTACGCTGTATTGCGATTTTATGCGAGAATATCGTGCCTTGGATCATATGTCGCCCGCCGAGACAGAGCCCTCCGCCGTGAGGAAACGAATCTGCTATCTACCGCATCATGGAGTTCTACGTGGTTCCGGTGCCACCGCCAAGATTCGCGTGGTATTCAACGGGTCTTCACGTACGACTGCTGGAGATTCCTTGAACGACTTCCTGCTCACCGGCCCGAATCTCTTGCCGTCTCTCCCGGACATCTTAATGCGATGGCGGCGTCACCGGTATGTGTTCGTCGCAGATATCGAGAAGATATATCGGATATATAAATTCAGATACATCCCGATGATCGGTGTCTGCAGAAAATCCTGTGGAAGGAAGGCAGTCAGGCTGCTGAATACGTGTTAAACACTGTCACGTACGGACTAACTAGCGCCCCGTATCTCGCGATCCGAACGTTGCACCAGCTCGCGACTGATGAGGAGGATCGATGCCCGCTGGGGACGGAAGTGCTACGGCGAGACACTTACATGGACGATATACTTGCCGGAGCAGCTACCCTGGAGTCCGGATGTCGCCGTCGAGAGCAGGTATTAGCGCTCTGTAAGGCGGGCGGTTTTCCACTCAAAAAGTGGGATGGAACCCGACGACTGACGACTTCGCGCTGGCTGTGCAAAAATCCTCAGGCACTCCGCCGACCAAGCGCTCGATACTTTCGCAAACCGCTCGACTGTTTGATCCTCTGGGCTGGCTAGCGCCGATCATCATCCGAGCGAAACTCTTGATCCAGACAGCCTGGTTGCAGCAGTTGGAATGGGACGTTCCGTTGGCCGCTGAAGAAGCCACTGCTTGGATGACACTCGAGGAGGAGCTGCCCTGCTGGAGAGGATTCGGCTACCGCGGTGGTTTCGAGGCGAAATCCCGGGATGCGCTGCCGAGATCCATGGCTTCTCGGATGCTTCGGAGCGCGCCTATGCTGCCGTGGTTTATCTGCGCGTGGTGATGGAGGATCGACCTTGTGTCTCCCTGGTGATGGCGAAGACGAAAGTCGGTCCGTTAAAACGTGTCGCTTCCGCGACTAGAATTATGCGCTGCCGCCTTGCTTTCCAGACTGACGGAATATGTGAGGACGACACTGGAATTAGGATCAATCCCGGTCTATCTTTGGACGGATTCGACGGTGGCGCTTGCTTGGATCCGCGGGCATCCTGCCAGGTGGACGCCGTTCGTGGCCAACCGAGTGGCAGATATTCAAAGGACTAGCCAAGAGGCCAAGTGGCGGTACGTGCCTGGCCGCGACAATCCTGCAGATTGCGCTTTTCGGGGAGTGTCCCCGCGGGAGCTTCTAGAGCACCCTCTTTGGTGGTGCGGCCCGAGCTTCCTCAAGAAAATTCCCATCGCCTGGCCGATTGAGTCCCAGCCAGGAGATCTCCCTGATCTTCCGGAAAGACGAGCCGGGCGGTGCTTCGCCACCGCCGAGCTACAGGAACCGGAGGAACTGCTCCGATTCTCCTCTCTTAGACGACTACTTCGCGTGTCAGCCTGGATCTGGCGCTGGAGGAAGTGTCGTCCAGGTGACAACGCGCACTGCACCGGGGACCACGTATCTGACCTCGGAGGAGCTTGACGCAGTGTCACAGGAGTGGCTGCGGGTCGTGCAATCTATCGCCTTTCGGAAGGAGCTAGCTGAAATTCGAGCTGGGCGGCCGTTACCGGGGCGGAGCCCCCTCCACCGACTCACACCGGCACTTGATGACAAGGGCCTTCTACGAGTACAGGGTCAAATCGGTCATTCTCTCCTCGACCCTGATCAACGAAATCCATTAATCTTACCGCCGGACTCGCACTTCACGAAGCTGGTCATCGACGCCAGTCACCGACGCATCCTGCACGGGGGAACTCAGGCCACTCTGGCGGCGATCCGAGAGCGCTACTGGATACCTCGAGGAAGATAGCTGGTTCGCCGCCATATCCACCAGTGTCTTCCATGCGTCCGATGGCGGGCGGCCTCCCTGCAGCCGATGATGGGAGCACTCCCGCGAGCCAGGGTCGTGCCTAGCCGACCGTTTCTACACACGGGGGTGGATTTCGCCGGCCCCATCTGGCTCCGGACGTCCAAGGGGCGCGGTCAGAAGGCCTACAAGGCCTTCCTGGCCGTATTTATCTATTTCAGCTCCCGAGCCGTCCACCTGGAGGTCGTTAGCGATTATTCCGCTGACGCGTTCCTCGCGGCATTCCGCCGCTTTGTTTCCCGACGGGGGATGTGCCAGATCATGTATAGCGATTGCGGCACCAACTTCGTCGGCGCCGACGCACAGCTTAAGGCACTCTTCCAGTCACCGACGCATCCTGCACGGGGAACTCTTCCGGGCAGCTGGTCGCGAAAATCAAAGGATCATCGGTCGCTTGGCGGACGACGGCATTCGTTGGTCCTTCAACCCGCCTACAGCACCTCACTTCGGTGGATTGTGGGAAGCCGCCGTAAAAGCTCTAAAGCACCACATGCAGAGGGTCTCCCTCGGGGAGACTAAGCTCACATTCGAAGAAATGGCGACTTTCCTCGCCGAGATTGAAGTGTGCTTAAATTCGCGTCCGCTCCAGGCGCTATCGGACGACTCTGAGGACCTTGGCTCCCTTACTCCAGGGCACTTCTTGATTGGAGGTCCGCTAACGGCGATACCCGAACCATCCCTCCACGACATACCGGCGAGCCGACTAACCCGCTGGAGATTACTACAACAGATGCGAGAACATCTGTGGCGACGATGGGCCAGTGAATACCTCCAAGGGCTAACTCCACGACCGAAATGGTGGGCGGTCCCCGAAAATCTGAAGGAAGGCCAGTTATGTCTCCTTAAAAACGAGTCGACATCGCCTTGTCGCTGGCCGCTCGCCCGTATCGTGCGCCTGCATCCTGGGGGAGATGGGTGCGTTCGAGTAGTAGACGTGAGGACGGCCGGCGGGAAATTCACCCGTCCTGTCGTCAAGATCGTACTGCTTCCGGCGGCGAAGGCTGACGAACGAGAATCGCGACCATAAATCTAATTTCGTTACCGCTTAGCCGCGCAGCATGCCTCCGTGCTACGCATACTTTGTAAATATTGTAAATATTCAACACTGTACATATAATCATCGCGCACTTCACCATTAGAATTTAAAAGGGAAAATCCCCCCTTCTAGTTCGATTTCAGGTTCTAGTGAATCTCCTACCAAGTCAATATCGTCGCGTACGCGTTCGGTATTACCGCAAATTATTGTCATCGACTTCTTCGATGGGGCGGGCGGGATGTTCAAAAACAAGAGAAATATCCGAATGCCAATTAACGCGAATAATTACTTGTGCAATAGATTTCGCGCGAAAGCGCTAGCGCCCGCTCCGAGACCGCGCGGGCCGCTTCGCTGCGAACTCAAATTTCAACCGACTCGGAGAAATAACAAACACGAGCGACCGCCGACTTTCGAGAAGATTCTCTGTTTTCTTCGATTCAACTCAAAACTGATTCCTCATCGTTGAGAATCTTCTCGAAAGACGACGGTATAAAACCACGCACCCGATGCCGTGTCGATTACTTCGAGTTTTCCGACCAGTCTAAAACTGCGTCGCACGAGTATTAACGAGTAATAGATTTTCGCGTCTTCATCGCACTGAATTGGCTATTCTCGATACTTGCAAGGCAGTGTCTTGCTTGCATAGCATTTGTTCGCCGTTTTTCTTTACGTTCAAATTACATTTTTTTGTACTCTTGTGTGTGTGGAGCAAATATAGTTTTGTCAAGTAATTCCTTGTCTTAACTTCCACCTTCTGATGAGACTACCCGGATCGCGGGTACATATTCGTACATTAAGTGTGGAATAAATTATTGCAAATAAGTATCTCGCATTGCTCTTACTGCTATTTATTGTCTTGTCCTACGTTTCATTATCCAATTATAAATATAAGTTAAAAAAATATGCTTGTTTTGTAAGAAGTAATGTAAAATACTTACCTTTCATTAGAATACTCTTGAACAAATAGTTGAACAGTTAAAACGTGACTGTGGTAACCGCTATTTCACTATTTTCATGACCGCCTGACCGGGTCAAAAAAGTAATGCACAACAAGGAACAAAGAACGAAAAACACGCGTAGTAACGCTTTTCAATACGTGCGTTATGCCCGTATCACACTAGCGGCTCGCGGTCGCGACTGCGATTGCGTCTGCGATTACGATTCTGTCTAAACCAATCAGAAACCAATGGCCAGCGATTGCGACTGATGATTGCCATTTAGCTTTCCATCTATTTTTTTAAGTCGCATTCGCAATCGCAGTCGCAACCGCGAGCCGCTAGTGTGATACAGGCATTACACGTGTTACAAGTTTTAAGGTTAAAGGTGGAAGCACATAAAATTGCAGGAGCCATGGGCAGAATGCAGAAGCCATAGCGCATGCGCCTATATATATATATATATATATATATATATATATTTATACATGTAGGGAATATTTCTGCGTAACTATATTTGTGTCTACGCAGGCAAATGTAATAAATGTCTATGTAACTATAATTATGATTGCGCAGTCAAATATGTAAATTTCTACACACACACTATATATGTGTGTGTGTGTGTGTGTATGCACACATACACATATATATTGTAAGGGCGCTCCGAATTTAATTGAAGGATGACGAGTAATTTAAGACGTTTATTTAATATATATTAAAATCGCACTCTATCGCTTTTCTACTATACACTATTCTCTCGCTTGGTTCGCACTTTTTATTTCGCTTTCGCTCGCTTACATCTGTCGACGTGTGTCCTCTGTGCCTCAATATATACACATATCCCTACTTTATAACAACGCGGCTACAGAAATTTCTAGAGTTATGTCTATATTTGGTATCGTAACTACACTACACAAACACATAATGCGACCGAATAGTTTTCCAGTCGCCACTGAATGACGCACTAACACTGTGAGTAGTTCTCCAGTATCGTCGACCTTCATCCAGTTACGGTCGGTAGGCTCAGTCGGAAACCAGACGTTAGAAACGTTCTGCCACACTTTCCGCGTCATAGCGCCAGGATAAGACATCAACTCACCAAAATCAGTGGTAGCACTAGATGAGTTTTCGTCAAAATCACTAACAACTAAACAAGCTGAACCGGCATCAGAAGTGCCATTATCAGATTGCCAGTAAACGCGCACACGATGCACTTTAACCTCAGTATATTGATACACTAAGCCCCGGTTTGGTGGATAGTTAAAGATTCCACTAAAGGTTAAGTTTAAAGTGGAACTAGTAACACCAGAAACATTAGAATTAAAAGGTAACAATAACCGTCTAGTATTCGCGGTAATAGATAAACGAGGGGGAGCACTTGAAAGTTTTCTTACGCCGACATTTCGGCGTTGGAAACGAGAGGAGCGTAATCGTCTCCTCGATCGATTCCTACGGGAGCGAGCCATGGCTCGGAATTGCGGTAAGTGCGCAAAGCTTTATAGCATATAATATTGCATCTAACAAAACAATAAAAGAGGATGCATGATAGAATTGCAACTACAGCAACGTGAAAAGAACTGGTTGAAGAATCTTTATCACTAAGCAAGCGCACGAGCTCTTGAATACAGTCTACAACTTCAGAGCACTCCATAGGGAGAGGCCCTCCGGCCAAGGAGAGCAAGCTGATAACCAATCAGCGAGTAAGAGAATAACAAATCCGCAGTACTAGAAGAATCTCAAACTTATAAAGGAAATAAAACCTAAAACGCAATGCGAATTTGAGCTAGCGAAATCGGCCGCCTAAATTCGCAAAAAATTACCCTTATGATCTTACAATATATATATATATATATATATATATATATATATATTTTTTTTTTTAATAAAGGGGGTCAAGACCAATCCAGTTACGGATTGACAAAAGACTTCTTTCAACAAGTAGTGTCGCGTGAATAGGATATCCCTTAAGTAGAGGGTTCCTTAGCTTTAGAATCACTATGCAGGTTTATTCGTATTTACTATTTCAGCTCATATGGTTTAGTCCGCTTCAACCTGCGCATGTCACGATGCGCATCCCGGGCATCTCTCATTTCTTGGTTTTCATGTTCTTGGAGTCGATGATCATGCTTTGCAGCAGTTATCTTTACTTCCTCTCTCACCAATCTGATGTGTAGATCTCTGTGCAGGTCTTCATTCCTAATATACCACGGGGCATTGACTATTCCTCGAAGTACTTTGTTCTGGTATGATTGAATAATATTAATATTAGTTTTCTTTGTACAGCCCCAAAGTTGAAGACCATACATCCATACAGGTTTTAAGATTTGTTTGTATATCATCAACTTGTTGTAAGTTGACAACTCGGAGTTACGTCCCAATAACCAGTATATTTGTCTGTATTTGTGATTAAGTTCCGCTTTCTTTATTTCGACATGCTCTTTCCATTTTAGCTTAACATCCAAGGTCATACCTAGATATTTTACCGTTTTTTTGTACGGTACTGTTTTAGAGTTGATTGTGATTGGCAAGGGGTCTATTTTCTTGTTGGTAAAGTTAATATGCGTAGATTTTGCCTCATTAAGTTTGATACGCCATTGTTTTGTCCAGATGTTGACTTTATCGAGCGATCTTTGCAGTTTACTAGTTGCAGCGTTGACATTTTCGTCGACCGCAAGGATGGCTGTGTCATCTGCAAATGTTGCCGTCATTACATTTGTGCCTTGCGGGATGTCAGAAGTATACAGCAGGTAAAGAATGGGACCAATGACACTTCCTTGTGGTACACCAGCTGATATCGTTTTTAATTCTGAATACTCATTGTCACATCGGACTCTGAAATTCCTGTTGGTTATATATGATTTACGTATTTCATAGTACTGTCGCGGTAGGTCCCGATACAACTTGTATTCCAGTCCTTTGTGTCAAACTTTATCGAATGTTTGAGCAACATCTAAAAATATTGTTGCACAAATTTTCTTTTCTTCTGGCGTTTTCTCAATTACATTGGTGATTCGTTGGACCTGTTTTCTCAATTACATTGGTGATTCGATGGACCTGTTTTCTCAATTACATTGGTGATTCGATGGACCTGTTTTACAATATATAATTATCATTATACATGTAGGGAATATTTCTGCGTAACTATATTTGTCTACGCAGGCAAATGTAATAAATGTCTATGTAACTATAATTGTGGTCGTGCAGTCAAATATGTAAATTTCTACACACACACACATATCTATATATATATATATATACATACAAGCACCCCAAGCACCCCAAAGGGAACAGAATTCTACTACGTCCACGTCGTTGTTCCTGGATAGCGCTAAAAGTAGGATAAAAGTATGATTTGGATGTCATTTTTACCATCACAAGATTACATATCTGAACGTAAAATTTCCCGCCCTTTCCAAATCCGGGGTCAAAAATAGCAATTCCCATTTAAAAAACGCAAATTAACCTTCAAAAAACCTTCAAGGTCACGATCAAGGTCAAATTTGAGGACACAAAAAAACAGAACTTTATGAACCATAAAACTTTTGTTCCGGTCATTTTGCCCTATGATACATAGATTTTGAGATAGGGGGGGGTCCGTTACTTTTCGAAAGCCCTGTATATATATATAATTAAATTACATAATTATATTTCACAAAATGATAACTGTCTATTCTCTTTATTAAGATTAATTTAATATATAATATATATGTCAAAATATATTATGTCTAACAGATAATGAAAAAATTTTACAATATTTTTACCTTTTGATGAATATTAAAAAGTTTTCACAATCCACTTGATTGTTGTTAAGTGTCACACACACAAGTCTGTGTTTTTATTATATAATAAATGTACTTGGCGTCGCGACGCTAGCGCGTCGCGTGATAATAACCTTTAATATGTCACTTCTTTTCCTTGTTCCGCACTATACTTTTATTTATGTTTATTTATTATTATTATTATTTTTATCATTTTTATTTACTTATTATTAATCTGTGTTTAATAACCTGACTGCTTAACGTGTCACTTCTCTTCCTTGTTACACTATTCCGCACTATACATTAATAATTTCACACAACATGTAACTTGTCTCTTGTTTAAAGCCTTTTACATACCGTATACGCACGATGTGAATGCCGCTTGAGGGACAAACTCGCTTTGCTTGTATGCGTGCGAGCATACGTACGTGAGACTGAAATTCCGGGAGAACGTAAAATGTCACAATTTTGATATACGATCATCATTTCTCGGGATTGACTGCACCGATTTTGTTCAAACTGGTCGCAATCGAAACCTTATATTCACATTACATAATAAAAGTGTCGTTATATTTTTGATTACGGTCTTAGTTTTTGAAATATCTTAATCGAAGGTTTACATATGAAATTCTGGAAAAGGTACTTGGTAGCGCAGCGTCGATCGAGAGCAGTGACTCTCAATGCTCGGATCCTGTTTTTATGTACTTGGCGTCACGACGCTACTGCGTCGCTTGACTCATTTTTTGTACACACACTCAACGTGAATAAATCATCGCTTTTATTTTCTGACTTAAAACCCGTGAGTAATTTTTGAGCTTGCTTAACCGAAAACCGAATCCTGGGTATCGATTGTGTAACTTTCTCTAAAGTGAAAAAGTTGTCACGGCGCATACGCGCCCTTACTAACAAATATAGTATAAGACAGTCATGCTTCTCTTTCTTGATTTCATGTTTCCGTAAATGGAGTCTCCTGTTGAAAATGCCTGGATTTGTCCTAATATGTTCTCTAATGATATAGTTATATCCTTAATATTATGTGTCTCATCATGGTCACCTTCCGTTTGCATCGCTCTGTGAAGATGGGCGTTTTCCTTATCTTTTATTGTCAGGTTATTTTTTGGGTTTAACAGTCACAGATGCTGGACCTGATGGCCTTGGAGCTCTAGTGGATGGCATCCGTGTAGGTTGGGTGGGGGGTGGCATGGTGGTTGACTTGTCCTTGGTTGGTGCACCAAGTGGAGTTGTGGATGTGGCCACTAGTCCAGTTATAGCTTTAACTTCTTTGGTCATTCTTTCTCCACCTTCTCTCAACCCCTGTGCTGTGTCAACACACACTGACCTAAATAAAAATGCATTCCTATCAATATCCTTCTGGAGTACTCTAACTGTGTCTAGTAGTTCCTTGGTAACCAAAAGAAACTGATCTTGTAACAATGACATCGGTTGTTTTTCTGGCTCTTTAGCAGATGACTCGTATATATTGGCAAATGGAAGCCAATCTTTAAAGTCTTTTGCAAACAATTCAGGATCCTTGTCTATATATCTTTTGCTCAGCCTTGCCATTTCCAGATTGTTGCTTGCTGTCATCATTATTTGTATCTTCTCTTTATTCCCTACAGTTGGAGGAATGCATACTAGAAACATAGAACTTGTTAGAGTCCCGGGTGGATTTTCCAGATTGTTCCACTGGTCTTGATACCACAATCTGATGGTTTGTGTGAATTCCTTGGGCTTAATAGGTGATTCTCCGGTTATATAATTAATGAACTCAATTTCTACAGTGTATTTGTTAGGACCACTGAGGACTGTAGTTGGACTCTGCTCTTTGGGGTTGGTTGGTCTTGATGTATGAATAACTGTTCTATTTATGGTCTCAGTTATGTCTGGTTGATCTATGTCCGATGCAAGTGACTCTGGGATGCTGGACATAGATGTTGCTGGGGTTGAAGTCAAAGGGGTTCCAACATGTTCCTCCAAATTTGATAGTGTCAACTCTCTCCCGCATTGATCTCCCCTAGAGGTGCTGGGGGTGGACTTGCTTGGTGTTTTTTTGGGTAGATTTGGTAACGGATCGTAATCTTCTTCCGGTGCGTCCTGTTTTCTTCGGTGGACTTGAAGACTCTGGAGATGTCCCTTGTTCCGGTTTTCCTCGCACTCTCTTTCCTCCACTGCCACAACAGCGCCGAAAGGAAAGGGGTGATGTAACGGCGCATACGCGCCCTTACTAACAAATATAGTATAAGACAGTCATGCTTCTCTTTCTTTTGCCTTTCCCATCCACACTGTCTCGCTTTCGCACCCATTCATACGCTCGCTGTCTCAGTCATACACTCGTACTGCTTGGCGCCTGTTTTCTCGCTCACTCGTCCGTTCGACGCTCGCCGTCTCGTTTGCACGCGCGCACTCACTCGCTGTCTCATTTGCACGCATACACTCGCTCGCTATCTCGCTTGCACACATATACCCGCTCGCTGTCTCGCTCTTATGCATTCGCCTTAATCGAGCAGCCCACCTGGAAGGGGAACTTCGGAATGCAGCCGACCGGGTATAAAAGCCGGCCAAGCCGGATCATCGAGACCAGATCCCGTCCTGCGGTCCCATCGAACGCTCCGACCAGATCCTTAACTCGAGGTGTCTCTCGATCCAGCCGGGTGTCTCCGGATTCCTGACCGAGGTGTTTCTCGGATCCGCTATCGAGGTGTCTCTCGATCCAGCCGGGTGTCTTCGGCTTCCTGACCGAGGTGTTTCTCGGATCCGCTATCGAGGTGTCTCTCGATCCAGCCGGGTGTCTTCGGCTTCCTGACCGAGGTGTTTCTTGGATCCGCTATCGAGGTGTCTCTCGATCCAGCCGGGTGTCTTCGGCTTCCTGACCGAGGTGTTTCTCGGATCCGCTATCGAGGTGTCTCTCGATCCAGCCGGGTGTCTCCGGCTTCCTGACCGAGGTGTTTCTCTGATCCGCTATTGAGGTGTCTCTCGATCCAGCCGGGTGTCTTCGGCTTCCTGACCGAGGTGTTTCTCGAATCCGCTATCGAGGTGTCTCTCGATCCAGCCGGGTGTCTCCGGCTTCCTGACCGAGGTGTTTCTCGGATCCGCTATCGAGGTGTCTCTCGATCCAGCCGGGTGTCTCCGGCTTCTTGACCGAGGTGTTTCTCGGATCCGCTACCGAGGTGTCTCTCGATTCGACCGGGTGTCTCCGGATTCCAGGGCTGACGTGACAATCAGCTCTTCCACTTTGTACAGTAGTTTAAGTTGCGCCGCCGACCGTTGCGATACTCCGCCCGCGTTTGCGTTCCGCCTTGTACATAGTTTCCCGCTTAGCTTTAATTGCCCGCGCACGCTTGCATGCTGCCTTGTATATAGCTCACCGCCTAGATTTAATCGCGACTCGAATCCCAGACACACTACGATACGAACACGTTCAACCGCACCGACACACACACACACACACACGCACACAACCTACCACTTGTACATATTGTAAATATATATAATAAAGTGTTTCCCGCATTGTTCGCACAAGCTTGATTCTCCCCTTCTCTCGAATCCTGGCTAACCGATGAGCCAATCCGGAGCGTCGAGAAAGGCGACCGTGTTACAAAGTGAAAAGTGAAAAATTTCCGCCAATCACGCATTGATTTTAAAATGAAATCGATGTGTGATTGGAAGAAATTCTTCACTTTTCACGTTTTCACTTTAGAAAAAGTTACACAATCGATACCCTGATTCCAGCTGCGATTATCCGCCGGCAAGCGCGGAGTTCGTCCGTGATACGATTTTAAATCTGGCACGTTTGTGTCAGTAATACTAGTTTCCCATGCTTTATTGGTTGAGATATCAAGTTTGGATATGATTATGTGAATAAATAAATCATCCCAATTGTCAGTAGGTTGACTAAGACCCTTAAGATCTCGCAAATGTTTGAGAATCGTGTCTAATAACTCACGTAAAGCTATGTGATTTTCTTTCAAAAGCGCTGGTGATTCGAAAATAGCTCTAACATGCTTTTGGATGATCCATCTTTTGTTGTCGAAGCGCTCTTTTATTGAAGCCCATGCTTCTTGATAATTATCTGTTGTGGTCTCTATTGATTTGATAATCTCTGCAGCCTTGTCCTTTAATGATGAGCGCAAATAATAAAATTTCTCAATATCTGCGAGCCTGCTGTTAGAATGGATTAATTTATCGAAAGTATCATGGAATGAATACTAGTACTCATAGGAACCTAAAAAAAACTGGAAGATCTATGTTGGGAAGCTTAACGTGCGATTCCCTTGACATAGGTACAGAATTATGCGACGATTCACCAACCAAAGCGGGGGCTGGTGGTCTATTAAAATGTTCAAGAGCTGCTTCTTATAGCGATATTAAATTGAAATAAGTAGTTTCAAAGCTAGAGCGTTGTTGTATTTGTTGTTCAAGTAAAGCTTATCAATTGAAGGCTCCTGATTTTCTAACGATTCTATGCGCGATTGAAGAATATCAAATTGTTTCCATAATTCTGTTAATCTTTGTCTGCGCTCAGTAATATCATGGCGCGGGCCTTGAGATATATCGAAATTTTTTATAAAATTCTTCAATCGTGTTACAGAGGCCTTTATGTGAGTTCTTTTATTCCTGGCCTCCACTAATGTGAGAGATTCCGTATTAATAAATTGAATAAATATGGGTTAAGGATGCATGCAATGTAGCCACAAAACGGTGGAAAAGAACGAGCAGACTCTCAATATGGCTGCGTAACTACGCGAACAAAGAGAACGCGGCAAGAACAATGGCAATATGACCGCGACACTATACAAGAAAGAGAAAAAATGCGGCAATGATGATTTACTTGTTGTCGTGCCAGTACTCGGTTTAATGATATATTTAAAAGGATAGGATATTGTGTTACCTCGTGATATGAATAGATTTATTCACAACCTTGGCGGTTATCGTAATAAATCCGGCTCGAAGGACCAAAATGTTTTGTGCGGTACATGTGCCCGCTGCGTATGTGCACACTATTGTCTCGTTGGATCGACTTTGTTGGTCTATCCCATGGAGGGTCCAAAATGAAACAATGACTGAGTTGTCTTACTAATTAGGTAATATATTTTCGTTGTACAAGACTGGAATTGTACTACATTATAAGTAGAGACTGACTACTTTTACTGACTCGAACGAAAACGACTGTCTCGTCGAGCATACAGAGCACACTGTCTCAGCGCCAGAGAGGCAGTGTTGCCAACTCGCTTATATAATAAATCTGAATCAGAATTTAAAAATCTCTAGAAATCTCCAATTATTCACCAGAAAATTCAAAAATCTCCTTTTATTAAAAAACTAAGAAATTGCTCACATAAGTATATTATAATAACAAATAGAATAAAAGATTTCGTAATAAGTATATTATAAAAAGTTTATTTAGAATCTTAGAGCATATTATTATCATATTATATATTTAGCATATTATATATTAGCAATATTTTATATATTATTATAAGCATACAATAATTATAACAATAACTGATCTATTTCTTCAATTTCATGAACATTTAACTCTAAATTTTCATATGTTTTCATACTACCGATGTTTTTTACAATATTTTCTAGCAAAGTGTAATTATTGCAGCAAGTGTTAAATCTTTTAAGTCCAAATCGAATATGTAATATATTATTTAATAATACAAGTTTCGTTTTATTTCGCAATTTTGTTTTAATCAAGTTTGTTTGGCTGAATACTCGCTCAATATCGGCGTTAGAGTGAGGAAGACATAAAATTTTAAAAGTCAAATCGGTCAAGTTTTCAAAAGGATTTTGTCCATTAGCATCTCTATAATTGGATACTTCGATCCAAAATTTTTCTGTATTTTGTGTTTCTTCCCACCTAATGTGGTGAATATTATCCCACTCTAATTCGATTTGAGCTATGGTTCTCGCATCTTTTTTACCATAATATAAAGCTATATCCGTGATTGGGAGTTTATTTGCTTTCAAGCATTCGGTCACAGAAAAAGCGCTTATGCGCTCCAATATTTTGATGTTGTCAGGTAAACGATTTTTTAGTTCTCGCACTAGTACAATTAGAAAGGAGACACATCTGGTTTTTAAATATTCTTTTTCCTGGCCAATGACTTCGTTCTCTACACAAGAAGACTCAAACGCGTAACCCAAGGCAGGCGAGGGATCCAAATATTTTTCGATGTCTTGCTCGTAAATGTCTATTCTTGCCGTTGGGAGTAGAATTTTATTGGCAACAGTCGAATAAAGCTTTTTAATATCCGAAAGTAACTTCGTTGGATCAGCCACTTTTGATTCAAAGTTCTTGTTTGTTTTCTGCATCAAGCTTAAAATCGGATATAGAAAACTGAGATAGATGAAATTTTTCTTGTCGCAATACATAGAATACAACAGTTCAGCTGTGTAACAGTTGTCACTGAGTCGTGAGATTTCGAAGTGCGCATTTAATTCAGTCCATTGATCTAAGATCCGTTTGACTGCAGGCTCGATCGATATCCATCGCGTGTCTGCAACTCGCAAAATCTTCAAGGGCTCTTGGCCGTCATTTAACAACTTATAGATCTGTGCGTAATTCAATTGTCGTATAGACGAATTAGCAAACCAATTATAAGTTTCTTTAATTAAAAACTCAATATTTTTCTCGGCAGCGTATTTTCATTCGCCTTTGAAATTGCAAGCTGGAGTGAGTGACATACACATGGAATTAATATTAAATGAGGTATGTCAGTAGAGGGGTTATGTTGGTTCTAACTCACTTTGACGTCAGGACGGGGGGGGGGTCTCGTCGTCGAGTGGGGGGTCGACGGGTGTCCCCACCCGACGGGGTGTCCGCGCGTGCGCGATCGTTGGATTCCCTACGATTCCCCCATTGCGCGGGGGAGTTTAGTTCCTCCTAAGTTGGCAATAAAAATGCAAAATTCTCCGTAGCCGATGGGTGTTGGGTAAACGACGGTACGGTCGTCGTGACGTCGCGCGAGGGGACAGGCGCGGTCGCGCGGTGGCGTCCCAGGTTACTCTGTAAGAGGAAGGGAGAGAGAGACGGAAGCCGATAACAATACGGCGGGAAAGATGACGCGAATCTCGAGTAAATCTCTGTAAGAGGATGGGAGAGAGAGAGAGAGAGACGGAAGCCGATAACAATACGGCGGGAAAGATGATGACGCGAATCTCGAGTAAAATATTTTTTTTTATTTATTCGACGATAAGTATACGTATATATATATTTTTAGGTCTTAAATACTACGAATCGTGCGTATAATAATATGTACGAGTGCCTCCTGGAGCCTTTACGTGCAATCGTAACCGTCTCAACAGTTCTTCCTCTCGTAGTCTTCTTTGTTCCACGAGTTCCGCTATTATTCTTCTTTCCTCTTCTTCCTCTCTCCTTCGTCTCTCCTCGTATTGAATGTACTCTATTTCTAATATTTCCTCGTACAGATCTTGCATCTCGAAGAGGCCCTCGTAGATTGAAGATGTCGTGGTACTTCCATCTGTTTATCTCGTTATCTTGGCGGCTTTCCGGAGTGTTGCCCCATTCCTCCTCGAGATCGTGTCGCGCGTTCCATCGCTCCGCTCGTATCACGCGCCGATGTTCGATATGAAATACGGAATTTCAATGTCGACGTGGGACTTTAAAAAAATGATATATATTATATATATACAGGGTGACCCATTTTAACTTAGGCAGTCAAATAACTCGAAAACTAAGCCCAGCAAACAAAAATGTTTCAGACAAAAGTTGTATGGTTTCGAGGGGGCCATAAGATGGTATCATTGGTTTGACCTTGAAGAGTCATTTGAAGGTCACGTGAAAGTCACTTCAATTTTTTTAAATGGAACACCCTATATATTTTTGCACATTCTTGTAGCTTATCTTGAGAGCTTTCCAAAACACTATAATTAACTACCTTTTCGTTAAGTACTTTTTGAGTTATGAGGCTTGAAATAATTTCTTAATTTTACATAAACCGTAAAATATTTTGTAAAATATTCATTTTTCGATTATCTTACCTTAATACTTTTATGTACAAAATAATGAAAGGAATCAATTGGTGTAAAGAAAACACATAGTTATTTTTAAGAAAAAATATGGAATTGTTAATTGCAAATTACATATTTTTTCTTCAAAACAACTATGTGTTTTTTTTACACCAATTGATTCCTCTCATTATTTTGTACGTAAAAGTATTAAGGTAAGATAATCGAAAAATGAATATTTTACAAGATATTTTACGGTTTATGTAAAATAAAGAAATTATTTCAAGCCTCATAACTCAAAAAGTACTTAACGAAAAGGTACTTAGTTATAGTGTTTTGGAAAGCTCTCGAGATAAGCTACAAGAATGTGCAAAAATATATAGGGTGTTCCATTTAAAAAAATTGAAGTGACTTTCACGTGACCTTCAAATGACTCTTCAAAGTCAAACCAATGGTACCATCTTATGGCCCCCTCGAAACCATACAACTTTTGTCTGAAACATTTTTGTTTGCTGGGCTTAGTTTTCGAGTTATTTGGCTGCCTAAGTTAAAATGGGTCACCCTGTATATATATATATATATATATATATATATATATATATTATTGATAAATATGAATTATCGTATTGTTAAGAACATAACTTTTTCTTTGTTTTTCGCAGTACAATCTTAAAATATATATCTTATATATATCTTATATATATCTTATATATATATATATATATATATATATATATAATTATTAATAAATATGAATTATCGTATTGTTAAGAACATAACTTTTTCTTTGTTTTTCGCAGTACAATCTTAAAATATAAGATTTTAAGATGAATCTACAGATTTAAAAGATTGAAATAAATATAGCCAATGCAGAACATAAATTCAGATTTAAAATTTTATTTATGCAATGATTATATGTATTAGAATATTTTGCAAGCAGTAAGTTTTTTCAATTTTCAAGTATACTGCAAAGAACAAAGAAAAAACTATGTTCTTAACAATACGTGTCTCTCAATACATACATAAAATAAAAATTGTCGTCCATTTGGAGCATACTTTGCAACAGAATAGAGGTAGTGGACCTTCCACTTCAAGTGGAAGCCGGTCAAAACAATATGAACAGTATACGTGGAGACACCTCAAGGCTTTCATGTCCTCATTTGTTAACAACACGTAGCAATTGTTACATGTTGGTGCAGTTGCTGAAAGTACAAAAAAATTCTCAATTAAATTATTTTAATAAATTATATATTTAATATAAGAAATTTAACCAATATTGAAAAACTTACTATTCCTTGACGCTGTTCCGCAAGCCAAACATAGCCATAGGCATTCGCCCAACATATTGAGTGAACAAACTTGCGATCTATATTCCTTCCCAGACAGCACAGGACATCCTATGGATATTCATTTTATATCCATTTTATGTCCACACGTCCATGGACATGAAATGAACATCCATCGTACATTCGATTTGAGACATCCGTTAATGGCCAATATTTGGACGTCCACAAGATGTCCGATCTTGGACATTAAAGTTTCGCGCGAGCACGCAAGGATGTGTTAGTTCGTTCGTTTACCGCTACGCGACGTGCGATGCGCTATCTTTCTCGTATTTAAGTTTTAGTTATGTGATTATATAAAGTTTGCAAAAGGTAACAAATAAGATTAAAAATATACTGTTCAATTTAATTTCTGATCTAAATCACGAGTTTCAGATATTAAATTGATTTTATAAGTCGGACAAGTAAATGTCCGGCGAATAAACGAATTTAATATAAAATAATGAGAAATTTAATATAATAAATTTAAATTTTTTCATTAAAATATTTTGTATAAAAATTATTTATACCTATTTTTAAAATATTTTTTTAATGTTCGAAACAAGTCCAATTTTAGTCCGTTTGGTCTTTAAAATGGACATTTTTAGGATGTCCAAAATAGTAACACTGGATATCCATAAAACATCCTAAAGATATTTTAGGCTCTAATCTGGATATTTTAAATACGTATGAAACGTCCAATTTGTTTATTTTTAATACGTTTTTAAGATGTCATTGTGCTGTCTGGGTTAGGAAATGTTTCTCTTAAAATAAACGCTAACCGTTTCATTTCTAAGTAAACTTTTTGTTGAAAGGGTCGTATACTATTATTAGCTTCAAAGAGTTGATCATCCGTGAGATGCATCCTTTTACATGCATTATTTTCATTACAAAATGCATTATTGCAATTTTCCATTTTATGAAGCATTTTGCACGATTTTCTATTACACACCCGAAGCATGAAGTCTTGACAAATCATAGTATCAAAACTAAAACAACAAAGGAAATGGACGACAAAAGCAAATTTAACGACAAGAGCGAAATGAATATTAGCTTGAACACATGCTCAAAGCAATAAACAGAAAGAAACTTAACCTAATCTCACTAGCTTTTTCGTCGTATCGTTATAAGGTCTGTTCGATAATATGGCTGCGAACCGGGAGGCGCTCTGGGTGCTTTGAGGCGTTAGATTGACCAATCAGGTAAAAGAAATCTTTACTCCTTTTGTGTCCTGATTGGTCAATCAAGCGCTTTGGGGCATCCAGGGCGTCTCCCGACCGCAGCCAATATTACGCATGTCGCAGACAGATATCAGCAGCCGATGGTCCACAATAAATCGTTAATTATAGATTGTAAGCCAATCAATTATTCTGAGAAGATTCTTGGAATAATCGACAGTAGTTGATCAATTTGCTTGAGATAGCGCCAAACTATCTGCATTTTCGCGAATTGTGATGCGTAATTCGTCATTCATAGAGAAAATACACCAAAAAATATAAAAGTAACAAGACGAATTTTCCTTCCACATTATTCACGAATGTTTTATAAATTGCGAATAACGCATCACGAATCGCGAAAACACGCATAGCCTGGCCCTAGCTTTAACATACAATAGCAAAGTACATAATTTAACCAATAATTTAATCAATAATAGATAAAGTATCGTTACAAATATGGCTTTTTTTTTTACATGCGCATTATAAAAACTGATTCCTTTTCTGCTGCGTATAGCAGAAAAAGCTGCTTTGCAACCGTTATAAAATTCGTGAATCTGATTGGCGTATGCCAATTGAATATTTGTAGAAATACAGAAAGGCATTTTTGAGGTCGTATTTTTATAAGTTTGGAATATATTTTAAATATTGTATACATAAGTGCTATATATGGATATTTACATAAAGAAAATGTTTTCAAATATATCTGTACAAGATTATTCTATATGTATATATTCTATTTATGATTAAAAACGTCTTTAAGAAAGTTGAATATTTGTAGAAATACAGAAAGGCACTTTTGAGGTCGTATTTTTATAAGTTTGGAATATATTTTAAATATTGTATATATAAGTGCTATATATGGACATATACATAAAGAAAATCTTTTCAAATATATCTATACAAGGTTATTCTATATGTATACACTTATTATTAAGTTAAAGCATTTATATAAATTATAGATAAATTTGTTCGACGTAAAGATTATATTCAGGACCAGAAATGTAAACAGATTGATAGGTATTATTCACGACCGTCCTGAAAACTGCCTCTTCGAAGACAAAATTTTCAGGACCGTCCCAAAACTGCCAAAAGTCCTGAAAACTGCCCTTTCATTATTCAAAATGAACCGAAAACTGCCCTTTCATATACATATATATATATATATATATATATATATATATATATATATACGCGCGTATATTTTTTTTCGTACAAAAAAAACATTATTTACCTCCCAGAAGAACATCACTTTTGCTACGATGCAAAACAATAGATTCACGAAGTCTTTCTTCCACCATACAGAGTAGAGATTATTGTTAACGTTATCCATTTCGGTTTGTTATACGAAACGTACGTTCTTTCTCTCTCGAATAAAACTGGAATGAAACTGGAAAACGATTTAATTGCAGGATTAATATATATCCTCCTGAAAGCATCGCGTATTAACGCATTAGCGCGTTTAGGTTGAGGGGAGAGCGATAAGCGATCGCGAATGTTTCCGCTCCGTATTTCCTCGTTTTTTTTTAATCTAAGCGGTATTTTTTTCCCATTTATGAATGAATGAATGAATGAAAACTCGATGTATCGGGAGAATATGTCGCGCTTAGAGGTGTTCGTTTTTTAAGGAGGAGGAGGAGGAGAAGGAGGAGGAGATATGACGAATTTCGTGTAAAATATTTTTATTTATTCGATTAACGTTACATGTGTGTGTGTGTGTGTGTGTGTATGTGTGAGTACATAAGTCGCTAATGGGATTGCGTTAGCGGCGCATATTTTTTTTTTCATTCGAATTTATATGCGCGGATACATAAATATTGTCAATAACGATATATATATTTTTTTGTTACAAGAATTTTTACAAACTGTAGTAGAGTCCGAAAAGGAGAGCGTGTAACTCGCAATCGATTAAATCGTTCGCATCAAAGTGTTCGTATCGACGAATTCCTTCCGGAATATCATTCGGGTGATCGATTTGCGTCGCGATATCGATGAAATTCGCTAGCTTGTCGACGGTTTCGAGCACGCCGGTTAGCGTCGCGACGATGCGATTCACGCATAATTCGAGATCGAACAGCGCTTTTACCGTGGCTTGTGACATGGATATGCGATTCTTTCCCGATTCGAATCGTAGTGTCTTGAGGTTGTTTATCTTACCGAATCGAATCGTCGCGGTTCCGATTATCGCGAACGTTGGAGCATGCGGATCCTCGGAGTCGTTCTCGAAGTACCGTAGTATATCGTTGCGTAGAGCGAGCAGATCTCTTCACATATCTGCCGTCAACGAGATCTCTTTTCCGTGACAGTCTCCTAGAGCGATATCGACGTATGATTCTCGCTTTACGACGATAGCGATGTCGATGTATTTGTAAGACGTTTTAGTCAGCGCATATCGTCTTCCTAATATGCGAATCGGATGTTTCGCGAAATTGATCTCGCGTTTAAACATTCAATTTCTCATCCATCTGTTGAAAAAAAATGAGGAAAAAAATGAAAGAGAGAGATAATCGAAAAAACGTTCCCCCGCGAGATAATTCGCGAGGTGTACACTCACTCGTTTTCGGTGTACAATTTGGCTTTTTTTTCCGTGGGCGGAGTGTCGCAGCGGTCTTGAATATCGTCCTCGTCTCGACGCAAAGGCGCGACGAAGGGATTGGATATCGCTGCTGATGTCGTCATCGTCGTCGTCGTCGTCGTCGTCGTCGTCGTTGGCGGCGACGGTATCGATAGCGGTGGCGCCGATTGATTTTATCCCCGAGGACTCGGCGATATTCCTGTCCGATTCCCGCGAACATGATCGGTCTCGCGAAGAAGGATTCGATGCTCGTTGGAAACACCTCGACGTTGAGAGATGCGCGTTAATCTCGAGCACTGCGAAAAATGTTGCTCGTCGCGATCGAGATGCGCCTTATATACTTTTTTTCGATTAACGGAAGTGCGGTTTAAAAAAAGAAAAACGATGCGTTAAATATAGCAATTTTCAATTTCTAGGCTGATGCGCATTCCAGACGAGGAAGCGATTTAGAACGACGCGAAAGATATAATAATCTTAAACGTTAAGTGTCGAGGTTTCCCGCATAATTGTCGTTGTAGTTATCATTATCATCATCATCATTATCATCATCATTATCATCATTCTCCGGTCTGTTGACGGATACGTATTTCAGACGATATATCTTGGAAACGAGTTCCTGTAATTGATCTAGAATGCCTTCGGCGAGACATTTTATTCCGAGTATATTGAGATCGAAAGGACCAGCTGAGGTTATCGCGTCGATGAATTCGTTGTACGCGTAATAATCGTGTTTTTTGAGGAAATAGAGATTACCGTCAATGTGACGAAAAGCCGCCGTTATCGCGGACGGTATCCCGGAAAACGTATCCCATAGAGAGCCGTGTCTCATTGTCGTCGCGCAATCGTTCATCTCGGCTATTTTATCATCGTTATATATAACGTAACTGCGTCCCGCATGTGTGTTTATCGCAGCGTTTATTTTAGCCTTGCGCGGAAATCCGATGTATTCGATAGATTTCGGCCATCCTATTTTGAGTTGAAAATTCGAATCGGTGAGATAAACAGAGCCGTTCGCGAATATCACGATGTCTCCTGAGGGTTTCTGATACACGGTTGATATACGTGCGATATCGCGAGGGAAAAATTTAAAATAGTCGGCGAATGAGAAGGGCGAGCCATAAAGTTTTCTCTTTATATCGATCGACCATACGTTGCATTTACGCGCGATGTATAAGCGATGATTCATAATTAATGCTCCGTCTATACGCTTTAAGGCGCACAGATCAACGGTATTGGTAGGAGCCGTCGTTGTCGCCCTCACGGTCGTTGGCGTTACTGTAGTTGTAGTTGTCGTTGTCGTTGTTGATGGAGTCGAAGTTTTCCATGATCCGTAGAGATTTCGTATACTTATGATATCCTCTATGCTCAATCTGAGCGGAAATTGTTTGTCTTCCGTAGGTGTATAAGCGTATGACTGAATCTTCATGACTGAATCTTCTCTCAGAATGTGAGTTAGACCTAAAGTATAACCGATCTCGTGCGTCAGCGTCTGAAGGAGATACAATCTATTCGACGGAGGTCTCGTTAGCGTGATGTGCCACGGTTCCGACTCATCGACGTGTACCTCGGTTACGTAATCGATCGTTCCCGTTGGAAAGAATGCGTGAGCGACGGCCGCCCCCGGACCCGTGAACGGTGACGGGCACGAGTTTCCATTCTTATCGTTCTCATACGCGTGTGCGCCAGATTGATACGATATCAGTATATCGGGCCGTAACGTGTCGCGCGAAAACGTTAGCGAAGAATGCTCGGACCATAGAGCGAACGCCATTTGAGTCGTGCGTAGAGTTTCTCTATTTGCCAATTTAAAGTTCCATGTGAGATGCGTCTTCGGCCACTTTCGCGTTAATGGGCTGTGAGTGTGAATGTCCGCGACGCCGCATCGCGGTTTGCGCATTACGCGAATTGTTTCCACGTTTAGAATTCCATTTCCAGATAGACCGTAGTACTCTTGAAATAATGTCAACGCATCGCTCAGAAAGGTTGCGTTATCCAACGATTGTTGATTTTCATCGTTCTCCAGATAGCCGTAAATTTGCAGATAATGAAACGCTTCCGCGATATCGCTATCGGTCAGCGACGTAGCGGCGACAAACGGAAGTGTCGATAGCGCGAACGATAACACGAACGATATCGCGACGCGCGTCATGACTCTCGCGAGCGCGCGCACGGAAGCGAGTCGCTCGAATTCGCGAAAAGCGCGATGGAGCATCGATCGATCGATCGATGAGAGAGGGAAAAGGAGGGGGAGAAAGAGAAGGGCGACGTGTATATGGGTGCGCGAGAATCGCGTTTAATTGTACAATTTTTTTATTATAATACATTTGATTGGAATTATTAGTTGGAGTCAGCCAGTGGCTGAAATCCTTGACAGTCGACGTATTAAACTAGCGATCGAGGGATGAACGCTTAATCGTAACACATATACGCCAAGTTAAAGATAATGCGTTAGATGAGTAAATATTATATTTAATTATTTTAGTTAATGCGGAAAGAATATTATACTAAAAGATAAACGCATTTGAGAAAGGGCGATGTGCGTATGAACGCTTAATCGTAATACGTTAGATGAGTAAATATTATATTTAACTATTTAGTTAATGTAGAAAGAATAATACATTAAAGATTAATTATCGATATAAAAAAATATTGTATATAAACGTATATCGTTATTTACGCGTATGAACGCTTAATCGTAATACGTTAGATGAGTAAATATTATATTTAACTATTTAGTTAATGTAGAAAGAATAATACATTAAAGATTAATTGCCGATATAAAAAAATATTGTATATAAACGTATATCGTTATTTACATATCGTGTAATCGACTACGTCTCTCCAATCACCAATTATGTAGTTTACAGACGTTTTCTAAGGCGCAATTTTTCGTGTGGTAAGTGCAACGATAGGCGTGTGACGTGGCCAGCATTCGTAAAGGTCCGATGTCCTCGTAATCGGCGTCAATAGTTTCGATTGTTATATCGCGTTGCTCCGTAACTTCTCCCGCAATGTCGACCAACCATTTCTTCTTTTCATGACCCTTGACATAAATTGTCGTAGTAGTGTCCGCGTTAAGATCCTTCGACGCGCGACATATCGTGTCGCGAATGATCTGTCTAACACATTTATATTCCACGTATCCGTCGGTCCAATGGAATCCGTGATGATTCAAAGTTAACCAACAGGCTTGCGATTTTTCACCTTTCGTCAATAAATTCCATGATATCGGAGCGCGAAAGACGTGATGCGTTAGATCTCTACCGTTCGCGAGTATCGCCACTTCTTTCGTCACGAATCATTCGTTGACGATAAAACCTTGCAGATCGATGAAAATTGGTATCGCGATATTACTCGCAACCGTCGTCGTCGTCGCTGCCATGGTCGAAGGAGAGAGATCAACGTTTATTTATTCCACAGTCTTATATATATAAGAGACCGTGGTTTATTCGTTTCACCGCTTCCGTCTCATTATCCTCTCTCTCTTTCAATTCGACGACAGTTTACGCGTCGTTTTATAGAATTTTACGCACAACATTCGTTAGCGGATTATATTCCACCACGCGATCGTGAATGATGAGACAATACGCCGTGGTGTTGGGTGGAACATTTTATTTGCAGTCAAATTCTAGACGAACGTCCACGGTGGCGCTCTTAATCGCCTCGTTTTGACGGGAACAATCTATTACCGCGAGCGGGTCGCAATATAAAAATTTATTCAGAGTTAGAATTGTCCCGTCGTTTTTGGATCCGTAACACGTTCGTCGAAATCGCGTATACGCGTCATATAGTATTGCGATTTTATTTTTATCGAAATCCAAATTCATATCGTCGTATGGATAGAAATCGGAATTAAGATACAATTTTACATTAGTTAGATTGCACGCGTCAAATCTGGAAATGTCCTGCGATAGAATATTTTTCTTTCCGGTTTGTAACGCGAAAATGACGTAACGCGGTTTTTCGAGTTGCGTAGCCGCTTTTACGGCCCACGAGTGTTTGGTCGTGCTTTGCAATAGCGGAAATTCGTAAAGATCCCACGAGCGAAAAGGCATACTTAGATATCGACCGCTATCTAATGTGCGCAATAACGACAATTTATTAATGTCATTTAACACTACGTGCGGCATACGCCATTGTATCTTCGTCAGTTCCACTCTTGGCTCGTTTTCCTCGTGCGATATCAGACAATTGTGGTCATTTCGCGCTCGTATCAAAATCAATTCGTGACGCGCATTAATAACAATACGTTTGTAGTCCTCGCAGAAACCTAATAGCGTGTTGAGAGGAACACAGAAGTTGAAGTCGTTCGTTGCTGCGACGCCGCTTGATCCGATTGCGAAATCCCATCCGGCATTCTTCAAGATATTTCCTCGTTCGCTTGTCAATGACACGTAATTCTTAATTGTACTTGTTATTCCGACATTGCGACTGCGGTCAATTTCCACGCCGTCGAGTTCGTAGCGTATTTCTTCGAACATAAAGGCCACGCAGTTGTTTACCAACCGTGGCGGTATCGAGGGGGTGACCGATTTACCCGATGCCGGCGGTTGTCGATCCGATGGAGCATTTTTCGTTAGTAGTCTGCCCTCAATATAGAGAAAACTCTTGCACGGCAACGTATACAGATCCTGTTGTTGAATGGGTATTCGTATCTCGTCACTGTATCCGAAAGTGGTGTTGGCGTACGGATTATGACTCTCAATCTTCACGATGCGATCGTCGAAGATGGGTTGTTCGCCGATATTCAAAATGTCACGCATAATGTCGAACTATCGCGCGATTTTCGGTACAACGAAACCCATAGATCGTAGAAAAGCGATATTGGAGGCGGATAATCCTTTAACGTTCTTCTCCCCCGAACGCTCGATTCGAGTTTCGACGATACGATTATGGTTGCCGATGACGCGCCTTCACAGCATTAGATTCACTCACGACGAGCATCGCGCGAATCGTTATGTCTCTCTCTCTCCCCTCCTTTCCCGTTTTCACATCTTACTCGCTCGCGTTCGTTTTATCGTCTGCGCCGTACGTGCAGACGAATCGTGATCTCTTCACCACGAAAATCGATCAATCGATCATTCTGATCGACGACGCGCAACGATATATCGGTTACGAGTCGCGCGATAACCGGTAGATAAATGAGAGCGGGTTCCGTTAGCGCACGGTGCGATAGCACACCAACCCGATAGCACACGAAAAATTGACACAATTCCCGATAGCGCACCAACCCGATAGCCCACGTCCCGATAGCACACAAAATAAATCGCGCACAATCCCGATAGCGCACCAACCCGATAGCATACCAACCCGATAGCGCACGAAAGTACTATCCCCTCACACACGGACTCACACACACACACACACACACACACACACACACACACACACACACACACACACACACACACACACACACACACACACACACACACACACACACACACACACACGCACACACGCACGCACACCGGGGGGGGGGGTGCAAGGGGGCCTTCGGCCCCCCTCCCGCACCCACCCCGTCCCCCTCGCTTCGCGTGAAAAGTTGCAAAGTGAACCCGTGTGCTATCGGGTTGGTGTGCTATCGGGTTTGTGTGCTATCGGGATTGTGCGCGATTTACTTTGTGTGCTATCGGGACGTGTGCTATCAGGTTGGTGCGCTATCGGGAATTGTGTCAATTTTTCGTGTGCTATCGGGTTGGTGCGCTATCGCACCGTGCGCTAACGGGACCCTCCCGATAAATGATCTGCGTTGGAATCTCCGACACTTTATATCCCGGTGGAACGTTCGGCGCGAATTCGTGTATCGTATGCGCAGATTTTCCATTTACATACGCACCCGTTGTCAAGTTGCATTCAACGCGAATCGTGTTAACCGCAATAATGCTCACAGGCTTATCGGACGCGTACCATTTATTCGGCTGTAATACGCGAGACGAGGAAAAACCTAATAACGAGCCGATATTATTCGGTTTGTCGAAATTAACTCGATACGCGCATTTAATTTCACTTCTCATGGTATTGTCGTTACCGCGTAGCGAGAAAATGCGCTCGCTTCCGCCGCCATCGTCACCGTCGACACTCTCGTTCTCCTCTTCGTTCTCGATATCATACAGATATTCGCTGTCGCTGTCGCTGTCGTTTTTCCTCTTAGACTTATCGTCCGGTCGTCGTCGTCGTTTGTGAAGAATTGCCGCTTTCAAATACGCGCCTATGTCGCGCAGCTCGTATGATCCTACGGGAATCGAGATCATTTCGTCGTTATCGTCGAAATAAAATTTATTATTCGAGACATTCACATTCGGTATTGTATTGTAGGTTTCAAAATTAGTTAAACCGAGCTCGTAATCGTTGTCGCTTAAATCTAAAGGTGGAAAGTAGTTCGCCGTGAGAACGCTGCTTCTCCCAGTTAATGTAAGAATCAACGACATAGTGACGCACGTTATTATAATTAGATACCGAAAGGTTTTTTTCTCCCCTCCAATCGATTTGTCGGAGAAAACGCAGGCACAATTGTCCGCAAACACTCTGATCATAAGTTTGTTGAGAGTCACGATTATATGCGATACGCGTATCGCATCCGAGATAACGTTCTAGTTCTCGCGGCGGTCGAAGATTGCCGAAAGCGTCGAAGTAGATCGCCTCTTTTCCCTTTTTAGCATACGCCATCCAATGCGTACCTGGTCCCAAAGTGTCGTCCAGATTCACAATACCGCTCTCATTGCGACGAACTCGTGCGGGCAATGCGTCACGCATAAATACACCTCTGAAGTGACGCACACGAGCGCGCAAGGCCGCGCGGTTCAATTGTTCATTCGTCGTAACGCCAATTGGAATTACAACGTTACTCAATGTTTGCGCGATTTTTTTTTCTTAACCACGCGTTTTCTCCTTCTCATGACGCTTCCGCCACGCTTGTAAGGTGCGAGATATAAACCGCGACCTTCCATTGCTCGATTGTGTCGTTGCAGTTCCTCCAATTGTCGACGCGACGCTTTGCCGTCGCTCACCATTTTCGCCACACCGGCTCCACACCGCCGCTCCACCGATTAACGATCCTAACGCCCCGAGTGCGGGTAACAGCGGTAAGAAGCCGCCGCGTTTCGCTATAGGGAGAATTCGACTCCTCTTTCTCGTACTCGTTTTCCTCTTGCCGCCACTTCTCCGCGTTCCAGTCATACCCATTCCTAATTTCGTTTTCGCCTTCATAGCTGCCCATACGGCCGATGCCGCTAATCTTTCTCCGAAAGTCGAATCTCCGGCTCGAATACGCTCGAATGCTCTCGCTCCGAGCGCTCGATCCGCGATGTGCCGATTGGCAAGATCGTCGCTTTGCGAATAAGCGATATCGTGCTCGCGACAAGCCGCGTCCCAAGCGGATTAATCCCTCGATCGCCTCGCGCGAGCCGCTTCGCGAGATGAGTACCGGGACCGCAAAACTGATATCCAGGTATATGTAGTTCGAATGGAAGAGTATTTATAGCTCTATTGAGTAAACCTCTACCACCGATGTCCTTCGCGTAATTCATACGATCGTCGTCTTATTTTCTATGCACGCGTAACAATCTTTAATCATCGGTGGTGGACCATCAATGCGATCTCGTTGCCACGGTTGATTATGATGTTTATGACAAAGACGATATTGCTCCATATCGGGATCGTTCTTCAAATGTACGGGCAATTTTTCCCACAGTTGATCGATGAAACGGCCATATTTGTCTAGTAAGAGTTTTTTCGAAACGTATTGTAACTGATCGACACTGAGTCCGAGAATATCGGAATCGTTCACCAATAGAATAAACATATCGATTCGTTGTGCGCAGATAACGAATAAAATCTATATACTGTTAGTATACCGTTTCACAATTCGTTGAGCGCAGACGTCAAAAGTGCGCGATTTTATCACGTCATCGCTGCCGTCATCAATCGAACTAACAACGCGACCGTTCTTCTCTCTTTTATCCGTTGTGCGCGCGCGCGCGAGTCTGCGCACTGGAGTCGCTCGCGACAACGGATGAAAAATCGTAAAAAAGAGAGAGAAACGATGCGTTTCGTGTCAACCGATCGCGATAAGAGTGTCGAATATCGACGGTAAAACGAGTTCGATGAATGAGAAACAACGGAAACACGGTTATTTATTACCAACCGCAATTCGTTGCGTAATCTGCGGTCCGTCTAATTGCGGTAAAACAAACGTGTTGATAAGTCTTCTGGAGAGTCCTCACGGCGTGAGATTCGAGAATGTATATGTTTACTCAAAATCGTTACATCAGCCCAAGTATCGATATTTAGAAAAATTATTGAAACCGATGGAAGATATCGGTTATTTCACGTATTCGAACAATACCGACGTCATTTTACCGAGCGAGGTGCTACCGAATTCGATATTCGTGTTCGACGACGTGGCTTGTGATAAACAGGACGCTGTAAGGGAATACTTTGCTATGGGGCGACATGCCAACATTGATTGTTTCTATCTGTGCCAGTCGTATGCTAAAATACCGAAACATTTGATACGCGATAACGCGAATCTGTTAATACTTTTTAAACAAGATGGTACTAATCTTAAACACATATATAACGATCACGTGAATACCAATATGTCGTATGATGATTTTTACGCGCTGTGTCGCGCGTGTTGGAAATACCGATACGGTTTTCTAGTGATCGATAAAGATAGCGCGTTACGTAACGGTAGATACAGGCGAGGATTCAATGATTACATCGTGCCGTAAGACGTTATAATTATCGCCGTTGTCGTCGCGGCTATCATAGAGAGGGAAAGAAGAGAGAGAGAGAAGGCGAGACGTTGACGAACAACGCGCGATGACGGATGTGGATAGACGTGAGAAAACTGCGAAAGAGATAGCGAGAACGCGCGCGTCAATTCGCAAGAAGCACAGAGCATTGAAGACCGGTAAAATGGAGAGTGAGACGGCTTTAGAAACGCGATTCAAACCGATTGTCGAACCGTTGCGTCATATCGCCGAGCGTATCGGAGACGATTCCGCGCGAAAGGAATTGGTGAAACGCGAAATTGTGAGGAAGAACGAAATTGATAACGACAATGGCGAATATGACGATGACGCATTTGCGCGAGGTGTCGGGAAAACGACGATGCGAGAGGAAGAGGAGAACGAAGAAGAAGAAACGGAGAGAGACGCATTACCGTTGCTATCCGCGAAAAATTTGAAGGCTAAACGATTTCAACGTTTGGGCGGTACGTCGGATTCGCCTGTGGCGACTTCCACACCCGCAGGAGCGTCGAATATATCGCCTGCAAAACGACTTAAGTTCGCAGGAGAAGAATCTTTCGCGGAGCCGCTCGTCGAAGAGACGTTCGAGACGAGCGACGACGTCTTCGATTCACCCGCAGTACTCGAAACGTCAATCAGACGGTCTCTGCGATCTCCTCGAGGACGGGATTTCTTACGCAATCAATTAGGTCCGTTGGCGCGAAGATACGTAGGTGCACTTCTTGCCGGTGTACCGAGCGAATTCGATTACGTTTACGGGGTTTACTTTTCCGACGCCGGCACTATGCTTGGAAATAAACGATTCGACGTAGGCGCGGACGATGCGATATTTATAGATGGAGTCAAATATGTCGGTACTCCTGGTCTGTTCGAATTGATCTTCAAGAGAATTCCCGACGATCTCAAGTATACAGAGAGAGACAAAGCGGCGTATAAGAGTATACTGCTGCAAACTAATGCTCATAGACGCGAACATAATACTCGTTTGCCGGTATTAGGAAATAAGGGATACAAATACAAGCATGTTATAGCGCCGATTTTACAAATGGACAATCCGAGAAAAAGAATCGGCGGAGGTCGCGTACCATCCGTCATGCGCGTGACCAACGATACCGTGGATTATGTTCATTGGGACAATCCGGAAGCTGCTAAACGCGGAGGTCGTACTCGTGCGTACGCGAGGTTACGCTACAAATTGGGAAAGGTGGTACCGCAACATCGTTCAATCGTCATTCAGGACAACGTGAAAAGACGTCTTTATTCGACAAACACGCTGTGCGAATTAGCGATCCGCACTTTTTTCAAGAACCGCATTAAATAGCTAAGAAACCGAAAGATAAAGCGAACATTGATCTAATAAAATAATAAAAAAATATTTTACTCGGGATTCGTCATCCTTGTGTTAAATAATCCAATGGAAATTAAATTAAAGACATTAATTATAATAATTATATGATAGAAAAAGGATTAAAATAATTTTAACTCACCTAGTTTCTAATTATCCCTTACTTACTAGGAGAATATATAATATTCTTCCTTCCTTCTAGATCTGTCAGAAATATCGCTCGAAATTCAAAGATCCCGCAGTGTGAATTTTCCAATGGATAATGGATTTCAAAATTCAGCGGTAAAGAGTGGTTTTCAGTAAAATCTCTCGTAGAACTTTCCAATTAACTATACATTTATATTGTATAGAATAAAAGTGTATAAGTAGTTACAATCAAGTCAGTGAATAATGCAGTGAACAATCAGCGAAAATCAGAGTACGTTTTGACTGTAAGCCGGAGAAAAAACTTCTGGTCCTCCGTGACAATGCCGGTAGACGCTGGTCCTCCTTAGTACGATTTGGTGGGGGATTAGGTAAGGCAAATTTCGTCATCTTCTTTGTCCGTTGGAATATCGATCGGCCAGAGCTTGGTATGCGGATGTTATGTTTAGCTGATTAGCGAGAGCAAGTCGCCGTGTGAAATATATGAACGAATCCTGTTAATAATTTTACAATTCTATTACAGGCTTAGTTCCTTTTTCCAAATTCGGCTATGTACAATTTTGAATTTTGCTCTTATTACCTAATTTCGATATTACTTAATCCCTTCACTGTCAGGGACCCCTATAGGGGCCAAAAAAATTCGTGCCATTTTTGCTTCATGGCTCCTATAGGGGCATCTTGATAAAAACATGTTATTACTGTTACGATTTGATTGTCCTTGGGTATTTTAAGGTTTCTGAGGTCGTTGAATTCGAATCTGAAATCAGAATTACGAACTTCAAAATAGCGGATCAAAATTCAAAATAATTTTGATATAAAAAAAGGGTTTGAATAAAAATAGGTTTCTTATCGTTTTTGGGGTCGCCGAATTCGAATCTAATATCAGATTTTCTAAATTAAAAATTGCAAATTTAATATGGCGGACCAGAACAAATAGTTGCCATACATAAAAGATGTACACTTTTTTCTTCAATTACTTATAAATCCCTCTATCTGCTGAATCTAGAGTCACGAATTATCAAATCAAGCTGTTTGCACAGAAGTGGAAACGTATACCAATTTTCAAGAAATAAAAAAAATAAAAAAACGGAGTCAATAACCGCCACGTTCTCGATTCGTGACTTGGAAAATCTGATATTAGGTTTGGATTTTGCAATCTCAAAAATGATATACATTTTTATTGAAATCCAAAATTATTTTGAATTTTGATCCGCCATATTGGATTCACCATTTTGAATTTTGTAATTCTGGCTTCTTAGATTCGGATTCGGCGATCTCAATAATATTTATACTGACGTATTCATGCAATTTTAAAAACTTTTTTCTTCAACACACTTTTGGCATGGAAAGTTTCTTTTTGCTGGACTGTGAAGGGGTTAAGTGGAATATTTAATTAACCGAAAATTTACAAATGATGTCATAACGAGGGAATAACGACGGTCGTTATCTATAATTATGATTTACATTCCATAATAGATAAAAGATAAAAGCGCTCGAATCTTAAAGGCGTTTCAATATCGCTCCCTTGTACAATGCATTATTCGTTGATGAACTTATAATTCTTTTTATATGAGTATCCTTATAAAATTAATACTATAACTCTAATAAATTTGGTTAAAATAAATAATTAATTAAAATATAATAGAAATTAATTAAAATATAATTAAAATTAATTAATATATAATTAAGGACAAATGTAATTATGATGCTAATGCTAACAAAAGATGATATTTCCTTCAATCTTGCTCTTTTGTAATTAGATGGAATTGCACAAATTTTAATAAGGTAAAGAAGGAATCCACTTATATGGTAAAAGAAGAAAATTATTGGTCGGGATGTCACACCACCCTCCTTAAGAAACAAATACCGATATAATTTTATTGAGGGATTTGTTCACTTCCATCTAATTTCGTTCTTAAGTCCCGAAAAGAATAAACTACAGGTATGGCTTGCATAGGTTGTGGCTGTGTTTGTATGTTTTCTGGTTGTGGATTAGGTGCAGTTGCATTAAGAGTGGAAGAGAGATCTTCTTTGCGTCGCGTTTCGCTATGTGGTTGTTGGTTGGAATTTTTGTTAGCAAGATATAACAATAAATGTGTGAAAGAACTCCAAATCGCTCCTAACAAGTGTATGCTACATCCATACGCTGTATGTATCGCATATCCGTGGATCAAAGTGTCAAATATGATTTTAATTAATTTAAATATCATGAATATTCCGAGGACTCCGGCTGTTGCCGTACCGAAAACTGTAAAGCCGTTCCAAATTTTTGATAGAGCACTATTGTAAATTTTGTTCAAGGAGTTCTCATCTAATAAGTTTTTTAAAGATACTGTGTCTGAAGGAATTGATTATCCTGTAAAGCCTCGAGCGATGGTATATAAGACGGCACTCTTTTCGGCGGGAAACATGATATAATCTCTTAATTCATCTAAATCTCCTTGAGAATAAATACCGCTAGAAACCAGGGATTTTGGTGACAAATACTTCCAGGAAAGTTTAGTTAGTGGTTTGATTTCGCGCGGTGATGTTGTCATAGAAGGCATCGGATTGAATTGCATCCATGTTTCGTCTATATTATAAAGTATCGGAAGTAACGAATTACAGTCTCTAATGGTGTGTCTAATGATGTTTCGTGATGATTCGCGATTTTGGTGTCATGTATAATGACGCGTTCCTAAGTGTAATCGGTAATTCTGTATTACAAGTGTTTGTTTTGCGGATAGTGACTTCAACAGGTATGCATTTGATCATGTGAATTGCTTCACCAGCAGCAACTGCCATATAGCCGGGGGTCTTCATAAGCCTAAATGCGAATTCGTCAGGTGGTATCGCAGCCAGTGACAATGTATTTTGGATTACTCGCTTTTCCAATTCACATCTTTGCAGAATGATATCTTGATAGAGAGTAGTTATTTGATTTCTTATATGTCTCGATATATACAAACTTCGAATTCACATAGGCAAACATGTCCAGATTTTGTACGGCAGTTTTTGATTTAGTTTTAAAAGTGTTTCCTTTCTGAGTTTCAAAAATAAATAATTTAGAATGTTCAGTTCCTAATAATGTGTATCCGCAAATAGTATGTTTACGTGCTTGCAGAAAAGAGAATGTTGTATCTTGTGTCTCTACAGTGAATATAGTTGTGTTCCAAGTGAACCCTGGAATTTAGTAGCGGTTCCTTCAAATAAGACGTCATATGCTTCAAATCCACAAGCGGTTACAGGCACACTTTGCCAAAAGGTATATCCATCGTCCGAGTCTATACAAGTTTCTTCACTTAAATCGCAAACAGTACCGGATTTTAGCATCACCTTTCCTGCGATTAATTTTACAGGTATATATGAAGGTTTTAACGACATTTTTACAGTTGCTTGTACGATTACATCGTCCCCTGTACCATAATAATCTGAATATTGGACGCGCTTACATGTTCCGTCTACATTTATTTTTCCTGCCATAGTGATACTACGATAATAAGTGTTATTAGGTTTTAGCCCGTCTATTATATTGGAGTCTCCTATTTTAAGTAGTCCTTCTCTATGCATTTGAATGCATTTACTACGCGAAGTTTCTTGTAAGTAGCTTGCGTATCCGTTTTGTACGACAGAGACATGAGAGTGCATACCGCAATAGTATATGGTTCGCATAATTTCTACTTTACATTGTATGACTTCGGTGTGAGTATAACTAGATAATTGTAATAATTGTATATATGTATTGTTAATTATTGGTGTGTCTATAGTTAGATCGCATTCACTTGGTCTAAGTAGAGAGACTGTTGTTACGTTGAGGTAGGTTCCTCCGCAATCGTACGCAATAATGGCTTTTGTACCGGAGAGCAAGGTTGAAGTCAATATAATGACGATTATTGTGTGCCTGCGAGTAAAATAATATATGATTAATTAAGGGGGGAAATACATTTAGAAGCTAGAAATTTACATGATTTTCGTGAATTTTTTTGGATAGAAAAAAAGAGGGGTACATTTTTGAAACTTTGGGATTTATTTAGACATATATAAAAGAACAAACATGCATTTTTTTATTATATTATTTTTAAAAATGGCGGCTTGGCTGGAGTGTGAATACCATAGGTCTGCGCCGGAGGAGAAAAACGGCGTGACGCATACCGCCTGTTGTAAACTTCTGAAACATAAAAAACAAAAAGAAACTTATTATTTATACCCATAGTTTGTCGATGAACCTAAATATGATTTAAAAAATTGAAAATTGCAATATTTATATGCGTTTGAAATAAAAATTCATTTTTTAGGCTTTTTTTTGTCTTTTTTTGCAATAAAAACTATTTTTTTTTATTCTTTTTAAAAACATTTAGGTTCATCGATAAGGTAATAGTATTATAAAGATATGGTAAAAATTTCAGAATGATTGGTTAAATAGTTTTTGAGCTACACGTCACGCCAGTTTGAAAAATCACGTTTCGAGAAAAACGTGTTTAAAGTTTTGACTCGAGAAAACTACATGATTTTTCCAACTCACCGGCTAATCAGCAATTCCAGGGCCATATAACATTCCTTCTGCTTCTTCGTAAAACTGATTTTCTTCAATGAGTTGCTCCTTCTTAGCTTTTCGAGCTTCCTTTGTTGACAAAGAGCTGCGTCGTTCCTGACGACGCAGCCGGCGGTCGTCGACTTCCTCGGCGTATCTCTTGCTGTGGCTGCCTATCGTCACCTGCAGCTCCGCCATCATCTGCAAAATTGCTGTGTAGCCTTCGTTGAAAATACCAGCAGCTATAAAGGCAGCGATTTCAACTATTTTCAGTCCGGAATGGAGATGTTTAGGGGCCAAGCGCTAGATTGTTGCGTTGAAACTTTCATTAGCATTTTGCGTGTGGCCACCTAAACATCTGACTAACAAATCTTCTTTTGATAAATCTTTATAGATTGGCAATAAAAATTCTTGAACTTTTTTATCAAGTGGAGGAGGATGCTCATATAAATCCATATTGGCTCCTATTGCTTTCCCCTTTTGCCACTTACACCAGCTGTCTTCGCCTGGCGGGCAGTAGTCGTGTTGCGGTTTTTCATTTGTTGAGCATAGGTGGTAAAACGTAGCCATTATTTCTCTTTTCATATTATCTACACTATCTGAATTTCTTCGAATGGCTAAGCCATAATAGGTAGTGAGCTTCTTTATCAAAGCGTCAGTCAATTTACCTTTACCACCTAGCTTCTGCGTTTTTTTTACGTTTCGAAGTCGAGTGCCCATTCTCTTCTCGACGTGTCCGACACACTCACTTTTGATAACGGTCAATTCGTCGCCATATGGATTTATATCTAATATAGCCTTATACGTTTTGGAGTCTCCATCTCCGATATAATTTCCGTACTTTACGCCGAATTTCTCCTCCGATCTTAAAAATATTTCTTTGATTGCATCGACTTCCATCTTGCCTGCAGAGCCCTCATGATTTTTCGTGCATTCCTCCTCATGTTCTGCATACCATTCTTCATAATCTGGATTGTCTTTCTTATTTTTCCAAAGTGTACATGCATGACAGTAACTGCTTTTAACTATTAAATCAATAACTTTACCGGTATAGTAGCCTAAAAGCGTAGTTACTCCATATAATGATTTGAAGCCACGTCTCTTCCAAGAGCCATCACCGGACACTTTTAAATTCAAAATGAGCCGCTCATGTTGTTCATTCCTTTTTTTTCTTCTTCCACAGCTTTCTTGCTTAGGCGTTCGAAGATGGATTCTGCAATCGAATGAATATGCACGATGATATTGTTGTACGTGCTCTCGCTTATACCGCTGCAGATATCCATTAAATTACAAAATAAATTAATTCCTTCTCTGCCGATGCCTAAAAGACGCATAACGAAAACAATTCGGCGATTCACTTCATATCCAGTATTAATTAAAGGGCCTGAATTTATGTCTTCGTCCACAGCGGCATAACAAAACTAGTTTGAAACCGAGTCCTCGATTTGCAGCTTCTTCAAATTTTATAGTTTGTTTGCACTTGCGACAAATAACTATCTCTGTCAAAGCTGCAAAAACTGTGTAAAATTCAATTAGCCGATAACCGTGCAAAAGGGTCCACGGAATATCGGTGGCATCGGCGGTTAAAATTTTTTTAGCACTCGCGCTTGAACTTCCCTCTTCACTTTTATCATTTTTTTTAGTAAACTGGTTACCGAAAAATATTCTTTTGCGTCTCTTTGATGGGCGATCCGATGTTTCCTTATTACCTTTCGGATACGACATTTTAATTTACTCAAAAATATCTGGCAAAATTCTCAAAAAATACGTCTGAACAGACTGAATTTTGGAAGCGAAACTGACGACGCTTGAATGTAAAACGAGTTCCAACGCTCTCTTGCTAAACATAAACAATTGAACATTCCGGACGGGATGCGATAGCACACGAGCCCGATAGCGTACGAGTGTTGCTAATTGGCGGAGATAATAAAAGAAAGGGAGCTCTGCGCCGAGCGCGCCCGTATATCTACGGCGCGCTGCCAGGCCTCAAGAGGCGCGTCCCGTTCAACAGCTGTAACTTCCAAACTATTTCGAATTTCGATTTAAAATTTTGGGATTACATTCTTGAAATGCTAAGCCAACATATTATGCAAAAAAAATGCATTTTTTGAAAGTTGTAAATGTATTTCCCCCCTTAAAGTATCGATATTGATAACTCTTGATGCTACTGGGATTGGGAAAGAAAAATGAGCCAGTCTGACTTTCGCGAGAACGCCTTTTTATTGAGTCTCGACCTTTACGCGAGAGGGTCTCCGTTCTCTTCTGCTCACCCCGGCGCGCCAAAAAAACACACAGCCCGTGGCGCCCTCTAGCCCAGAACATGCATGGAAACCAAAAGTAAAAGAAGTAACCAAAGTAACTAGGATCAACTAGAAAAGGTCTCCAGGCTGGGAACGCCTTAACACATGCGAAATTGTCTTAAGCCTCGTCTACAATAGTCGCAAAGGTTGTGTCGCATGTCGTAAGTAGTAGTGTCGCAGAAAAGTTTGTCGCATGTGTCGCTAGACAAGTGTCTACAATAGTCGCAAGGATTGTTTACAATTGATCTGCAGCAACTATTAATTTTTCTGCAACTTTGCTCAGAATTTTTAAATTTATTATCCCTATATACCCCTTTGCTCAGTGAATCAAATAATAGAAGATGGTGGGTGTGGCCAATAAATAATGAAAAAAAACGGCGTGCTAAAGGCTTCCATTTAATCTATTTTCGTGAGCTAATAGAAACAAATCACGAAGAATTTTTCAACTGGACCAGAATGTGGCCACATCAATTTAGAGATCTTTATAAACTCGTTCGCTCTCGATTGTTAAAAAGAAGTCGTCGTCGTTCATTACATCCAGAGCTGAGGCTGGTTTTGACTCTATCATAAGTATAAATCATGTTCTTCATTCACATCTTTCAGTTTAATACGTAGTCTTAATGTGTTTTTTTTTCACTTTGATCAGGTATTTAGCTCATGGGGACAGCATGTTTTCCAAAAAAGCTGAATTCAGAATTGGAAGATCAACGGCATACAAGATTGTGCCTGAAGTGTGCCGCATCATATCGGATGTGTTGCAGCCTCGTTATTTGGCACAACCAACACAAGAAGTATGGAAATGTATTGCCGACGAATTTATACAAAAATGGCAATTCCCTAATTGCATTGGGGCATTGGATGGTAAACACATTCGGATTCAATGTCCCCCAAATTCTGGCAGTCAATATTCAAATTATAAGAAATACTTTTCATTAGTTTTGATGGGTGCATGTGATGCAAATTACAAGTTTACAATGATAGATATAGGACAATTCGGTAGTATCAGTGATAGTGGGGTTTGGGCACACTCAGATATGTCTTATCTTCTTGATAATAACTTGCTTAATGTACCACAGAAGAAGGAATTACCTGGCACATTAATAGCAACGGAATATGCGCTTGTAGGTGATGAAGCTTTCCCCCTTAAAAAATACCTGCTACGCCCATATCCCCGTGTCCAGTTAAACGACAAGGAAAGGGTATTTAATTACCGATTGTCACGAGCACGACAGGTCATTGAAAATGCTTTTGGCATCCTGGTGTCAAGGTGGCGAATCCTTACAAGACCCTTATGTTGTTCTCCAGAAAATGCTGAGCACTTAGTCAAGGCCTTAATCTGTCCCACAATTTTGTTATGGCAGGAGAAAGAGCAATTGCTCCAGCTTACAGGAGATATTGTCCACCACAATTGGTGGACAGAGAAACAGCAGAAGGTATGATTTTGGAAGGAGCATGGCGGAGACACGGAGAACAGGGTGATCTGGTGTGTTATAGTCCGAAAGACTATAACTATTTTATTTTACCATTAATAAATTTCATACGATTTAGATGCGATAGAATGTTCGCGAACCGCGTAAAACCGCTACCTCACCGAACCACGCGCGAGTTCGCCGGAAACGTGAAAATGCCAACAAAGGGATTCGACTTTGAACCTCCTTCGTTTGCACTTGGACTTGACCGCCACGAAAATCTTCCATGACCATATATGGTCATGTCGCTAGGCGATCCCCTCCAAAACACCCCTAAAATGAGGTGTTAAAAACCGTCCACCGCGGGTCCGCGGCGGACAGTCGTTAATGAAAAATCAATTAACAAAGAGTGCGAATCTGGGGCTAACCGCTATTTTGTGCATCAAACACTGAATAAGTTGGTTAACACTTAAAATCTAAGAACGAGGCGATTTGAGGGAAGACGATACTAAGGAGAGAAGGACTTAAAAGAAACCGATCAGAATAGACTAAGTATATGTATTTAAAAAAAGTTATAATAATAATAAAAGCAAAAGGATTAAAGATAAGAGGTCTCGAGGCCTTGGTTGGTTAAATTTCTTCGGCAACCTCCCACATCTCGTGCCGCACCCGGCACAACAGGTGCAAAATATTCGTCGGTTTATCTAGTAATAACTCAGATGCTGCTGCACGCGCCCAACGTAATGTGTTACGGGATTATTTTGTGACTAAAATAGGGGAGGCTCAAGTCACATGGCAATACCAGCGAGCATTCAGAGGTTACAACATTAATCTTCCTGATTTTCCTTAATTTTTTGAAAATTAAGTAAAGAACAAAACAGTAACAGCTTATTTTTATTATTTCAATATATATTGAGCAAATCATTTTATAAAAAATTAGTTTCTAAAGAAGAACGATATATATATAGTGACAGATTCTGTATATTATCTCTGTATATATGTAAATATGTGGCTATATATAAATATATGTATATATATGTACATATGTAACTGTATATATGTAAATATGTGACTGTATATATGTAAATACATGTATATATAAATGATAAAAATAGTAGTGATTATAGTGAACATTCTATACATATATGTACATTACCGGATTATTTTATTTTTAAATAATAATTATTAAATCTATTTTCTATTAATATTGCGGGGAGATGAACGAATGCGCTATCCGATTGCCGAGCGACAATGACAAGTGTCTCGAGTTCAACAACTACACGAGGAAAGAGCGGCTTCCATTTGTGATCTATGCCGATTTGGAATGCGTTTTGACCAAAATGGAGGAGGAAGAACAACAAAATTTGTACCAACATCACCAAGTATTTAGCATAGCGTATTATATGCATTGTTCGTACGACTCGTTATCCGTTTATAATTCTCACCGTAGCGTCGATTGCGTTTCGTGGTTCACCGAAGAACTTAAAAATTTAGCAATTCGCGTTAAGACTATTTTAACAACAAATGTCCCCATGGTAGATTTAACATCCGAAGAGTGGAAAAAATTTCATAGTGCAACGCATTGTCATATATGTAAAAAATTGTTTACGCAAGAAGACGATACGCGTGTACGTGATCATTGTCATTTGACCGGGCGATATAGGGGTCCCGCGCATTCAAATTGCAATCTAAATTACAAAGAATCTTTTTGCATTCCCATAGTCTTTCACAATTTATCCGGTTACGACGCGCATTTCATTATCAAGGATATAGCCACGGCGTTCGAAGGGGAAATCGAATTACTTCCGATAACCAAGGAAAAATATATTTTGTTTACAAAAAATGACCTTAAGGAAGACAAAAAAAATCATGGAAAAATCATATAAAATTACGCTTCATCGATTCGTATAAATTTCTTATGGCAAGCCTCGACAAATTGGCATCTTATCTAGACAAAGATAAACTCAAAATTTTAAAATCGAAATTTCAAAATTTATCCGCAGAAAATTTCAGTTTTTTAACACGGAAAGGCGTCTTTCCGTACGAATATGTCGACTCTGTAGATAGGTTGCAAGATACATGTTTACCACCGCGCGAATCATTCTACAGTTCCTTGACCGGTGAAACTATATCCGAGAGCGATTACGCGCACGCTGAGAACATCTGGACGCGATTCTCCATTCGAACGCTGGGTGAATATAGCGATTTGTACCTGAAAATCGACGTCTTGTTATTAGCCGATATTTTTGAAAACTTTCGCGATAGTTGCATCAAAAGTTACGGACTCGACCCCGCGTATTACTATACTCTCCCCGGATACACGTGGGATGCTATGTTGAAGCATACAAAGATTACGTTCGAATTGCTTACCGACATCGACATGGTCATGTTTATCGAATGCGGTATACGCGGTGGTCTGAGCCAATGTTCCAACAGATACGCTCACGCTAATAACAAGTACATGTAACAATCGTACGATCCATCGAAATCATCGTCGTACTTGATGTATTTCGATGTAAATAATTTATACGGATGGGCAATGTGTCAACCGTTGCCCTATGCCGATTTTCGATGGGTCGACGACGTGTCGAATTTTAACGTAGCATCGATTGCGTTAGATTCGCCTACTGGTTATATCCTCGAAGTCGATCTCGAGTACCCGCAACATCTTCACGATACACACACTGACCTACCGTTTTGTCCGACACGCGACAAGCCGCCCGGCAAGCGGCAAGACAAACTCCTCGCAACGCTATACGATAAGAAGCGTTACGTCATACACTATCGTAATCTACAGCAATGTACGCGACACGGCCTTCGCGTTACAAAAATACATCGCGTATTACAATTTACGCAATCTCCGTGGCTTCGCAATTATATCGAATTAAATACACAGTTTAGAACACTCGCGAAAAATGATTTTGAAAAAAATTTATATAAACTGATGAATAACGCGGTATTTGGCAAAACGATGGAAAATGTGCGTAATCGCGTCGATGTAAAATTATTAACAAAGTGGGACGGACGATACGGCGCAGAAGCGATGATCGCCAAACCAAATTTCTATAGTCGAAGCGTTTTTTCGGAAAATTTAATCGCCGTAGAATTGCGCAAATTGGAAGTAAAATTTTATAAACCAATTTACGTCGGTATGTGCATACTCGACATATCGAAAGTGTGTTTGTACGAATTTCACCACGAGTACATGTCTCCCCTGTATCGCGACAAATGTAAGATCATGTACACCGACACAGATAGTCTAATATATCACGTCGAGTGCGTCGATGTGTACGAGAACATGAAGCGCGATATCGCTAGATTCGATACGAGCGATTATGCCGCGGACAATGCGTACGGTATACCGCTCGTGAATAAAAAAGTGCCGGGCTTGATGAAGGATGAAAATAACGGTGCGATAATGACCGAATTCGGACCTAATCTCCAAATCCTGCATCACTATATTAGCAATAATTGGAGACAGGGGAGAACCCATCGGAGTACCAAATAATTGACGATAATATGTATTATTAAATGTAAAGTAAGTGGAATTTAGTACAAATCTCACCCCTAGTAAAAACTCCAGTTTAGGAAAAAGGTCCGTGTATTCTTTAATATAGTCCCATCTACCTGAAACACTCTCCATAGCAAGATCCAACGGAATATTAGTGAATAATGATACTACGTCTAGAGAAATGAGTTTGTAATTTTCGTCTAGATGCACGTTCCTAAGTCTGTCAACCAATTCAAAACTATTTTCAATATTGCTGTCAGCCGTAGGAAAGCCCTTGATCATAATTTTGTGTAAAAATACCGCTAACTGGTAAAGTGGAGTGTTAACGCACGATACGATCATCCTGAACGGGCAACCCGGTTTGTGCACTTTCGGTAAACTATAAGCACGTGGGAGGGTACCTTCACTAAATGACAAGGAGCGATATGATGCTAGTGAAATATACTCATTATTTTTCCATCTTGTTAATAGTTCACGTAAATTAGATATTAATTTATTAGTGGGATTTTTATTTACAACAGCATACGTCTCTCTATCATTGAGTAACTCTTCAGTTTTTCGAATATATTCATCTTTGTTAAGAGCAACCGTGATGTTACCTTTGTCAGCCCGCGTGATAATTATGTTATGGTTTTTTCTGAGAAAATCTTTTGTGATGACGTTAAGTTGTAGCAAACAATTATGAGTTTTAGTAAGACGATATTGGAAGGAAGATATGCCATTGATCAAATTCATGGATCTATTTCGAACCGTCGTCCGTTTAAAAGCTGGAAGTTTCCTAAGATTATTCTCATAATTGATTATAAATTCAGTAGTTAATTTTGTTCTATTAGTTACAGGTAAGCTAAAATTTCCGCCTAGCTGTAAAAAACTTTTTATATTGTTTGGGACGTGAGTTGATGACATATTAATAAACCATTTGTTGTTGATGTTTGATATATCATATTCAAATCCAGTAAACAGGGACGGTTTGATATCAATGATAATTTTTTCTTTATTATGGTCAGACGAAAATTGATTAGTAAGTAAAGTCTCAATGTTAGACGTCTTTGATACATTATATGGTCTAAAAGAGTGTATTGGTCTAATGTCAGGTCTTTTATATTGTTTATCTAAAATTAGTTTGAGTTTTCTATCAAACCTCTTAAATGTATTATGGTAAAAAGTCAATAATGGGCCACACTGTTTATTAAAAATTGATAGACAAATATATTCGGGGATGTAATTCAATATTTGTTGCGTAGTGGTATAGATATGGTCATAATTATAGGAGTGTAACTACTTCTTAATTTTGTATTTACTTAATTTAATTTTTATTAATTTTTAATTTTTAATTCCGTTCACTGGTTTTGTTTCATGTTAATGTAATTTTTTGAACCAACTGTATACGATTACACTTAATTTTAGTCCGGCTAATGATCTGGTGGTTGACAAACGTCCATTAGAACCACACAAATTTGGGCTTATTAACCTAAATTTGTAGTGACCGTTTCATCCATGGGTCTAACCGTAAGATGATCTCCCTACCGTCTTCCTGCGATTTTAAATTTAAATTTATATATATGTTCATTGCGTACAACATTTGCGTACTTTCCGAGAATTAATATGCGCTGAAGATGACTTAAATACAAGTCGAAACGTCCGCTTTTAAATTGTCTATACATCTTTGTTTTATTAAATTGAAGTTTTAACCAATTTGTTTTCTACTGGTCATTTTAATCTGTACAACTCGTTACTAATAATGATCTTCAGCTCTCTATGCCTGTCTTAATCATTTATTTATTAATATAATATAATATAATATAATTACATGTACGGTTCTAACATGTTATCATGATCTTCAACTAGGTTAGGTAAGGTTTCATCGTCAATAAAAGGATATGTTATAAAATGCAGTTTGATCACATGACGCGCAATAATATCATAATGTAGTACCAGGAGTTCGCTCATGTTAAGATTTTCTTCTTTCATTACGTTGTACACACGTATGTACATGGGAAAGCATTTATCGCAATTCTGGATGGGTCGCACCGTTGTTATCACCTTCCTGCATACTCGACAGTGCTCCATAGTGAAAGGTCCGTCGCAAAACTCATGTTGCCAAAAAGGTTTTACTTGATGCCGGTGAAAAATTCCCGGATAGCATGTGATGCAAAATTTCATCTCCGGAAACAGTGGTGGAGCCTTTAAAACACGACCATAGACCTTCACACACATTGCATTACGCAATCCGCGGAGTAGCGGGTCCAACCGCGGGGCGGGTCTATATAGCACTGGGGGACACATGCTAATGTGAAAAAGATAAATAATATCATTATCCGTTGTATTATTCCTTATTTTCTTTTTCTTTATTTCTTACCTTCCTTCTTTTCTTTTTATATTTTATTTAATGTTATATATATCTTCCTTCTGTTCGCTCGACACTCTTTTCAACCGTTCGCTCGACACTTTCCTTCTGTTTGTTATGTATCAATGGGGGTAACATTAATACCCACACTGTCTTTTCGTATAAGGTACTTTATTACACTGTTTTATTATGAATAGATATATATGTAACACGTATGAAATAAATAATATTTGAACGTATCGCTTAGAGGCACTTCGCCTTGTTTCTTAGTCGGACCACGACAACGTCTTGGGAATGATTTCCTGAGTCGTGGTTCACACACATGTAATGTATTGTATATATGAGTGTTCTCTGCTCGGCTTTTCGGTCCGTACTAACTTGCCGGGGCCTGAGCCCTGAGCCTCCGCGTTCTGCTCCCCACCACTCGCTATTTCGTGAGTTCGTTAGGCTTGCTATTACGTCATCAAATGCGTTGAGGCCTATAAACTCGCATGAAATGTGTGTGTGTGTGTATGTATTTATTTTTCTCGACTAAGGTATATGTCGTGCACGACTTCGCATTCCACATAACACACTCCTCCCGTTGAGAGGGTACCGATCAACTACGCATCGTTGATCTCGCATGAGTATAACGCATGTTACGGGTATCAATCAGCTACGCATCGTTGATTTCGTATGATTCTAACGCATGTTATCATGTATGTTATGTACATTACGAATGTTTATGTTACAATATACATATATAGGTACATCGTATTATTATTGTTCGACTGGTAACGGACACAGCATTTTCGTAGCTCTTTTCATTTCGCTGGTGGCAGTTTTGACAGTAGCAGCTCGGATTACTCCGTCTTCGCCTGGATGTATTTCCTTAATCCTGCCCACTGCCCACTGTGTGCATGGCATATTTTTTTCTTTTATAAGTACGACAGTACCAACGTCTAAATTTGGTCCGTCCTTCTGCCATTTATTGCGCATCTGAAGTTCATTGAGATACTCCAGGTTCCATCGCGTCCAGAAATCCTGTCTTACTTTGGTAATGTGTTGCCAGGTAGACATTCGATTGACTGGAACAGACGAAAGATCAGTTTCTGGTAGGGATGTTATCGGCTTACCAATCAAATAATGAGCCGGAGACAGCACCATCAGATCATTTGGGTCGGACGAAATGGTCGTAATGGGTCTCGAATTTAGGATACCCTCGACTTCGGTAGTAAATGTATTCAATTCTTCGAAAGTGAATAAAGTATCTCCTATCACCCGTTTAAAGTGATGTTTGAAGAGTTTTACTGATGATTCCCATAACCCACCGAAATGGGGTGCGAATGGTGGTATAAAGTGCCATGTAATTCTACGTTCGCTCGAAAAATTGCCTATGATCTCTTTATGTTTCTCAGAATTGAATAAGGCGTACATTTCCTTTAATTTATTATTCGCGCCTACAAAATTGGATCCGTTGTCCGAATATATATGTTCTGGTATGCCACGTCTCGCTATAAACCGACGCAATGCCGCTATAAATCCGTCTGTTGACAAGTCGCTTACGACTTCAAGATGTATAGCCTTGATTGTCATACATACAAACACGCATACATATGTTTTAATCCGCGTTCGATTATGGTATTTCCTTTCTTTAATAAAAAAGGGGCCACAAAAATCAATATCTGTATTAGTAAACGGTACAGAACTGCGTACGCGAGTCGGAGGGAGATTGCTCATTTTATAATCGACGGTATTTGCCTCAAATCGAAAACAACGTACGCACGTACGTACAATTTTCCGTACCTGATTCCGACCATCTGGTAACCAAAATTTCTGTCTTAATAAATATAATGTAGTTTGTATACCTGTATGATGATGAGTCTCATGGATTTCGCGAATAATGTGATCGGTTAAACGGTGACGATTAGGAATCAATATCGGATGTTTTTGGCCGAACGTTAGACTTGACATTTGTAATCGGCCTCCTACGCGAATCAAATCATTGTCGTCTAGAAATGGGCTTAAATTCGCGAATCTACCTTTAATCGCTGATAATTTGCCCTTTAGCCCTTTGATTTCGTTAGGAAATTTTTCAGCTTGAAGCATCTTTATTATTCGTATTTCTGCTTTATTAATCTCCTCCGCGGTCAATGGTCCAGAATGCTTGTTTCTGGGCAAGACGCGAAAACAATATGCTACTACTCTTAATAATTTTGAATAAGACGAGTATCTATCAAAAATTTTAAATTCGTTATCTTTGATCATCATGCAGATATTCTTTTTCAGTTCCGGTATCTCCGTTATTCGCGTAATTTCATTGGGCCAATCAGTCTCATTCTTCGCTAACCACGAGGGTCCTGTGAACCACGTTAGATTTTTCAAGAAAACGTGAGGTAACTGTCCTCTCGAGATCGCGTCCGCTGGGTTATCCTCCGACCTAACGTGTCGCCATTCTATTGAATCGGTGATTTCTCTTATGGCTGCGACGCGATTTGCCACATAAGTCTTTAATAAATGTGGAGACGTTTGTAGCCAGTGAAGCACAATCGTCGAATCGCACCAAAATATAACTCGTTTGTGTACGATCTCCGTTGTACCGCTTATTTCTCGATATAACTGTGCCAGTAATAAGGCGCCACAAAGTTCGAGCCGTGGAATAGTAATGGTTTTTAAAGGTGCAACCCGCGATTTAGCGCATAAAAGTCTAACGATCATGTTTCCAAGTTGCCCTCTCGAACGTAAGTACACGCACGCACCGTACCCGACGTTGCTAGCGTCGCAGAAACCATGCAATTGGACCTCGTTGTAATCCGTAACTAGTATTTTTCTATCAAAAGAAATCCGATTCATCGTTGACCATTGTCGAGCGAACTCTAGCCATTCCGCGTATATAGCTTGTGGTACTGATTCGTCCCAATGTAAGTCGCATCGCCATACGTCTTGCATCAATTTTTTCGCATATAATATAACTGGACCTAACAAGCCTAGTGGGTCAAAAATCTTTGCAATTTCCGATAATACGTCTCGTTTCGTTAATCATTCCGCGATGTTAATCGGACGAGTCGTGTAATGTATTTTATCATCTCGAGTGTTCCATGTTACGCCTAATGTCTTTAAAGTGTGGTCTACATTTAACACAAAATTTGCATGGAGTGCTTCGGTCTTTAGGTCACTGATCACGCGTTCATCATTAGACGCCCATTGTCGTATGGCAAAACCCCCCCGAGCTAGTAATGCGGTTATCTCATCCCTTATCTCGCGAACTTTATTGATTGTCTCCGCGCCCGTTAATAAATCGTCTACGTATAAGTGGTTTTCGAGTATTTCGGCTGCTCTGGGATACCTGTGCCGCTCGTCACTCGCGAGTTTTTTGACGGTCCTAATCGCGAGAAACGGCGAAGAGGCAACACCGAATGCGAGTGTGTTGAGCTGGAACGTATCGATTGTGTGGTTTCTACGCCAAAGTATACGCTGATATCGTCTATCATCCTCATGTAGCCACACCTGTCTAAACATTTTTTCGATATCTACGGTAATTACATATTGATACGCGCGAAATCTTATTAAATGCGAGATTAAATTGTTTTGAATAGTAGGACCTACTAATAACACGTCGTTAAGAGATAACCCGTTATTCGTTTTTGTTGAAGCGTCGAATACTATTCGCACCTTGGTAGTATTACTCGTCTCTTTAACTACCGCGTGGTGTGGCATATAGTAACCGTCATCGCTTGGGTCTTCTACTCGAGACATATGTTTTAACGTTAAATATTCTTCTAACACTTTGTTATACTCGCTCTTTAGTTTCGCGTCCGCATTAAGTTTACGTTCTACTGCCGCTAGTCGTTTAAGTGCAATATTTCGAGATTCTCCTAGATGTTGATTTGAGATGCTACGAAATGGTAAACGGACTTTGTAACGCCCGCTTTCGTCTCGCGAGACCGTTTTCACATAGTGTGCTTCGCATTCGATCTCTTCTTCCGATTTATGTTTACCTACTGTGACTTCTTCGATAGTCCAAAATTTAGTGATTAAATCATCTAACGTTGTTAAATGATATGCTGCGTAATCCGATGGATTTTGTGATGCCGTTTCACCAGCGACTACCCATCCCAGACGCGTTTTCTGGAGATATAGATCGTGATCTTTGTGTGTTAGATTAATCTGACCGACTGCGAATAACGACAACGTCGCCCCTGAACCGATTAACAAATCGACGGGTCTCGGTAAGTGAAAGTCTGGATCCGCTAATCTAATGTTTGCAGGTAAATTAATTAAATCGCGCGGAAAGACCTCTGATGGAATTAGATCCGCGATAGCCGGTATTGACAAGCACGTCAATTCCTTCGAGTAACCATCGTGTATCGATTGTATGGTAATTCGTACCACGCCTTTCGATTTTGTATTCATATCATTAATCGTAGCGATTGGTAACGATTTTTTGATCACGTGTACGCCTAAACGTCTTATGACAGATTCCGAAAGAAAATTCGCACTTGCACATGTGTCTAATAAAGCGCGACATTTAACTAGCTGGTTTTTGCGACCCCGGATATGTATTAATGCGCTTGTCAATAATTGCGGTGCGGAAATGTGTAACGTCGTGAGGCTCGTCTTTCCGCTATCGGTCGGTTTGTCTAGTCAATCGGTTTGAGCGGATTCGGATTTCGTCGCATCGGATTTTCGGTTGTTCGAATAATTCTCTTGGTGTAAAAGTGTTATGTCGTTTTTGACAAATTGTGCAGTTGGAAAATTTGCACGTGCTGCCTATATGTGATCGTAGACAATTGTAACATATCTTCGCGGACCTTACTGCTTCGATGCGTTTATGTACCGGTAACTGTTTGAATTTCTCGCATAAATAGAGCGGATGTTTTTTAGCTTTACAGATTATGCAATTACGAGATGCGCTTATGGTGAACGCTTGGTTCGAAGGGCCATTTCGCTTTTTTTTGATAGGAGGTTCTAATTTTCCCTTTTCTATTTCCGCCATTTTTGACCTTTCACGTTTCGATGCGCAAATCGCGGTTTTATATAAGAATTCGTACATCTGATCGGGTTTCGGAAATTCGTCTCTTTCGAGAGTTGTTTCCCATTTCTCTAACGTGATCTTTGGTAATTTACTCTCCAAGATGTGAACAATCATTTCCGATCTTACTGATACTCCTAGCGTGTTTAACGATGCAACGTGTTGTTGCGCGTCGTCTGCGAGTTTGGATAAACTACTCGATGTCTCCTTTTCTATTACAGGTAAGTTTAAGATTAGTGATAAATGTCTCGAAATCAGAACGCGTTTTACCTCATACGAGCGCTCTAATATATTCCACGCGTGGGAATAATTTATTCCGTCTATTTCGAATATCCGCACCTTACTAGCGGCCTCACCAATTAACGCTGATTTCAAATAATGTAGCTTGTCTATATCTGATAAATCCGTTTGTGAGCCTATCACGTTATGAAATGCATTTTTAAACGATAACCAGCATTCATATCTACCGTCAAAAGTTGGCAGAGCCGCCTCGGGTAACTTAATCCGTCGTGTCTTGCGTGAGGTCCTGACTATATCGTTATCGTCTCGCGTTTCGACGCTCGCTTTATCGGGTCCCGCGTTTGATGTACTCGCCGCGTTTACGATGGTTTCTATTTTTCCTGCGACGTAATAGAAACGTTCTTGAATATTCTCGAATTCGGTTTGATGTCCCTCATCCGAATCTAATATAGCGAGTTCGTCATTGAACTCTTCGTAAGCGTGGTATAAATCGGTCAAACGCGTTAGTAGAGAGGAGAGGCCGTTTCTAACCCATTTTTCCCATAGGTGTGAGAGAGAGCGCCGTAAGAGCGAGAGAGATAGAGAGATATCTGAGGGACAGGGTTCGGGCCGAAGGGAAGCGAAGGGGGGTAGGTAGGGCGAGGGGAGCCGCTCGCCGTCGGGTGGGTAAACGGTGCGGTCGTGACGTCACGCGGGGAGGTGGGCGCGCGCGGCGGAGGGTGGGGCGAGGGGGAGACGGCGCGGGAGGAGGGGGAGGGCGCGAGCGGGAGAGCGAGCGAGAGGGACGGGGTGGCGCGAGCGAGAGAGGGATGGAGCGCGCGTTCGTCCTTAGATAGGACGCGTCGGGAGCGCGTCCCCGGATACGGCGCGTTAGGCGCGCGCGATAGGCGACCGCGGACGCTTCCGTCGATCTGCGACGTTCTGGTCGCGCGCTCTTAGGAGAGAGCGATAAGCGATAGGCGGCGGATACGAGTTCGTCGCTCGTATTTCGCTCTTAATCTAAATATATCTTTTATTCGTTAACCCAAATATATTTTTCATTCGTAAATGCACGCGCGATTTATCGGGAGAGCACGTCGCGAGTAGCGGTGTCTCGCCGACGAAGGTCATCGATTTTTCATTTTTCTCACGATCGATGGAGAGCGCGCCGATTAGGCGTGCGATAGGCGGCCGCGAGCGTTTCCTTCGACTCACGTCGTTTCGAACGCGCGAGGGAAAGATAGGGATAAAGTCGACGCGAAGGAGAGATAGGTTCGACGTAAATCGAAGAGAGATGAAGCATCGTGTAAAAATTTTTATTTCGTTCGATTCTCGGTACATACGTAGCTACATAGGTCGAGAGCGCTAGAACAAGGCCGTATTCGCGATACATCGTTTATTCATCGCACGCGCGTACATAGATTGTGAGACGGATGTGCGAGATAGAGAGACGGAACGACGGCTTCGTTCGCCGAATCTACGAGTTGTAGTATAGTCCGAAGAGCAGAGCGTGTAATTCGCAATCGATCAAATCGTTCGCGTTGAAATTCTCGTGTCGACGAATCGCTTCCGGAATATCGCCGGGGTGATCGGTCTCTATTCCGATATCGATGAAACGCGACAGCTTGCTGTCGACGGCCTCGAGTACGTTGGTCAGCGACGCGACGATGCGATTCACGCATAGCTCGAGAGTGAACAGCGCTTTCACCGTGGAGTGCGACATAGCTATGCGGCTCTTCGCTGTCTCGAATCGCAGCGTCTTGAGGTTATTTATCTTGTCGAATCGCAGCGTCACGGTTCCGACGATTATGGACGTCGGAGGACGCGTGATGGCGTCGTCTAAGTCGTTCTCGAAATACGGCAGTATGTCGTTGCGCAGAGTGAGCAGATCTCTCCACATGTCCGGCGACAACGAGATCTCTTTTCCATGGCAGTCTCCTAGAGCGATATCGACGCTAGATTCTCGTTTCACGGCGATAGCGACGTCGATGTACTTGTAGGCTGTTTTGGTTAGCGGATATCGTCTTCCTAATATGCGAATTGGATGTTTCGCGAAATTTATTTCGCGTTTGAATAGCCAATTTCTAATCCACCTGTCGGAGAAGAAAGAAAGTCGACGCGTTATTGCGGCGAGAACCGAGAGTCGGAGCATTCGCGCGAGATAACTCGCGAAGCGCATACTTACTCGTCCTCGGTGTACAGTCTAGCTTTTTTGACCACGGGCGGGGTGTCGCAACGGTCGCGGGGAGCGTCCTCGTCTTTGGCGGAAGCCGCGTGGTCGTCTCGACGGTTAGTCGGAACGACGAAAGGACTCGTCGGCGATGGCGTGATCGGCGATGGCGTAATCGGCGCCGACGGCGCCGCGGACGTCGTCGATTGATCCCCGAAGACTCTGCGATATTCCTGTCCGAGTCCCGCGAACATGATCGGTCTCGCGAAGAAGGATTCGATGCTCGTGGGAAACACCGCGACGCCGTTAACCTCAGTTATTGCGAGAGAGAATTGTCGTAGACGTTCGCTTAGATTCAGACGCGTGTTAATCTCGAGTACTGCGGAAAATGTCGTGTTCTGCGATCGAGGCGCGTCTTATATACTCGTTTTCAATCGTCGTTTCGATATCTTTCTCTCGCGGTGTATATGCGTTATGCGCGTTACTTAATGCAGCGGAAGCGGTTTAGAACGACGTGTTAAATATAATCTTAATATTAGGTTTCAAGACCTTCCTCATCGCCGTCATCGTCGTCGTCGTCGTCGTCGTCGTCCGGTCTCGTGACGGACGCGTATTCCAGACGATATATCTTGGAGACGAGTTCGCGCAATTGATGCAGAACGCTTTCGGCGGGGCATTCTATTCCCAGTACACGGAGGTCGAAGGGACCGGCCGAGGTTATCGCGTCGGTGAATTCGCTGTACGCGTAATATTCGCGCTTTTTGAGGAAATAGAGATTACCGTCGGCGTAACGAAAGGCCGCCGTTATCGCGGACGGTATTCCGGAGAACGTATCCCACAGAGCGCCGTGTCTCGCGGTTGTCATCGTGCAATCGTTCATCTCGGCTATCTTATCGTCGTTGTAAATAACGTAGCTGCGTCCAGCGTGCGTGTTTATCGCGGCGTTTATCCTGGCCTTGCGCGGAAATCCTACGTATTCGACGGATCTCGGCCATCCTATTTTAAGTTAAAAATTCGAATCGGCGAGGTAAACGAAGTCGCCCGCGAATATCACGATGTCGCCCGAGGGTCTCTGATACATGGCCGATATGCGTGTGAGATTGCGGGGAAGAAATTTGAAGTAGTCGGCGAACGAGAAGGGCGCGCCGTAGCGTCTCTCCTTCATATCGATCGACCATACGTTGCGTTTACGTGCGACGTACAAACGATGATTCATGATTAACGCTCCGTCTATGCGCGTCAAGGCGCACAGATCTACGGTATTGGTGGGAGCGAGCGTCGTCGTTGTCGTCTTCGTAGTCGTCGGCGTCGGCGTAGTCGTCGTCGTCGTCGTTGTCGTCGTCGTCGGAGTAGTGCCGACGATCGTCGGAGTCGAGGCCTCTCGCGATCCGTAGAGATTTCTTATACTTATAACGTCCTCTATGCTGAGTCTAAGCGGAAACCGTCTTTCCTCCGTAGGCGTATAGGCGTACATGACGGAATCTTCGTTCAGGCTGTGAGTCAGACCCAGAGTGTGACCGATCTCGTGCGCCAGCGTCTGAAGGAGATACAACTTGTCTGACGGAGGTCTCGTTAGCGTGATATGCCACGGTTCCGTCTCGTCGACGTGTACCTCGCTCACGTGATTAGCTACCCCCGTCGGAAAGAACGCGTGAGCGACGGCCGCTCCCGGACCTGCGAACGGTGACGGACACGCGTCCCCGTTCTCGCTGTTCTCGTACGCGTGACGGCCCGATTGATAGGATATCAGTATATCGGGCCGTAACGTGTCGCGCGAGAACGTCAGGGAGGATTGCTCCGACCATAGAGCGAACGCGGTCTGAGTCGTGCGTAGAGTGTCTCTGCCAGCTAGTCTGAAGTTCCACGTGAGATGCGTCTTTGGCCACTTTCGCGTCAACGGGCTGTAAGCGTGAATGTCCACGACACCGCATCGCGGCCTGCGCATGACGCGAATCGTTTCCACGTTCAGAATACCGTTTCCTGGTAGACTGTAGTATTCCTGAAACAACGATAGCGCGTTGCTCAGGGAGGTCGCGTTGTCTAACAAAGATGACTGCTGATTCTCATCGTTCTCCAGAAAGCCGTATGTCCGCAGATAATGAGACGCTTCCGCGACGTCATCGTCGGTCAGCACCGTCGCCGTAGCCGCCGTCGCCGTCGCCGTCGCGGCGACGAACAGGAACATCGATAGCGCGAGCGATAGCGTGACGCGCGTCATGGCTCTCGCGAGCGTCGTCGAGGACGGGCGAGCGCGCGGGGATCGAGACGATTGCGAACTATCGGGTGCGCGCGCGAGTTTTCCAGCGATACTTCGCTTCCCGAAAGCGCGAGGAAGCGTCGGTCGAGAGGGGAAGGAGGAGGGAGGAGATGCGTCTAGGCGCGCGAGAACTGGATTCGAAAAAAATGATCGTTTATTTTTGTCAAATTTCGAGCGTTTATCGTACATAAGCTCTACATACATAAAGTGACAGTAATAGGATGTACGAGCGATAAAATGTTAGTTGTTAAGAGTACGTATAAGACTAATTATTGATAGGAAACATCTGGGTTATACATACACATATACATGTCACTACATATATTTACATATACATGTCACTACATATTTACATATCGCGTTAACGCGAGTGCGAGATATCTCGATTCACATATCTCGATTCACATATCTCGATTCACATATCGCGTAATTGATCGCGTCTCTCCAACCACCAGTTGTGCAGTTTACACGTTTTCTAACGCGCAATTCTTCGCGTGGTAGGCGCAGCGATAGGAGCGCGTCGCGGCTAGCGTTCGTAACGGTCCGATGTCCTCGTAATCGGCGTCTATGGTCTCGATCGCCAGGTCGTATTGCTCCGCCACTTCTCCCGCGATGTCGGCCAGCCACTTCTTCTTCTCGTGACCCTTGACGTAGATTCTCGTCGTCGCGTTCGATTCGAGATCCCTCGACGCGCGATATATAGCGTCGCGGACGATCTGCCTCGCGTGTCTGTATTCCACGTATCCATCGCTCCAGTGGAATTCGTGGTGATTCAGAGTCAGCCAACTGGCCTGTGACTTCTCGCTCTTCGTCAGCAGATTCCACGACATAGGAGCGCGAAAGATGTGATGCGTCAGATCTCGACCGTTCGCGAGTATCGCCACCTCCTTCGTCACGAATCGCTCGTTGACGACGAAACCCTGCAGATCAATGAAGATCGGCGTCGCGATATCGCTCGTAACCGTCGCCGTCATCGTTGGAAGAGAGATCGACGACGTTTATTCACGTCTCCCGAGTCGTCCGAGCGAGAGTCTCGCCGACGCCGACGTTTTCGCGGTTTCCAATTCCCTCTCTCTTTCGTCCTCATCTCGCTCTTCCTCTCTTCCTTCTCCTTCCATTCGACGGGTCGATGCGCCGTTTACAGGATCTTACGCACGACGTTCGTCAGCGGATTGTACTCCACCACGCGATCGTGAATGATGAGACAATACGCCGTGGTGTTGGAAGGAACGTTGTCTTTGCAGTCGAATTCCAGACGAACGTCCAGTGGCGCTCTTGACCGCCTCGTTTTGGCGGGAACAATCTATCACTACGAGCGGACCGCAGTATAGAAATTTGTTCATAGTCAAGAGCGTTTCGTCGCTCTCGGATCTGTAATACGTTCGTCGAAATCGCGCGTACGCGTCGTACAGTACGGCGATCTTGTTTTTATCGAAGTCCAAATTCATATCGTCGTACGGATAGAAGTCGGAATTGAGATACAATTTTACGTTGGTTAGATTGCACGCGTCGAATCTGGAAGCGTCTTGCGACAGAACGTTCTTCTTTCCGGTTTGCAACGCGAAGATGACGTAGCGCGGTTTCTCGAGTTGCGTGGCCGCTTTTACGGCCCACGAGTGTTTGGTCGTGCTCAGCAAAAGCGGAAACTCGTAGAGATCCCACGAGCGAAAAGGCACGCTCAGGTATCGGCCGCTGTCCAATGCGCGCAACAGCGACAATTTATTAACGTCATTCAACACCACGTGCGGCATACGCCACTGTAACTTCGTCAACTCGACTCTCGGCTCGTATTCCTCGCGCGATATCACACAATTGTTATCGTTTCGCGCTCGTATCAGGATCAGCTCATGACGCGCGTTGATGACGACGCGTTTGTAATCCTCGCAGAAACCCAACAGCGTATCGAGAGGAACGCAAAAGTTGAAGTCGCCCGTCGCCGTGACGCTGTTCGATCCAGTCGTGAGATCCCATCCAGCGTTCTTCAAGATCTTGCCTCGTTCGACCGTTAACGATGCGTAATTTTTGATCGTGCTTGTTATTCCAACGTTGCGATTGCGATCGATCTCCACGCCGTCTAGTTCGTAACGTATCTCTTCGAACATAAAGGCTACGCAGTTGTTCGTCAACCATGCCGGTATCGAGGATGCTGGCGGCTCCTTAGCGGCGGAGCTCGACTCGCCGCTCGATACGGGCGGAGGCGCCGGCGGATTATCTCTCGTCTGTAGTCTACCTTCGACGTAGAGGAAACTCTCGCACGGCAGCGTGTACAGGTCCTGTTGCTGTATGGGTATTCGTATCTCGTCGCTGTATCCGAAAGTGGTGTTGGCATACGGATTGTACGTGTGACTCTCGATCTTGACGATGCGATCGTCGAAGACGGGTTTCTCGCCGATGTTCAGAATGTCTCGCATAACGTCGAACTATCGCGCGAATCTCGGTACGGCGAAACCCATGGATCGCAGAAAAGCTGCGTTGGCGGCGGATAACCTTCCGACGCTCCTCTCTTTCGAGCGCGAGACTCGAGTTTCCGCGACGCGGATGTTACTGTCGCGGTTGTTGCGATGCGACGTTGTAGCGTTAGATTCGTTCACGACGAGCATCGCGCGACTCGCCCTATTCCCTCGGCGTTCGCTCTATCGTCTGCGTCGCACGTGCAGACGAATCGTGATCTCGCCGCGGAAATCGATCAATCGACCGTCTTGGTTGACGACGCGCAACGATATGTCGGTTACGAGTCGCGCGATGACCGGCAGATAAATGATCTGCGTCGGGATCTCCGACACTTTATATCCCGGCGGAACGTTCGGCGCGAATTCGTGTATCGCGTGAGCGGATCTCCCGTTCACATACGCGCCCGTCGTCAGGTTGCACTCGACGCGAATCGTGTTAACCGCGATAATGCTTACGGGTTTATCGGACGCGTACCATCTATTTGGTTGTAATACGCGAGACGGGGAAAAACCTAATAACGATCCGATATTGTTCGGTTTGCTGAAATCGATTCGGTACGCGCATTTAATTTCGCTTCTCATGGTATTGTCGTTACCGCGTAACACTAGAACGCGCTCGCCGCCGCCGCCGCCGCCGCCGCCGCCGCCGCTCTCGTCCTCCTCAATGCCATACAGATATTCGTCATCGTCATCGTCCTCGTTTCTCTCCCCGGTCCTCTCGCCCGGCCGTTGCGATCGCTGTCGCTGTTTGCGAAGAATCGCGGCTCTCAGATACGCGCCTATGTCGCGCAGCTCGTACGATCCGACGGGGATCGCGATCGTCTCGTCGTTATCGTCGAAGTAAAATTTATTGTTCGAGGAATTCACGTTCGGTATCGTGTTGTAGGTTTCGAAATTGGTTAGACCGAGTTCGTAATCGTCGTCGCTCAGATCCAGCGGTGGAAAGTAGCTCGCCGTGAGAACGCTGCTTCTCCCGGTCAGTGTGAGAATCAGCGACATGGTAGCGCGCGATCGTCGTTAGAGGCCGAAGGGCTTCTTTCTTCCCCAATCGATTCGTTGAAGAAAACGCAGGCACAATTGTCCACAGACGCTCTGATCGTACGTCTGCTGAGAGTCGCGATTGTACTGTATGCACTCGCCGCAATCTTTGATGCACGGCGGTGGACCGTTGATGTGCACTTGTTGCCACGGTTGATTGTGATGCTTATGACAGAGACGATAGCGCTGCACATCCGGATCGTCCTTCAGATGTATAGGCAATTTGTCCCACAATCGATCGACGAAATGACCGTACTTGTCCAGCAGAAGCTTTTTCGGAATGTACTCCAACTGATCTACGCTGAGTCCGAGAATAGCGGAATCGTTCACCAATAGAATAAACATATCGATTCGTCGCGCGCGCATCAAACGCGCGTAACGTTATCGAGTCACCGTCGTCGATCGAACACGCCTAACGACGCGATCGTTTTTCCCTCTATATATAAGAGCGAGCGCGAATCCTCGCTCGTTGCTCGCTCGCGAGTCTGCGCACTGACGTGCAGGTTCGCTCGCGACAACGGGGAAGAATCGCGAGAAAGATAGATAGAGAGAGAAACGATGCGTTTCGTGCGTCAACCGATCGCGATAAGAGTGTCGAACGTCGACGGTAAGACGCGTTCGATGAGCGAGGAACCGCGGAAACACGGTCGTCTGTTACCGACCGCGATTCGCTGCGTAATCTGCGGTCCCTCTAATTGCGGTAAAACGAACGTGCTGATAAGCCTTCTGGAGAGTCCTCACGGCGTGCGATTCGAGAACGTGTACGTTTACTCGAAATCATTGCATCAGCCTAAGTATCGATATTTGGAAAAGTTATTAAAACCTATGCGGGATATCGGTTACTTCACGTATTCGAACAATGTTGATGTCATCTCGCCGAGCGAGGCGCTACCGAACTCGATATTCGTGTTCGACGACGTGGCCTGCGACAAACAGGACGCTGTGAGGGAATACTTCGCCATGGGGCGTCACGCCAACGTCGATTGCTTCTATCTGTGTCAATCGTACGCTAAGATACCGAAACATCTGATACGCGACAACGCGAATCTGTTGATACTCTTTAAGCAGGACGGTACTAATCTGAAACACGTACACAACGATCACGTGAATACCGATATATCGTACGACGATTTTCACGCGCTGTGTAGCGCGTGTTGGAACTATCGATACGGTTTTTTAGTGATCGATAAAGATAGCGTGTTGCGTAACGGTAGATACAGGCGAGGATTCAACGATTACGCCGTACCGTAAGGTGTCGCGATCGTCGTCATCGCCATCGTTATCATCGTCGTCATCGCTAGGATAAATCAGTCGTTCCGAGACGGACGCGATTGTAGAGGGGAGAGAGATAAGAGAGAAGGCGAGACGTCGACGAACGACGCGCGATGACGGACGTCGATAGACGTGAGAAAACCGCGAGAGAGATAGCGAGAACGCGCGCGTCGATCCGCAAGAAGCACAGAGCGTTGAAGACTGGCAGAATGGAGAGCGAGACCGCTCTGGAGACGCGTTTCAAACCGATCGTCGAACCGTTGCGTCGTATCGTCGAGCGCGTCGGAGACGATTCCGCGCGAGGCGCGAGCGCGAGAGAGGACGAAAAGGAGCGGGTGAAGCGCGAGATCGCGAAGAGCGAGATCGATGATGATGGCGGCGGCGGCGACTACGACAACGACGCGTTAGCGCGGGGCGTCAAGAGGACGGCAACGCGGAAGGAAGAAGAGGAAGACGAGGAGGAAGCGGAGGAGAGCGAGTTATCGCCGCTAGCGGCGAAAGGATTCAAAGCTAAGCGATCTCGGCGTCTGGACGGAACGTCGGATTCGTTTGCGGCGACTTCCACTCCCGTAAGAGCGTTGGACGTGTCTCCTGCGAGGAGAGATCTCTTCGCGGAGCCGCTCGTCGAGGAAACGTTCGAGACGAGCGACGACGTCTTCGATTCGCCCACGACGCTCGAAACGTCGGTCAGACGGTCTCTGCGGACTCCTCGAGTGCGAAATATCCTGCGCGATCAATTGAGTCCATTGGCGCGAAGGTACGTGGGCGCTCTTCTCAGCGGCGGCGCGTCGAGCGATTTCGATCACGTTTACGGAGTCTACTTCGCCGACGTCGGCACTATGCTCGGAAACAAGCGATTCGACATAGGTGCGGACGACGCGATATTCGTGGACGGCGTTAGATACGCTGGTACTCCCGGTCTGTACGAATTGATCTTCAAGAGAATTCCCGACGATCTCAAGTACACGGAGAGAGAAAAAGCGGCGTACAAGAGCATACTGCTGCAAACTAACGCTCATCGACGCGAGCACAATATTCGCATGCCCGTATTAGGAAACAAGGGATACAAGTACAAGCACGTCATAGCTCCGATTTTACAGACGGGCAGTCCGAGAAAGAGGGTCGGCGGGGGTCGCGTGCCGCAGGCTCCGCGCGTGCCGTCGACTATACATCAGATAGATCGATGGTTGCGACGAATCGAACGCGCTCATGTACTTATTGTTCGCGCGAGCGTACTGTTCGAGCACTGGCTCAGACCACCGCGTATTCCGCGTTCCACGAACATCATCATATCGATATCGGTGAGTAGCTCGAAACGGACTCCCGTGAACTTCAGCATCGCGTCCCACGTGTATCCCGGCAACGTGAAGTAGTACGCTGGATCTAAACTATAACTCTCCAAACAGGCAGCGCGAAAATTTTCAAACACGTCCGCGAGTAGAAGAACGTCGGTCTTTAGATAGAGATCGCTGTAATCGCCCAACGTTTCGACGCGGAATCGCTCCCAGACGCTCGTCGCGCGCGCGTAATCGCTCTCGGACACGGTGTCGCCGGTCAGCGAGCTGTAGAATGACTCGCGCGGCGGGAGACGCGTCTCCCGCAATCTCTCGACGCTGTCAACGTACTCGTACGGAAACACGCCCTTGCGCGTGAGAAGCTCGAAGTCGTCGTCGGAAAGATCGCGAAACTCGCTTCGCGCGATCGTCAGTTTATTCTTGTCGAGATACGACGCTAGTTTTTCAAGACTGGCACCCAGAAACTTAAACGAGTCCACGAATCGTAATTTTACGCATCTGACACGCGTCGCGTCTCCATCGCCCCCCTCCTCCCCCGCAGGTGTGTCTCGAACGGTCTTCGCGAAAGCTATGTACGATTCCTTCGTCAGCGGCAACAACTCGACGTTGCCTGGATACGCGTTAGCCACATCCTTGATAATGAAGTGCGCGTCGTAACCCGATAGATTGTGAAAAAATACGGGTATGACGTACGAATCCTTGTAATTCAAATTACAGATGGAATGCGCCGGACCTCTGAAACGACCGGTCAAGTGGCAGTGATCGCGCACGCGAACGTCGTCAGCCTCGAACGGTCTCTCGCACACGTAACAGCGCGTAGCGCTCGCGAATCTCTCCCATTCGTCCGGCGTGAGATCCACCATCGGTATCACAGCGTTGAGAGCGGCCTTCGCGCGATGCGCCAATTCGCGCAACTCGCTCACGAACCACGCGACGCAATTCTCGCCGCGATAGAATCTGTACGCCGACGCACCGTCGTCGAAAGAACAGCGCGTGTAATAACCTACGCTATGAACCTTGTGATGCTGAACGATCGTCGTATTCGCGGTCCTCCTTCTCCTCTCGTCTCCGTCCTTTCTCTCCAACGCGCACTCCAGATCGGCGTACACGACGAACGGAATTCGCTCCTTCCTCGAATGATGGTCGAACGTCAGCCACTTGTCGTCCTCGCCGGGAAGAACGATCGCGCAATCGTTCAGCTTGCCGCAGTCCGCGCTGTGCGCCGACAGTTTCTCGCTCGTGCGAAAGTAATGCATGCATCTGCCAAAAAAAAAATACAAAATAGACGTAGGATAGATATTTCGCGTCGAATCGAACACTCACCGATCGCACACGTGCGTCCTGTGTTGTCGCTTGCTCAATTGCGCGCTGACCAGACGAGACAGATTTCTGATGCAGGCGAAATGTCCTACCGCGTTACCCTCGCGCGTCGTATCGCTCAGATACAACAGATTAACGTGTCTCACTCTCTTTCGATCCGTCAGACGAAGAGGGACGATGCGAACTCCACCGCGTCGTTTCTCTCCTACGGTGTATACGTTCACCGATATGTCGTTCAGACGCTCAAACTGTCCAATTCCGTTTAGAGTCATAGGTAACCTCACGCCCTCCAGATTCAACACCGTGGAGTAATGTGGGTATCGCGAACTTCTATCGCTCTTCCCGTCGACGGGATACAGAGCGGCGACCACCAACCACGCGAAACACGCCTCGTCGTTGGTTCGCACGTTCACCACCGCTCTCTTCATCTGAATCTTTCGCGGCAATCGCACGTAACACCCCGCGCGCATAGGATTGTATCTGTTCACATTCACCGTTAAATCGAGTATACGCGACAAGGCCCATCCGCTGTCGCGTTCCTGAAACTCCTCCAAAGACGTTATAATATCGCCGACGACGCGACTCTCGTATCACTCACGCAGATCCGTCGTAAGTAAAAGCGGATGGTTTCTCGTGGCTATAGTCTTAACAGCGATCTCATCGCCCGAAACGAATTCTCCATTAAACGTTGTATTCACCTTAACGCTGTGATATCGGCCCATAACGTCTCGCACGCGACGGAGCACGGTGTCCCTGGCGTCCTCTAGAAATCGCAAGGGTTCGATATAATCGAGATTGATCACCGCGCCGGTCAACACACGTCTCTTGAAAGCCGTATCGATCTCAGACCACGAGAATCCCTCGCGCGGCTCGATCTCGACGTCGCCCCCATCCTCGCGTCTCTCGACACCCGCGCCCTCACGCTCGAAACGTCGCCGTAGATCGTTCCTCGCACCGGTCACTCGCAGAATTCGAGCGACCAGAGAGGAGATCGTCCCCGTCGAGATTCGTCGACGCGCGTCTCGGCACCTCTCGCGCAACGTCGCGAGAAACTCGTCGCATCGTCTCGCCCACGCGCGATAGTCCTCCGTCGTAGCGACGTCGCGCGCGCTCTCCAGCACTCGACGCTCTTCCTCGCGCATGGTAGCGTTCTCTCCTGCGGATCGCAGTCACCGTTTCTCTCTCCTATGGATCGCACTCACTGTTTCTCTCTTCGCGGGGGTCTTATCCACATAGTCTTGCCCCACGAATCCACGGGCAGACGCGTACTAGTCGTCCGTATCTCGCCGACGCTCAATCTCGCCGCTCTTCCGCTACACACCGCGACCGTTTCTATCCACAGCTCTTCGCGCGCGTCTCGAAAACCGATCGCTCGCCTCGTCGCATAAATCGCTACGTTCCACGCAGCCTTCTCCTTCAACACTCGACCGAAACGATCGATCGGTAGATCGTCATACTCCTCGTTCATAGTACTTCACCCTTTTGGACTCGTGACCGAACAGCATTCTCTCGCGCAACGGGTACATGCGTCCATCGCCGCATCGATTGTAAGCGTATCACACCGATTTGCCCTCGATATAATACGCATGTTTATCTTGCGTTATTTTAAATAAAATCTCCTCTTTGGCTTTTGGGATGACAACGATAAAGTGGCACCTCCGTAGTCCGGCAGATATATTTTGCAGTGATCGTACTTTTCCTTTTGACACGCCGGCCACGTCGCTTTTACGAGTTGACAATTGTAATTTATTGCTCGCGCATGTTCGCTTACGTTTGTTTGAATAATGGCTTCCTTCAGATAACTGCGACGGTCCTGGTAATGGCGATCCAGGAAGAACTTCGTAACATTGCAAATCGGGGGACCCACTACGCGATTTTCCAGAGGCCATGATAACTTCTTCTCAAAATACGTTCTCAAATTAATAGTACGCTTTACGTATTCCGTCTCAGGTGATACGTCGCGATGTTCCATCGCACGCTCTCCTTCAACTCTACATCGTTCTCTACCGGAATTCGTCGTACTCCTCGTTCATAGTACTTCACTCTTTGAACTTGAACTCGTAACCGAACAGCATTCTCTTGCGAAACGGGTACGTGCGTCCATCGCCGCCTCGATTGTAAGTGTATCGTAACGATTTGCCCTCGTTATCCTCGGGCGCTTCGACCATACACTGGTTCGGTGGATACTCGAACGGTCCCGGTACTCTATCATAGGGAAAAATAACCATTCGGATACTTAGCTTGATACCATTTACCGCACTTAACGTTGTGAATAATCGCTCTCCAACCACTAGACAGAACCGTCGCGACCCACAACTCCTCGCGCGGACTGTGCGTTTGAATAGATCTTCTCAGGTGATACGTCGCGATGTTCCATAGCGCGCTCTCCTTCAACTCGACGTCGTTCTCTATCGGACTCTCCAACTTTTCCCTTACAAATTTCTCGTACACTCCCAGATCGGCGGACTCGTTCGCCGTCCTACTGTCGACGGTAGAGGCGACTTCGGTGGAACTTCCACCGTCGTTCATACCTCGTTTCTTCCCCCCAATCTCGTCGAAAGAACGAGTACGACGACGTCGAATAGCGACTTCGCACCGATCGACGGTGTGTGCGCGCTTCGAAAAATCATCGCATATTTATACGTTCGTTCGAACGATGATAACGTCGCGCGAACAGGAAAAATTTTCTAGCGCGGTCGATTCGGCGATTGCGCGATTTTTTCCTTCGGAAACGACTAATCCCTCGAAAAAAAACCGCATTCGCCCGGAATCGACGCGCATTTCTAAAAGCGACGCGTCCGAGAGGGAAAACGGAAACGGAAGCGTCGCCGCGAATCTCGCTCTTGTCTAGCGCGAGCAAATCCGTGCGAGTAAATCCTAGCGAGATCTCTTTCCTCTCGCGTTATCGCATCGAGAAGAAGAGATAAGCGACGCCTCGGGAAAAAACGCACTTCGCCTCTCGGAGCAAATCCCTCCCCGCCACCGCCGACGCCTAATCGGCGCGCTCTCCATCGATCGTGAGAAAAATGAAAAATCGATGACCTTCGTCGGCGAGAGACACCGCTACTCGCGACGTGCTCTCCCGGTAAATCGCGCGTGCATTTACGAACGAAAAATATATTTGGGTTAACGAATAAAAGATATATTTAGATTAAGAGCGAAATACGAGCGACGAACTCGTATCCGCCGCCTATCGCTTATCGCTCTCTCCTAAGAGCGCGCGACCAGAACGTCGCAGATCGACGGAAGCGTCCGCGGTCGCCTATCGCGCGCGCCTAACGCGCCGTATCCGGGGACGCGCTCCCGACGCGTCCTATCTAAGGACGAACGCGCGCTCCATCCCTCTCTCGCTCGCGCCACCCCGTCCCTCTCGCTCGCTCTCTCGCTCGCGCCCTCCCCCTCCTCCCGCGCCGTCTCCCCCTCGCCCCACCCTCCGCCGCGCGCGCCCACCTCCCCGCGTGACGTCACGACCGCGCCGTTTACCCACCCGACGGCGAGCGGCTCCCCTCGCCCTACCTACCCCCCCTTCGCTTCCCCTCGGCCCGAACCCTGTCCCTCAGATATCTCTCTATCTCTCTCGCTCTTACGGCGCTCTCTCTCACACCTATGGGAAAAATGGGTTAGAAACGGCCTCTCCTCTCTATTCGCGTTAATCTTAATGTTAGAGCGACGTTATCCAAATTACCTTTGTCGAGGGCATTGCCTAAATTAGTTATTTGAGACTTCAAAGACTTTCTTTTTTTGTATGATGAATTTGATTCTGTCCGACATTGTTATGTTGTATGGGTTGTATTATGTTCGAACGACTTATCTGGCTCGTTGGATGTTGTCCGTGCGTGTGCTTGAATATCTCTCGTCTTTGTCCCTTTGTCTCTCCGTAAATCCACCAGTGATCCTCAGACCCGTTCGTAGATGCGTAGGAGGTGATCGCTTGCACAGAGGCCGTTCGCCGACCTCACAGGAGGCACCAAATGTTATGTATCAATGGGGGTAACATTAATACCCACACTGTCTTTTCGTATAAGGTACTTTATTACACTGTTTTATTATGAATAGATATATATGTAACACGTAAAATAAATAATATTTGAACGTATCGCTTAGAGGCACTTCGCCTTCGTTTCTTAGTCGGACCACGACAACGCCTTGGGAATGATTTCCTGAGCCGTGGTTCACACACATGTAATGTATTGTATATATGAGTGTTCTCTGCTCGGCTTTTCGGTCCGTACTAACTTGCCGGGGCCTAAGCCTCCGCGTTCTGCTCCCCACCACTCGCTATTTCGTGAGTTCATTAGCCTATTACGTCATCAAATGCGTTGAGGCCTATAAACTCGCATGAAATGTGTGTGTGTATGTATTTATTTTTCTCGACTAAGGTATATGTCGTGCACGACTTTGCATTCCACATAACACTGTTCGCTCGACACTTTCCTTCTGTTCGCTCGACACTCTTTGCAACCGTTCGCTCGACACTCTTTTCAACGCTATCTAATTCGATACTGACAGTTGCTCTGTTTCTTAAACGCTCACCACCTTCATCTCTACCATAGACCTTCACACATATTGCATTACGCAATCCGCGGAGTAGCGGGTCGAACCGCGGGGCGGGTCTATATAGCACTGGGGTAGGGCTGCCATCTGTAATATTACAGACCTAGGACTGAGATGTTTAAAACCCCGGACTTTTCCGACTAAAATCCGGACACCTATAATTCGTAATGTTAAGTTATTGCAACTATTGATAAAATGATCGAAACAGAAAAATCTTTTTATTTAGACAGAAGGAATTTCAAAAACTACAAAAATTATAAATCGAGAATTAAATATACACATATTAAAAAAAACTATTAATTTTTATACATACTACTACATATCTGGGTAATTTTTACAGAGTAAATGAACTATATATTATTGTTTTTAATAAAGTCACTTCAGTTACATTTTTACCTATTAAGATTAGTGTAGATAAGGCTACAATGGTGCATGCTTGTGGAGTGGCATCAAAGCTGTCTAACCCAATATGTGTTGCTACATCATCTCTAACTTCTTTGGTCTGTAGATTAACCTCTTCCAGAGTGGTCCATGTTGTCTTCTGAACTGAAATATGACACCTGGCTAAAAAGGTCTCTAACCCAGACTCTTTTAAACTGGAATAGGAGGTGTATGTTGCTAGTATAGTAATAATGGACCCCAATGTTTCAACATAGGATGGATTAGTCTCATCCTGCCAATCAGTTGAGTAAAGAATTGACAGTGCAAAGGCATGAATACAACTCCGGGAATAATTATCTATGGGTGTTTCACCTTCATAAGAGAATATCAAAATATCAGTTGATTTCTGAGGTCTAAAAGTTATCTTGTCATAAATCTTATTCCCTTTACCAATGATACAGCTGGCATTTTGCACAGTAAAACGATCACCACTTCTATATAGATCCTGATGTTCGGCAGGGATTCCATGTAGGAATCTTCTCCGTTTCAGGTTGGGTGCCTGGGGCTTATATATATCACTTAGATCTCCACTTGTGGTCATTGTGTCAGATCTTGATATCTTTTTATCGTTTTGACTAAAAATATACAATTACAACTGTTAACCAATAGTTATAACAAGATGCAATTATTAATCAATATAATAGGAACATATTTGGAACATACCAATACCAACCAGTAATAATATAAAAATAAAATCTTTTGATAAGATTTTTGCTTATATTTATAAAGTCATCATTTATTATAAAATGATTACAGAAAGGAAAAATAAAATCAAGAAAAAAAAACAAAATGAAAAAAATTAAATAATATATATAACCTTTCTAATTAATAAAATCAACTCAAAACTTCAAACATTTTCTTTTTAAATATAATTATTTATAAACTTATTCATAGATTCATAGTGTATAGACTACAACTATTAATCAATATAATAGAAACATATTTAAATATTTACTTAATAATGTTAAAGAAAATCTTATAATGAGATCAGACCTTTACTTATCATCAGATTATCACAGAAAACAAAAATAAAAATATAATTTTTATTACAATAAAAAAGATACTATTATCTATTATTAAAAACTTTTTATAAATAATATAAATAATAAACTCATACTTTAACAATTTTTTAAATAAAATTATTGTCATTTATGAACCTATTCATATAATTTTTTCTTATATTTATCAGTCGTTCCTATTGCAATCAGTACTTCTTTTTTAGTTTGAAGAAAATGATAAAATTCGCAACAATTAAAATTTTTGAAATTATATTTTAATTTTATTAGTGATGAAATTGTATTTGGTACTAAAGCATTACGCTCTTTAGTCCATTGAGCTGTTATTAAAGAAAAAATTCTTTCGATGGAAGCGTTATGAGCAGGAATACTAAAAAAATACTGAGCAATTTTAATTAATTCGGTATAACTATCGGCATTAGACGTTTTAAAAAATTTTAGCCATAATTCATTTGAATTCAATTTTTTATCTTGTTCTGTTAGTTCTTTACAGAATGTTCTTAAATTTATCCATTCATCAAATAGTTGAATATCATTTATTACAATATTTTTTTCATTTAAAAATGAAATGCAGGATTGAACAGTACTCCAAGAAATGTCTTCAGTAAATGTTACTAAATCCATCCATTCAAAAACTATAAATTCATCCAAAGGTTTAATCCAGCTTTCAATGTAATTTTTTATTTCTTTATAAAAAGATATAGAATTTTTTAAAAAATCCTTTATTTTCGTATCAAAGTTTTTTAAATTATTTAGAACTTTAATAGGAACAAAATTATTTGTTATTCTTTCTTCTAAATTTTTAATAATAGATAACAATATCTTTCTTGTTTCAATAATAGAATTGTCATTTTTTTCTAATTTTTCAATTCTTGTATGAAATATGTTCATCGTTGAGTGAATAAGGAACATGTAGAGTTCTGACAATTCAGTTTCAAAAAATTGTTTTATTGCAACTGGTGGTTTTTCTACCTGTTCAAAGTAATTTTTTAAGGGCTCATAAAGTTGAAGAATTCGTTCAATTGCTGGGAATAGGCTTAACCATCGAGTTCTTGAATGATATAACAACTGTCTATATTGGCTATCGACTTCAATACAGAATTCTTTTAAAGCTTCAGTCCGTACTGTATAAATAGAGAAATAGTTATAAATTTTCAATATAATAGATTCTACATCTACAGGTAAAATATCACATCCATGTTGAACAGCATTATTGATAATATGTGCAGAACAACCTACACCCATAATATTATTTTGTAATTGGGATTTTAGTTTAGTAAAAACATTGTTTGTTCCTAATCGTTGTTTTCCACCAAAATTTGTATTGCAATTATCTCCAGAAAATGCAATACATTTCGATAGAATATTAAATTTTTTAAGTTGTTTTATAATTAGATCGGAAATTGTATTAGATGTTTCATCTGGAGCTGTTTCTATTTCCAACAGCTTTGAAGTAATCCCATTTGCTCGATAATCAAAGTATTGAATAATAATCGGAATTAATTTAATGCTACCATGATTACTTGCATCGACTGATACACTTACAAATACAATGTTTTGTAAATCGTTTATAATTTTATTAGTTGATAAAGGAGCCAGGACGTTGTTTACTATTGCAATTGCCTTACTGCGATTACATGATAATTTTTTTGCTGTATTTGATTCCGAAAATAATTCCTTGTTCAGTGAGTTTGTACAGTCTAATGAATTAAAAGACATATGATGAGTGACTGTATGAAACGCTATAGCACCTTCTGCTGCTCTAATATTGTCATCGGTTCCAGGCTTAGTAATGTATGTTTCCATGACTTTTGAACTTCCCGCTTGACTTTGAAATCTCGTTTTATGTTTTAAAGTTGCAATATGCTCATTTATATCAGTGACTCCTTTATTAGCGATAGAGATGTTTGAATTGCATATTGTACATAAAATTTCCCAATCAAATTTTCCTTTTTTAAACAATGGAAATTTTTTTTGTAATTCTTCGTTAAATGTACATTTACGTTTTGGCATTTTGAATAATTCAATCAACTGTAGTGCACTGAAAAAATATATACTAAATTTAAAAAAAATTTAAAGAAATTATTGGCTCGTGATATTAACAAATAAATAGATAAATTAAACGGCGATTACGAGCCATACGCGGTTGACGGTGCGTTGATCTCATAGAAATTTAAGATTTCCACGAGATTTAAAATATGTGCACATAGGCCCTGATATTATACTTGGTAACTACCAAGAACTACGTTAAAAATCTTGGTAGTTACAAAATAATATCGGTGCCTATGTGCACATATTTTAAATCTCGTAGAAATCTGAAATTTCTACGAGATCAACGCACCGTCAACCGCGTATATATGGCTCGTAATCGCCGTTCAATTTATCTATTTATTTGTTAAAAAAGATTATTTACTTCAATACTTGCAAAAAAGAAGTTTTTTAAATCAAGCAAAAATATATTTGAATTAATAAAATGTACAGTATATTTTACAATATGTCTTTTAACTTTATAGCTTACCTTAAATGGAACTTTAGATGACTATACTATACTATGACCTACGACAAAACTTATATGAATGTATGTACATATAAGATACTTCGACACGTAATACTGTTTTCGCCTAGTTGACTGTATGTTAGATTAAGTTAGGTTAGGTTAGGACAAGAGAGATCTTAAAACGTGGTTTAAGAAAAAATGAAAAGATGGCGTTAACGGCGTTAGCGAAATGGTGGTATAGCGGAAGCAGAGCGGGCATTTCGGTTAAACATTATTTACTTAAACATTATTCAAAACCCGGACAACTTTAAAAAATCCCCCCGGACGTCACCGGACACTTGAAAAACTAGGACAAATCCGGGGAAACCCGGACGGATGGCAGCCCTACACTGGGGGGCACATGCTAATGTGAAAAAGATAAATAATATCATTATCCGTTGTATTATTCCTTATTTTCTTTTTCTTTATTTCTTACCTTCCTTCTTTTCTTTTTATATTCTATTTAATGTTATATATATCTTCCTTCTGTTCGCTCGACACTCTTTTCAACCGTTTGCTCGACACTTTCCTTCTGTTCGCTCGACACTTTCCTTCTGTTCGCTCGACACTCTTTGCAACCATTCGCTCGACACTCTTTTCAACGCTATCTAATTCGATACTGACAGTTGCTCTGTTTCTTAAACGCTCACCACTTTCATCTCTACCATAGACCCTTTCCACTGTTTTTATTCCAATGTGATACTTGAAATGCGCTTACTCTCATATGTTTATTCTAATTATCATCCGTTGCTCTCCCGCTATCCATCTCTCTTTCTCTCTTACAATATTTTACGATTGTGTGTGTGTATTATACTATTAGAAGAAATATTATTTTTGTATATGTATCTCATATGTATATGTATTTCATATATTGTATTATATACGATTATTGGAAAGGATGTATTAATAAAGATTTTTGTATTTTATATATTTCATGTATATTTTTATATGTTGTATACATATTTTTTCTTGAAAAATAAACACTATGATTAATTAAATCACATTGTCCTCATGTATCCAAGAATTGTGCGAATTGTCAAATCCCAGCCATTTCACGTAAACCTCGTTACCCCTCCTGCGCAGTACTTTCTCCACGAGATACACGTCCGGATAATTCGCGCGATGCAACTCGTGCTCGTAGAACGCTCCGGCGATAGATGTTTTGCGATAGTCCTCGAGTAAATAGCTTACGGGATTAGTATGCTGCACTTTAACGATCTTAAACACCTCGGTTGTCCAATTTGGCGTTTAACCCTTCTCGAAAATTGTCTTGTACTTGCTAACGCGTACCGAGTCACCTACTTTGAATTTCGCCGGACCCGCGATATTTACGCGGTTGTACACAGTAGTCAAGTCTTTCAGCGATCGCGGGGGTAACGTCGACGGGTCGCATACCGATCGTTCGATGCTTGCGCGTGTTGTAATCCGACACGAGTCGCGGCAACGCGTTAATCCACTTGTAAGATCCGTTCAGCGTAAACATCTTCCACATGTCGTTTTTCAGCGTGCGATTGAATCGCTCAACGATCGATGCCTTTAATACCGAATACGTAGAATAGTGATTGATGTTATATTTTCGCACGAGCCGTTGCACGTCGGCGTTATAAAATTCCTTCCCTTTATCGGTCTGTATGTTTTTCGGACACCTCTTGCTATCTCGAATTATCTCGGCGATAGCGTCAGCTGTCTCGCTTCCGCCTTTACTCTTGAGTGGTACGGCCCACGCGTGCTTGCTCAACGCATCGATGACTGTGAGTATGTAGTGGTAACTTCTGTTGAAACGAGAATGCGGACGCATCTCGACGATGTCAGCTTGCCACAGGTCATCGTATCCCCGCACTATGACGTGTCTTCGGGGAAAACATTTCTCGCCGGTGCGTGCAGTTCGTTCACCAACTGCCGTTTCTCTACGTTATGTTGTTTCTTCGCTTCCTCGTTTATTCCCGATCGCCGATCCATCGTTGACGTTCGATAGTCGTTCGATAGGAGAAGCCTTCATTGGCGCACAGTACAATTGGACACGTTGCAATTGCCCACCGTGCTATTAGATACATAAGATTGCGCACCGTTCGATTGGACACGTTACATTTGCCCACCGTTCAATTGGACACAGTTCTTTTGCGCACAGTTCATTTGCGCACAGTTCTTTTGCGCACCGTTCGATTGGACACGTTACATTTGCCCACCGTTCAATTGAACACAGTTCTTTTGCGCACAGTTCTTTTGCGCACAGTTCTTTTGCCCACAGTTCTTTTGCGCACATTACTTTTGCCCACATTACTTTTGCGCATATTACTTTTGCCCACGTTACTTTTGCCCACAGTTTTATAAACCCATGTGGAATCCCAGTTTGCGTTCCAAAGTACACGCACAGCTGCACATTTTCAAAAATAAAGTTTATAAAGAATGAGAAACGTTCTTCTTTAAGCGACGATTCTTTATCACGTCTTATGCGACTTGCTACATGCAATATGCAAATTGATGTTCCTGATCTCGCTTGTAAAAAATCTCGAAAGTCATAAATATTCATCATATCAATTATTATTTATAATTCCGTGCAATTAGTTAAAGGGTCGTTTTAGTCATCAGTGGATTAGGCCTACTGGGGATACCACTTAAAAGAAAAACGCGTCAACAATAGTACCACATGGGTGACGTGGAAAGCTATTGCCATACGCCCGCTCCTGAGCGCCGAGCGGCTCGTAGGCTTTGCGCGGGACGGCGAGGTAAGGGGGAACGCGCTAGGCGGAGCCAGCTGAAAATCGGCCGAAATGTGCGGTTCTTGCCGAGTTCTGTTCTACATATAGCAACCAAGGGATATGTTGATGGATTCCTTGCATCCTTTTAGAACACGCTTGTCGATTCCCGCCTGGCAAACAGCAATCTTTGCAAATGGCTGCCTCTAATCTATTCCTCTCTGTAATCCGTATATAAGATTGTAGATTGGAGGTTGCGGTTGGAGAATTTTCTACACCAAGTTCGCGATTTCTTAAATATTGCAACACCGAAGACATGTTCATTGATTTTTTTTTAGCTACCATTTTTACAACACTTGCTGAATTTTCACATTCATAAATGTCCACTGTGCCAGCACAATCTTTGAAAGTTTATTGAACGCAAATGGGACATAGACCGCATGAAACTATTTGAGACACTGAGGCTTTGCATTCGCAGCATCTTTCTCCTAATAGGAAAACGTATCGTTGAGTCTCATGCTTACGCACAGCACGAGCACGTGAAAACAAGTCTGCTACTCGTAGAAAACACGCTGTGCAAAATTTTTCACTGTTAAGTGTTTCATAATAAAAGGAGATGCAGCACATTTTTTGAATTAAGTCGATATCGCGAATGTCAGCTCGTTTTAACGCTCGCACCTGTATCTCACATAGTTCCTCACTTAGTTCCTCATTGCACTCGCTGTCGTAGCCAAAGTCTTCCAAATGTCCTATCTCATCATCAGATGAGTCTTCAACATCCACAACCTCCACATTTTCAACATCTATTTCGATATTTTCATCATCATATGAGTCTTCAACATCCACAACCTCCACATTTTCAACATCTATTTCCATATTTTCATCATCAGATGAGTCTTCAACATCCACAACCTCCACATTTTCATCACTATCTTCGACGATAATAACCTCTTCTTCTATATTCATTTTATGCACTTTACTCTTACGTTCACTGCACGGAAGCTGAAGACTTTTTGACGTGGAGACAGACCCTTTCCATAAGTTTCAGCCCCCATTCCTCTCAAAACTTCCATGAAATAATATCATAGTAATGAAATCAGGCACTATCTATTTTATATTGTTTATAAATTCTAGCAGCCGGACATCGGCGCTCACCGTAATGCAATATCCACGAAGAAACATGTCCCGACGCGTTAGTCAGCCTCAAAATCTAATCCTCTTCAAAGAAATACCGCTCTTTATATTGTTTATAAATTCGCGCGACGAGTAATTCAATGCGAGAGAGAGAGAGAGAGATAAGGATACGTTCCAACGGAAAAAATCTAGAATTACTTATATTGGTGGGTGAGGGAGTGTGAGGGGGTGAGGAGGGGGGGCGGTGAGGAATACCGCGAGAGCTGTTACTTATATTGGGGGTGAGGGGGGTGAGGGGTGTACCGGGGGTCGCCATTTGTTTGCGAAAACATGTCCCGACGCGTTAGGGTATGTAATATAATATTACTTATACTTGCGATAAAACATCCAAGAGGTATGAGGGGGGGATACCGCGAGAGCTGTTACTTATATTGAGGGAGAGGGGGGTGAGGGGGTGAGGGATGTACCGGGGAGTCCCCCCGCGTGACGTCATTACCCCTCCCCCGCGTGACGTCATCACACCCCCCGCGTGACGACAGCGGAAAAAGAGCGCCGACTCCACAAGCAATAGCGAAGAGGAGCAGGAAGAAACAAAGAAGCAACCGCGACCTGCCCTAGAGTATCGCGTAACGCATGTTAAACATATGCATGCACCATCGAAGGACGAATTGTTACAAGTTACACTTCCCATTCGCGAAGTGAAAGGAGAAAAAATAAACATGTACGATTCCGGATCAACAATTTTCTTAATAAAATTAAAACATTTAAAGGACGAAACATTAATATACGAAAAGAAGATAGCGCTGATAGGAATAAGCGGACATAAAATATATACATTAGGCAAAATGTACGCCACGATAAAAATAAACAAACATAAAATAAAACATGCATTTTATGTAATAAAAGACGATACCTCCATAGAACACGAGGGAGTTCTAGGACTAGACTTCCTTAAAAAACAAACAGCTAAATGTGATTATGAAACTAACGAAATAAAAATACAAGACAGTACATTAAAACTCCATCCTTGCAACAAAATAATTCTAAATCCGCGTAGCGAAACAATAATAAAAGTTGCGACTAATCAAAATCGGATAGGGATAGTCCGAACAGAAGAAACCACACCGGGAGTATATATTGGAAGCTGTCTAGTAAAACCAAAAAATTTTTCATGTCCTGTGAGCGTGATAAATACGACCGATGAAACCGTCGAGTTAGCAACTCCCATCGTCACAATAGAGGACATGGAAGACAAAATTAGCACTGCCGAAATAAATACAGTAAAATCAGTAACGAAGAATAAAATCAACACTCCGCGAGTCCAGCGCATTTGACAATTATTGCGAACTCAACACTTAAATAAGGAAGAGGGGCAGACACTCTTAAAAATCTGCGAAGAATTCAGCGATACATTCCACTTGGAAGGAGAACCACTGACTTGCACCGCGACGGTAGAGCATGAGATAAACACGCGTGCCGACACCGCGCCGGTGAACGTGAAGCCGTATCGTTTACTCGAGAAACATAAGACAGAGGTAAATAAACAAATTCAAGAAATGCTTAAGGACGAAATTATTCGAACTAGCACGAGTCAATGGAACGCACCGTTATTAGTAGTGCCGAAAAAAGCAGACGCATCTGGAAAACCGAAGCTCCAAGTAGTAATAGATTTTCGGAAGCTAAATGAACTAACGATAGGCGATTCATTTCCATTGCCTAATATAACCGATATCTTAGATCAGCTGGGAAATGCGAAATATTTCACCACGCTAGATTTAGCATCAGGATATCACCAAATCCCAATGGCTGAGAGGGATAAAAATAAAACAGCTTTTTCAACTCCCTACGGACATTACGAATTCAATCAAATGCCGTTCGGATTAAAAAATGCGCCAGCAACATTCCAACGACTGATGAATTCGGTCTTAACAGGAATACAAGGACTTAGATGCCTGGTCTATCTCGACGACATCGTGATATACGGATCGAGCTTAGAAGATCATAATAAACGTTTAAAGGAAGTACTACAAAGACTGCGAAAAACTAATTTAAAATTGCAGCCGGATAAATGCGAATTTTTACGCAAAGAAGTAATTTATTTAGGGCATATTATTTCGGAAAATGGAATATCGCCAGACCCGTCAAAACTAACGGCAATAAAAGAATTTTCAATGCCGAAAAAGGTAAAGGATATCCAATCCTTCATAGGACTTGCAGGATATTACAGAAAATTTATTGAAAACTTTTCAAAAATAGCTAAACCGTTAACAAAATTAACGAAAAAATCGGAGAAGTTCGAATGGACAACGGAACAGCAAGCAGCATTTGAACTTAAGGAAAAATTAATGACTGCACCCGTGTTGAAGTACCCTGACTTCACACAAGAATTCATAGTGACCACCGATGCCTCCGACTATGCGATCGGAGCAGTGTTATCACAAGGAAAGGTAGGCAACGACCGACCGATTGCTTACGCCAGCAGAATATTGACAAAGGCGGAGCAAAATTATAATACCACTGAAAAAGAATTACTAGCAATTGTATGGGCCGTAAAACATTTTAGACCATATGTATATGGAACAAAATTTAAAATTGTGACCGATCACAAACCGCTAATATGGTTGTTCAACGTAAACGACCCCGGTTCAAGACTAATCCGATGGAGATTAAAATTAGAAGAATACGACTATGAGATTATACATAAGGCCGGACGAGCAAACGCGAACGCCGACGCATTAAGTCGCAACGCGATACCGGGACCCTCAAATGAAAATAATAATCATGCCGTCTTAATAATAGAAGAAGAAGAAGAAGAAGAAGACGAAGAAGAAGAACAAGAAGATGAAGCAAGCAACGAACAAACAAAAACATATACAGAAGAGGAGAAAAAACAAATACTCTCCAAATATCATGATGCACCTATAGGAGGGCATCAAGGAATAGAACGGACGATAAGAAGAATCCGACTTCAGCACAATTGGAAAGGCTTGAGAAAAGATATATTGCAAGATGCGAATCTTGCCAAAAAAATAAATTATCGCGAAAAAATAAAGTACCGTTAATTATTACAGATACGCCTAATAAACCATTTGAAAAATGCGCGTTAGACATTGTCGGACCGTTAACAATTACTAATAATGGAAATAAATATTTACTAACGTTCCAAGATAACTTAACTAAATTTAGTAAGGCAATACCGATTCCGAATCAAGAAGCGAATACAATCAGCAAAGAATTTGTTATAAAAATAATCCTTGAACACGGAATACCGGAAAAAATTTTAACGGATCAAGGAACTAATTTTATGAGCGAAATATTTAAAAATACTTGCAAACTATTAAAAATAAACAAAATTCAAACAACCGCGTATCATCCGGAAACCAACGGCGCGTTAGAACGATCACATCGCACATTAGCCGAGTATCTACGATACTACATAAACGAAGATCAAACGGACTGGGACGAGTGGATACCGTTCGCGATGTTTACCTATAATACAACGCCGCATACCGCTACAGGATATACATCCTTCGAATTGGTGTACGGACACCAAGCCGAAATTCCGACAGCGCTAACAAAACCGCCTAAACTGACGTACAATTATGACGATTACGCGCAGGAATTAAAAGAAAGAATAAGAGCGACAAATCAACTCGCAAAAGAATACCTAAAGGAAGAAAAATTTAAGGCTAAAACACAATACGATAAAAGCACAAAGGAAACACAATTCAAAGTAGGGGACAAAGTATTAGTATACGATGAAACATTACGAAGAGGAAGATCAAAGAAACTAGAATCACTATGGACAGGACCATATACAATTCTAGAGAAAAACTCCGACGTTAATTACACCATAAAAAAGGGAAGAAAAACGACACGCATGAGTAGGTATACTAGGCCGGTTCTAACTCGGGGATCTCAGGGGGGTGAGGGGCGGGGGGAACCGGGGGAGAGGGGTAATGACGTCACGCGGGGGGTGATGACGTCACGCGGGGGGGTAATGACGTCACGCGGGGGGTTGATGATGTCACGCGGGGGGTTGATGACGTCACGCGGGGGGGGGGGTAATGACGTCACGCAGGGGAGAGGGGGATGACGTCACGCGGGGGGTAATGACGTCACGCGGGCGAGAGGGGTAATGACGTCACGCGGGGGAGAGGGGTAATGACGTCACGCGGGGGGGGTAATGACGTCACGCGGGGAGAGGTGATGTCGCGCGGGGGGTAATGACCTCACGCGGGGAAGAGGGGGATGACGTCACGCGGGGCGAGAGGGGTAATGACGTCACGCGGGGAGAGGGTGATGACGTCGCGCGGGGGGGGGGGTAATGACGTCACGCGGGGGGAGAGGGGATGACGTCACGCGGGGGAGAGGGGTAATGACGTCACGCGGGGACCTCCCGGTACCCCCCTCACACCCTCACCCCCTTACCCTGTACAAGTAACATCTCTCGCGGTACCCCTCACCCCACACCCCTCACCCCAAATCGCAAGTAATATTATATTACATACCCGGTTATCGCAATGATAAGTAATGTTATCGCAACGATAAGAGTAATATTATATTATATTACCCGGTTATCGCAATGATAAGTAATTTTATCGCAATGATAAGAGAAATATTATATTATATTACCCGGTTATCGCAATGATAAATAATTTTATCGCAATGATAAGAGTAATATTATATTACATACCCTAACGCGTATCAGCGCCTTTGTTTTAACGATAAGAAAGGACTAGATGAAATATATACCCGGTTATCGCAATGATAAGAGTAATATTATATTACATACCCGGTTATCGCAATGATAAATAATTTTATCGCAATGATAAGAGTAATATTATATTACATACCCTAACGCGTATCAGCGCCGATGTTCGGCTGCTTCGCGCCTTTGTTTTAACGATAAGAAAGGACTAGATGAAATGTATACCCGGTTATCGCAATGATAAGAGTAATATTATATTATATTACCCGGTTATCGCAATGATAAATAATTTTATCGCAATGATAAGAGTAATATTATATTACATACCCTAACGCGTCGGGACATGTTTTCGCGAACAAAATAGCTCTCCCCTATAAACAATATAAACAGCGGTATTTCTTTGAAGAGGATTAGATTTTGAGGCTGACTAACGCGTCGGGACATGTTTCTTCGTGGATATTGCATTACGGTGAGCGCCGATGTCCGGCTGCTGGAATTTATAAACAGATAACTAATATTACGATATCTTTTATCTTAGGGTTGCTAAGATTACCTTTTCTTTGGCGGTACCACCCCCATACGCGGAACTATGAGCGCCGGTACTCGGCCGCTGGAATTTATAAACAGATATCTAATACTACGATAGATATTTCGAAGAATTATCTGAGGGATGGGAAGGGTTGGACGAAATATATATTGAGGACTGCTACCGTGTTGAACCATAGTACGAATTGAGAGCGCACAGATCGGTCGAAAAGAGCAGTTACTTGTTACAAGTGCTCCGTAGAAAACTGTGACGTAGTGTTTTAAAAGTGTGAAAAAAAGACAGGAAGAAATGGAAAACATCGAGCAGACTGAACGCGACCTGGTGGAGCAGTCCCGCCAAATTGCCACCTTGGGCGAGTATTTTGCATGGCTGCAGCGTTGCGAGGAATTTATCGAACAGCTCGAAGAACGCAGCCGTGTCAAGCATCCGCGACTCTCGATCGGAAGTAGACAGTCTCTGGTGGCTAAAACCGCGCGACTGGAAGGTGCAAAGACTCGATTGCAGAGACGGTTTATACCCAGCGGTGGTGATTACAGCGGCGACAATAACGCGGAAAGACTCGTTTGGCGAGAGATCGATACCGCGTTCGATAGCCGTATTCTGACCGGTGCTGTGATTAACGCAAACTATATCGAACCTCGTCAATTTCTCGAGGATGCTAAAGACATAGTGCTCCAGCAAGTTCAAGACGTTATAAAAAGACACAACAGTGTAAAAGTGAATACAATATTCAACGGTGAATTTGTGTCGGGTGATAAGCGTGCGAATAAAAGTATCAATACGAAAAACTTTGAACTCTTTCGCACGTCCGATTTGCACGAGTGGTACGAGCGTCGCGTTATCGAGCCCACTCTAGCATCGTTGGAAGAATTTCAGGAACGCGATAGTGGTTGGGCATTGTCGCAAATACAGAATTTGACTGTTAATGTAAATAAATATAATTCTATGCGCGCGGGATGTTATATTAAATTGCCGCGAGAAATTACGGTGAAGAAAGCGGTAGTTAACGTGCAATCCAGAGACAATGCGTGTTTTGCGTGGGCAGTGGTGGCCGCACTATACCCCGCCGAAAGGAATGCGGAACGGGAATCATCATACCCGCATTACGCGACAGTGTTAAATGTACAAAATATTGAGTTTCCGATGACGTTGAACCAACTAAAAAAATTTGAACTTGCAAACAATATCTCGATCAATGTGTACAGCATCGAGAAAGAGAACAGCATTGTGCCGATACGTCTTTCGGAACACAAGAAAGACAAACATGTGAACTTGTTGTACGTGGAAGACGGTAACAGCGTCGGACATTTCGCGTGCATCAAAAATCTTTCCCGACTTGTCAGTTCACAGTTGAGTAAAAAGGATCACAAGAAATATATCTGTGATCGGTACGTATAATTTAAATAGTTTATGTAATTATAAAATATAATGCATTGCCGAAATCTTTAATTTAAATATTCTTTTACAGATGCTTGCACTATTTTGGATCGGAGGACAAATTGCTGTCACATATGGTCGACTGCGGGGAGATGAATGACTGCGCTATCCGATTGCCGAGCGACAATGACAAGTGGCTCGAGTTCAACAACTACACGAGGAAAGAGCGGCTTCCATTTGTGATTTATGCCGATTTGGAATGTACGTTGACAAAGACTGAGGAAGAAAAAAATTATCAGCATCATAAGGTGTATAGTATAGCTTATTATATACACTGTTCGCACGATAACTCGTTATTCGTTTATAATTCTCGCCGCAGCACCGATTGTATCGCGTGGTTCGTCGAATAACTGAAAAATTTAGCGTTACGTGTAAAGACTATTTTAACAACAAATGTCCCCATGGTAGATTTAACATCCGAAGAGTGGGAAAAATTTCATAGTGCAACGCATTGTCATATATGCGAAAAATTGTTTACGCAAGAAGACGATACGCGTGTACGCGATCATTGTCATTTGACCGGGCGATATAGGGATCCCGCGCACTCAAATTGCAATCTAAATTACAAAGAATCTTTTTACATTCCCATAGTCTTTCATAATTTATCCGGTTACGACGCGCATTTCATTATCAAGGATATAGCCACGGCGTTCGAAGGGGAAATCGAATTACTTCCGATAACCAAGGAAAAATATATTTCGTTTACGAAAAATGTTGACTGTAAGGAAGACGAAAGAAAATCACGGAAAAATCATGTAAAATTACGCTTCATCGATTCGTATAAATTTCTTACGGCAAGTCTCGACAAATTGGCATCTTATCTGGACAAAGATAAACTCAAAATTTTACACTCACAATTTCCAAATTTATCCGCAGAAAATTTCAGTTTTTTAACACGGAAAGGCGTCTTTCCGTACGAATATGTCGACTCTGTAGATAGGTTGCAAGATACATGTTTACCACCGCGCGAATCATTCTACAGTTCCTTGACCGGTGAAACTATATCCGAGAGCGATTACGCGCATGCCGAGAACATCTGGACGCGATTCTCCATTCGAACGCTAGGCGAATATAGCGATTTGTACCTGAAAATCGACGTCTTGTTATTAGCCGATATTTTTGAAAACTTTCGCGATAGTTGCATCAAAAGTTACGGACTCGACCCCGCGTATTACTATACTCTCCCCGGATACACGTGGGATGCCATGTTGAAGCATACAAAGATTACGTTCGAATTGCTTACCGACATCGACATGGTCATATTTATCGAACGCGGTATACGCGGTGGTCTGAGCCAATGTTCCAACAGATACGCGCGTGCTAATAACAAGTACATGCAATCGTACGACTCATCGAAATCATCGTCGTACTTGATGTATTTTGACGTTAATAATTTATACGGATGGGCAATGTGTCAATCGTTGCCTTATGCCGATTTTCGATGGGTCGACGACGTGTCGAATTTTGACGTAGCATCGATCGCGTTAGATTCGCCTACGGGTTATATCCTCGAAGTCGATCTCGAGTACCCGCAACATCTTCACGATACGCACACTGACCTACCGTTTTGTCCGACACGCGACAAGCCGCCCGGCAAGCGGCAAGACAAACTTCTCGCAACGCTATACGATAAGAAGCGTTACGTCATACACTATCGTAATCTACAGCAGTGTACGCGACACGGCCTTCGCGTTACAAAAATACATCGCGTATTACAATTTACACAATCTCCGTGGCTTCGCAGTTATATCGAATTAAATACACAGTTTAGAACACTCGCGAAAAACGATTTTGAAAAAAATTTATATAAACTGATGAATAACGCGGTATTTGGCAAGACGATGGAAAATGTGCGTAATCGCGTCGATGTAAAATTATTAACAAAGTGGGACGGACGATACGGCGCAGAAGCGATGATCGCCAAACCAAATTTCCACAGTCGAAGCGTTTTTTTGGAAAATTTAATCGCCGTAGAATTGCACAAATTGGAAGTAAAATTTTATAAACCCATTTACGTCTGTATGTGTATACTCGACATTTCTAAAACGTGCTTGTACGAATTTCACCACGAGTACATGTCTCCCCTGTATCGCGACAAATGTAAGATCATGTACACCGACACGGATAGTCTAATATATCACGTCGAGTGCGTCGATGTGTATGAGAACATGAAGCGCGATATCGCTAGATTCGATACGAGCGATTATACCGCGGACAATGCGTACGGTATACCGCTCGTGAATAAAAAAGTGCCGGGCTTGATGAAGGATGAAAATAACGGTGCGATAATGACCGAATTCGTCGGGCTTAGAGCAAAAATGTACGCTTTGCGAGTGGACGGGAAAAAGGATACAAAAAAGGCAAAAGGCGTCAAGAGCAACGTCGTCGCGAGAACAATAACATTCGACGATTACACGCGGTGTTTGCACGATCAGATCGAAATGACGCGACAACAGTCCTGTATAAGATCTAAATTGCACGAAGTATATACCGTCCGCGAGACGAAAATTGCTCTGAGCCCGTACGACGATAAGCGGTATATCGTACCTGAAACCACCGATACTCTACCGTGGGGACATTATAGGATAACTTTATAAAATATAAAATTATTTAACCGTGTACATTTTTGTATCATAGCGCATGCGAGAGAGAGATTGATTGATTGATTGATTGACCTTTATTAGCTTTCTCAGCTATTTGTAGTATACAATTTTAAATACATTAAATAACATTAAATAATATATATTCCTTTAACATTCGCTTAAATGGTTCGATCCTATCACAATGTTTCATTTCGGCTGGTAAATCATTATATAATTTCACTCCTTCATAAAACATACTCTTTTGCGCACTTCTTGTTCTGCGAAATTGTATTGCAATATCTCCGGCCTGTCGCGTTTGTCTCTCACTTACATTTCCTATTATTTCTAGTCTATTTCGTAGCTGCTCTGTCAGCAAATTCCTTACAATCTTAAAAATAAATAAACATACATTATAGTATAGCCTCTGTCTTACGGACATAAACTGCAACGCTTGCAGCATATGTTCCACTTTGGTATACCTATCACACTGTAATATAACCCTCATTGCCCGATTTTGCGCTACTTGCAATTTATCCAGCTGTGTTTCTCCCATACTCATTAACAACGTTGCACAATATTCGAAGTGAGGTGCTATGATTGCCTTATATACAATACATCTAGTATATGCCGATATACAATTTCCTATTCTATTTAAAAAACTCGTCTTCTTTCCTATCTTTTTTAACATAAAGTCACAATGATCTTTAAATCGAAGTTTATCATCAATAATTATTCCTAGGTATTTCATTATCTCTACTCGTTCTATCTCAGTTCCGTCCAAGCATTTCAATACAATATTTCCTTTCAGTTCCTTTCTTACACTCTTAACTATCATATATTTCGTTTTTCCTGCATTCATTTTCAATTTATTTGTATTCATCCATTTTTCTACCATATTAAATGCCATATTCATTTCTGACTCTAACTGCTCACTACTTTCACCAGGTACATATATTAATGTATCATCCGCAAACATTTTTATACTACATCCTTCAGGGCAAATTTTAATTATATCATTAATATATACAATAAATAACAAGGGTCCTAGTACAGATCCTTGCGGCACTCCATATTCAGTGGCAATTAATTTAGACCATTTATCGTTGAAACGAACCTGCTGCGTTCTATTATTTAAGTATGATTTTAACCATTCTAAAACCATCCCTCTAATTCCATATTGATATAATTTTTCTATTAATTTTTTTCTATCAATTGTTTCGAAAGCTCGCTTAAGATCCATAAATATTACTCCAACCATTTTTCCTTCGCTAACTATTAATTTCCATTCGTCAACAACAGTTTGAATTGCCGTTTCACACGAATACTGTTTTCTAAAACCTGATTGATGTTCTGTTATAATACTATTAGATTCCAGATACATTTCAATTTGCTTCTTTACCACTAATTCTAACACTTTCTCATATATTGGTAGCATATTAATAGGTCTATATTCACTTGCTTTTTTAGTTTTTTCTATTTTTGGAATCGGTATTATCGTTGATGTTTTCCAACTCTCTGGACAGCAACCTTCCCTCAAAGAATTATTTATTATCTCAACAAACTCTTCTTTTATTACATTAAACGTTGACTTTAATACATCGCTAGTTATTCCTTCTTCCGTCCCTTTCTTTTTTGGTAATCTCATAACAATTTCCTCTAAATCCTCTACATTAATCATCTCAAAGTTTTCTACAATTCCTGTATTGTCAATAGGATAAATAATTCTTCTACCCGTATCTCTAGACTTATCAATATTTATAGATTTCACTATGTTACTAATACTTTGTACGTAATATATGTTGAATTTATCAGCTATATTACATCCGTTAATGTCATCTATTATCTCAAAATCTATATTATCTATATCTTTTGTACCCCTCGATTCGCCTCTAATTAATTCTTTCAACGTTTTCCACATTTTCGTAGGGTTTTCTTTATTACTATCTATCATATCTTCGTAGTATTCCTTCTTCTTTTCCCTGATTAATTTAACTACCGCGTTTCTTTCAGTTTTAAACTGCAACCAATTCTGTTCCATATTGTCGTACACTGCCTTATTATACGCTTCATCCCTTTTATTTGCTGCTTCTCTTATATCATCTGAAAACCATTGTTTCCCTTCCCAAACTTTTGGAATTCTAAACTTTTTCTTAGGTGCTATAATGTCCAGTGCCTCTACTATGCTATCAACAAATTTTTTCGCTCTCCTATTTACTTCCAAATCTTGACCTTCCCCCATTCTGTTTTCTACTAGATTACTAAATTCATCTATACTAAATTTACTATAGTCTCTGGCATTAAATTCTCTATACTTACTTTTAATTTTATTTAAATATAACACGACTTTTAGCCACGCATGATCTGTTATTTTAGGTTCATGAATTACCTGTAATTGCACTTTATTATTAGCAAAAAGTAGATCAATAATTGTTTGACTATCCTTTGCGACTCTCGTCGGTTTATTAACATACTGTTTCATACCTAGACTCAACATTAGGTTTTGCAATTTCTTTGTATAGAACGAGTCTACCATAAAGTCTATATTAAAATCTCCTAATACCATACAATCTCCCTTTGTTGTTAGTTCCTCTACAGTATCCTCTAAAAATCTAACAAAATCAGCGTCTGATGCACTCGGTGAGTGATACACTACCATTATCGTACCTTTATACATTTTTTCTTTTAATTCTATTGCAACACACCAGCAATTCGAAATTATTTTTTTTGTCAGTAATATTTCATACTTAACATCGCATCTTACATATAAAATTGCTCCTCCTGTATTTCTATTTTCTGAATCGCATCTAATTATACTATAACCTGGAACATTCACCTCACTATCTTCAATTTCAGCAGTCAATCTCGTTTCAGATAATGCTACAATTGCAGGATTCAATCTCTTCATAATCTGATGCTGTATCTCATCTTTATGCGCTAACAGACTTTGCGCATTTGTATAAAATATTAATTCTTCTTTCTTCTGTGATTGCTATTTCGTATCCTCCCAGCCGGCTCTCCTCTTCTCTTCCTGTATCGCCCTTCTGAATGTTGGACATTGCGGATCAAGCGCATCATGCTCATCACTTATCTCCAAGTTGTATGCTTGAATTTTAAACATACAGTTTACGCATCTCTTCTTAGTTTCCCTGCATTCCAATGCTTTATGTTTTCCGGCACATTTGTGGCAAGTTTCATCTCGAGTACAATTTTTCGCAATATGAAAATAACCCCAGCATTTAAAACATCTTTTAACACTAATATGATTAAACACAGGGCACTTATTCCATCCTACACTTAGTTTTCCTTTACTCAATATTAATTCATATGTTTTTTTTATCTGTTTCAATTATTACAGAACCTCCTTCCTTTCCTCTTTTTCGTGATTTACTATCATCATTTTGCTTCTCTTTAATTATTCTCTTCACAATTCTCATTTGAAATCCTTCATTCGCCGCCATTTTATTTTGCTTTTTAATTGTATCTATTAAATTATCATCATTCAATTTTATTTCCTCTTCACTAATATTGGCAATCTTTATCTTCGGTTTTATTTGCGGTGACTCCGTAACCTTGAAATTCTCACCCAACTTGGCTTGTACCGTAGTCTTTAATTTTTCCATCTCCTCTTCTGTCTCACAACCCAGAATAACTGTTCCTTTGCTTCCTTTTCTTAACTTTGTTATTCCCACAGCCATGTTCTTGATATCTACTTTTTCTTTTATCATTTTTTTTGTAGCTTCACTTTCCTGTTGCATCTTAGGTTTAATAATTATAATATTTTCATTTTTCTTCTCTTTCATTGCTTCACTATAGCTTCTTTGTGTTCTTTCAAGGGGCGCGTTAGCGCCTCCTTGTATCATTCTTCTAAAATCTTCCATCCATTCTCGTTTAATATTTCCCAATTATTCTTGTACTACTTCCTTAATCAGCATCTTAACTTCTTTCTTGCCTGCTACTTCATTTTTCATTTCTTTCACTGTTCTTACAATCCAATCTATTTTTACTTCAATACTCGAAGATTCACTCATACTTGTCGTTTTGCTTCCGCTTGGTGTTTTAATCGATCCCGCAGATCCTGTTGAACCCAGTCTATCTCTGGAGTTTCCCGATGATGATGTTGTCTTCTTCATGTCTGCTTCCTTATCACTTTCAATCATAAACTTCTCAAACGGGCCTTGGCACGGCACATATTCATAGTTTTTATCATAAATTTTATGTTTACTTACACATCCCGGATGGTAAAAAAGTTTAACACATTTTTTACACGTCACTACTTGACTTTTTATTGCCTTCTTACATGCCGAGCATCGATATTCAACATATTCATCGTCCATACCGACCAAAATCGCTAATATCAGCGTGGCCGATCATTCACCTTCATCGTCCATACCGA
>JALHBL010000259.1:0-321535 GCA_023638675.1 Camponotus pennsylvanicus | reverse complement strand
TAATTAAATGTAATCCTTCTAGAGATGTTTGGCAACAATTAAACACAGAATTACCAATGTCCATAATAGCACTTTGCAAACTCAATCCTTGGCTTTTATGTATAGTGATGCCGTAACTCAAACATATTGGGAATTGTTTTCTGACAACGTATGCTCTATCTACCACCTTAAATTTAACACTTACTCTTTCAATTAAATATTCTAAACCTGATGATAAAAGAAGTTTAATTTTTTCTACCTGACCATCATTATCTTGTACAATTGAAATTACTTTAGCAATTGTACCATGTACAAGACCCAAACTAACATCAACATTACGCCGTATTATAATTTTCGCTCCAATTTTAATTATGATTTTTTTCGAAAGCCCAGCTGTTTTTGAATTATCATCATCATTATTTGATAATACTTTTAATACTTTCTTTTTTACGTATGAAATACAGTCAATCGTGTCTTCAGCAATTAATATTATTTCTTTAGAAACAATGCGGCTTAACATTGCATCATTGAGAACATCACACATATGACAAGTGGGTAGTAAACAAACGGTGTCTGATGACAGATTGTTAATGAAAGTACATAACTCATTTAATCTAGATTCGAAGGAATCAGCTTTAAAAGAAATTTTTTTATTTTCCAGAATCTTACAATCAGATTTTGTTAGTAAACCGATACGAATTCTCGACAATAACTCGCGGTAAGAGTCATCTCCTTGCTGGCGCATATTAATTGTCAATTCATCATAGTCAAATAATGTAGTCCATAAATTAACCGCATTTATGGAACCAAGATATTTAGCAACTTTTTCATCTGATCAATGTTTAAAAATAGGATCATCGCGAACGGGAGGTAGTTGAAGCAAATCTCCGAATAAAAGAATGTGCTTTCGACCAAACCAACCATCATCGCAATCATTAGTGTCAAATATTTGAGACAATCGAAGATTTATATACATTAAAGTCAAATTAGATATCATTGACTCTTCATCAATTATAAAAAGAATAACATTATTAAGCTGTTCTCGTAAAACTTCCAATACATGATCAGATAGTTGCTTATACTTAGGAGTATTACCATGTTCAACGGGTAATTGAAACAATCTATGGATTGTCAAACCATCTATATTAAATGCTGCTATACCAGTAGGTGCTGCTACAGCAGTATCTTTGTTGAGATTTTGTTTTATCCAGCATGTAATAGTCTTGATTAAGAAACTTTTTCCAGTACCACCTTCTCCGCTAACATATAATCGCAATATTGATTCATCTGACTTTACAATATTGATAGCTTTATCGAATACACGTTTTTGATCCGCATTTAATTTTGCTATCATTTCAGATATATCGATTTCTCGAACCGCTTTATCACCAAGATCCTTAAAATATTGCATTGCTTCACCAGCTTCTATATTTTGGATACCTATCGGATTTTCAGGATCATCCTGAGACTGTTGCTTTTGTAAATCGTCATCTAGGCACTGCTGAACTAACTGTTTTGCAGTTTCAAATGCTTTTTGCAATTCTTCTAATTTTTCATGATATTGTAACGCTTCTACAAGATGCAATTTTTCTTTCTGAAACAATTCGGCATATGTATCTCCGTTTTCAAGATCGTCTAATTTTCGCCATGGTTTGAACATAAGTAATAACGCAAAGAAATACTTTTCCGGCTGTGTATTAACATTAATTTTATAATGATCAATAAGATCCACGCTGTCGTTGTTTAAGATATTTACCATCACCTATTTTATAATATTCAACATACTTAATTTTTGCTTTGATCTTCGAGACATCATACCACTGTGCAAATTCATAAAGAGATATATTTTCTAATTCGTTCGGTCTATGTGGATAAAGATTATCTATTAAAGACGGATAAAATATATCTGTAGATTCAGGATCAAGAGCTTCAATTTCCTTGTAATTTTTTAATCTTTTACGTCGTATTTGATTAACATCTAACCATCTGATAGTTGTATTTCGATCAGTTCCATACAAAGAAATACCTAACAATGTATCAGCAGCTTCGAGAGCTCCACATTCTCTATTATTCACAAATCGCATACTTATATTCCAAAGATGACTTACTAATTTCTTATTATTATTATTATTATTATTATTATTATTTTCAATATTAAGAATAGAATAGAAAGAATAGAATCAGACAACTCACATTTTGCTGCTTTATTCATATATTTAGTAATGTATGAGGTAAGCAGCGATGATTTTTCACCAATAAATTGTATATCCATATTACCTTCCCATGCAGTAAGAAGAACAAGATTATAATCATTTATATTAATTTCATTCTCCGTTCGAGGAAGATCGTAAAGCCTACTTTTCTGTTTCAATTGTTTTCTACCTGCTATTGAAGTTGCTACATCTCTTATGTTAAAAGTTTCAGTAACGGGACGAGGAAATCCAAAACGACATCGACGAATAACTTTACGGCCTACTTTTTTAGAGCGAAGACAATAATCGTTGTGTTTATGTCGTTGATGCGTATCAACAACACGTTTGTACAATAGTGGCGAAATATTTTCATCTGGCATTCTGCAGCTTATATGTTGTAAAATAAATTTGGAGACTTCTTCAACAGTAGATTCATTGAAAATCGGTGCATTTTTAATCCAAATTAATAAGTGGAAATGTTGTATACCTCTACCTTGGTATTCTCGTCGCCAGAAATAGTGTGTTACTTCTCCAATTGAATGATCTTTGGAGTTAATGAAATCGAGTATTGCCCGAAACTTATTATCAAGAAACCTGGACGTTGATACAGGATCTTTAGCAACAAATTCGCTAACTAAAGAAACATCATGCCATTTATTTACTTCACGAATATATTCACCTAAATCTTCCCATAACCATTCACTCGGACTAAGTGTTAAAAACCATGTCGCAGGTCCATAATGCTGCGTCATACACCTTAGATTACTTCTCGGTTTACGCCAATATTGTTCCGTATTTCGAAGTGTAGAAAATATTGTTGTTAGATCAGATTCCAACTGTTCTTTCGACAATGCTTCTAAATATTCTGCAGCCGTATAACGATCTTGAGGATTAGTTATATTCAATTTATGATAAATTCCACGTCTTAACTGACGAATATTGGCATCATTCAATAAATAAAATAAATATTGTTGGTTTAATCTGTATTTTGGATATTTAGATGTCAAACGACATTTAATAAATTCATGATCTTGAAGTTTCACTTTCCTACTTTCACATTGCCCATTAATACCAAAAGGATATAAATCTGGAAAACACATTAAATCTAAATCTTTTTCACAATTATCCAAAGGTGCATTTTCAACTTTTAACATTTGGTACAAATCTGTAGAAGTTTTACACAATTCTGTACAATTCTGAACAAGTTTTCTACAATTCTGTAGAAGTTTTATTTGCTTTCTTTTCATATAAGGGATAGATAGTGTATTCTTCATAATAACCATCTTTTTCATCTGTAACTTGAGTTAACATTGCCTTATGTTGATTGTCTAATATATTTTCGACACCATTTTTCGTCTCATCTATTGAATTATCTAATATCTCATTGTCAGGTTCGTCATCTAATATCACTTCTGTCTCTTCCACTTGAAATTCTGAATTTTTTAATTGTTCTAAAATGTTCAATTTATTATGATCATTTGGCAATATAATGTTAGAGTATAAAGAATTGTTGTCCTTTAACCATATTAAAGCGTCAAAAACTTTTTTAACATTAACCAGTTCTTCCCAAATAATCTTTGATTTGTTCGAGATACTTCTAACTAAAATATATAATTCGTTATTAACATTTATTGGATCAGTATCCAAGCATAATTTCTTCAATGTCTCCTGTAACGGAAATGGTAAATGAAATGTTCTGCCTTTAACTTTTAGTACCATTTGCCTTTGAGGCAATTTTTTATTAATAACAGTTCCCATTTTGACGACAGTTTGAAATGCTTTAGCTCTGTATAAGAATTTTTTCAAATGTGTTAAGAGATGATATTGCTTCAGGCACATCTTGTGTAAAGAGATTATTCAAAATGCAGTATGCGGGCATTACGCCTTTCCGAAATTTACCTGCACAATAAGTACATATATATTGCGCATTACTTTCTTGTTGTATATGTGCCATTAAATTTTTCCAATCTTGAGTGTCTAATCCTCGAAGAATATTGACCAGAAACATTCCTCTTGTAACACAATCTTTCGCACGATACGCAAGCATATCGTGACGTGTCTGTTGATCGTTTAACCAAAGCTCTAAACGCTTGATGATATTTAGAAATAATATCATCGCTCATAATTGTATCTGTCTGTTGCTGTTTGTACATATCTGCTTTTTCTTCTGCAGAAGTTACAATTTCATTTAATGTATTTAAATCAGCATTAGTTAATGCTTCATCTAGATTATCCATCTTTCGATAAGAATCTGTAAGTTGATAAATTAAACGCTTAATATATCTTACTCGTGGAAAATGAGGCGATAATAGTTGAACTGGAAGAAACATTCCTTCGCAAAGTGTTAAATCAATATGGCAGCTACGCGTGGCCCAATTTCTCATTTGAAGTTTTCATAGTACATTTATGAATATCTTGTATCAATTTAGGTACATTTTTTAAAGTACAGAAATTCAGTTTCGAGAAATTTCTGATAACGACTAATTAAAATTGGATCAGTTTTACATGAAAAATTGCACGACCATGATTTTTTCGTTTCTATTTCTATTAACGGTAATATATTTACTACTTTTTCTTCTTCATTCATTACTAAAGGTTCGAATGCAGATTTTATTAACGGTAAGTTTCTTATTTTCTCATCTCCATTTATTACTAATGATTCTTTTGGAATTACATGTTGATATGTAGAATCAATAAAATAATTTTCAGATGAGGCTGTATGACTAGATTCGCCACATAAGGCATCTAATTTTTCTTCAACTGTAGAACATTTTTCAATTTGAGTTAAACTCGCTTCTGTTTTCTTTTTAATCAAAGCTAACATTTTGTAAATATTACGTATATAACCTTCTAACATACATACACCAACGTACGATTTTTTCAGCTTTTAATCGTTTCTCGATGTGACCTTTAATAGTGAGTTTCTTCATAATATTTTGTATAAATATTTCTAAAAAATGATGAAGTTTTATCGTGTTTTTCGTCCAAAACTTATTATATTTTTTAATAACTTTTTTTCCAACATCATGATTTTTTATAACAAGTACAGACTTTTTACTTTTCTGATAATATCGTCTGTTGTAAAGCCATTTGCGATCAGGATCTAATCCTTTTTGTCTATCTCGTTCTTGCTGAGTGTTTATGGAATATCGTTTACGTTTTTGTGCACGTTGTTTTACAATATTCTGTTTATATAAATCCCGTTTCCTAGCGCGTTTATTTTCTATATTCTGATCATATCGATACCGTTCCTTAGCGCGATTATGTTCTACATTTTGTTCATATCGCTTTCTTTTCTTAGCGCGTCTATCTTCTAAATTCTTTTTATATCTATACCGTTGTTTAGCGCGGTTGATTTTTAAATCTTGTTCGCATGGACGTCGTTTTTTAGCTCGATTATTTTTGAAATTTTCAGTATAATGTATAAGAGAACTTTCTAAATCTTGCACACATTGTTTTTTTATATTAACTTCTAATTGGACAGTATCTTCACATCGAGAACGTTTCTTAGTACATTTATTTTTAGAATCTTTGTTTGGATAGATTGGTTGGTAAATTTTGATTTTACTTATTTTATTGTTACTACATAAATCATTATTATTATCAATAATTTTGTAACCGGTGTAATTTTTAATATAATGCTTATTTTGAAAATATTTATCAGTTTCTTTAACATCATTTATTTTTTCAATATTATTTGGTTTTTATAAATTCTTCAATGTTATTTGTTTCTTTAATATTATTTGATGTTTTTATAAATTCTTCAACATTATTTATTTCTTCAATATTATTAGTTTCTTTAATATTATTTGTTTTTATAAATTCTTTAATATTATTTGTTTTTTCACTGTCATTTGTTATTTGTATAAATTCTTTTGGAATATTTATTTCTTCAATATCATTTGTTTCTTTAAAATTTTTTGTTAGTTTTATAAATTCTTCAATATTACTTATTTTTTTACTGTCATTCGTTATTTATATAAATTCTTTTGGCGTATTGTCCGTTAATATTAATAATTGATTATGTAACTTTCTCAGAATGACTATTATCAACTTTTTCCAAACAATTAAATTTTTGTTGCTTTGTCTTATGTTGACGTATCGTACTTATACGAATTGCTTCAGCTTCTCTCGCTTTAACTACTGCTAATGGGAGTATTTTTTGAAAAGTATAACGTTTATCTTGTGGAAAATGCTCGATTACATTAGATTCAAAAATTTTTATCAAATGCGAACGCATTAAACTATGATCATACGTCACTTTCTCAGGTTTAATATTAAATAATAATGAAATTGCAAAAGCTATTGCATAAACACCGCAATCATTACTATTTGGTTGATGCTGTACCGTTGGGAACTTGACAGGGTGCTTTTTAAAATCATATGATGGGAATAATCTTTTTAAGAATTGTTCGTGATGTTTATGTAGCTTCTTATAATTTAATGAATCATAAATAAATATGTTCTTTTTGTCATAATAGCTACAAACCCAATGTCCATCATATGGACCTGATGAACTATATAATATTTGTATGTTTTTTATCTACTGGCATAGGTTGAATCCTATCAAGGCATTGCACTCGCTAGATTTCAACAGGTCTATAATCTGAATAATTTTGTAAGAGATAACCGAAATGGTCTATATGTATGTCAGTTAACCAGTCACCTCGAACAATTATATCCTTTTCTCTAGATGGCAGAGTTATATTCTTTGTGTTTGTAAACATTTTATATAAATACAATATAAATAAATAATTATTAGGTGTAACCTTTTTATTTTAAAATATGTAACAACTGCTCTCTAGGCAGTTGCTCTATATCAACGTACAATTTTATTACGACGCACAGCAGCTTTGTATCGGCGCACAGCAGCCGTTTTTTACAGGCGCACAGCAGCTCTGTATTGGCGCACAGCAGCCGTTTTTTACAGGCGCACAGCAGCCGTTTTTTACAGGCGCACAGCAGCCGTTTTTTACAAGCGCACAGCAGCCGATTTTTACAGGCGCACAGCAGCTCTGTTCCGACGCACAGCAGCCGGTTTTTATAGGCACACAGCAGCCTTTATGTGATTTTTAAAATTAAAATTACTTACCTGTATCCACTTGAAAAGCCGCCAATTCGTGCAGTCAATTCTGGAACTAATTCTGCGCAGAAAATTATTTTTTTGTTTTTCAATATCATTAAGAAAAATGGATACCTTTAAATCTAAAAAAGTTAATATTATTTCTTGGAAACCAAAGCTTTCGTAAAAAAATGTACAAAAGTTTTATGACTTCAAGGGGAGATAGTGATATTTCGACCCAAACAATGTGAAACATTTTTGTGTAAAATTAACATTTACATTATATTAATATTTATTAATATAAGTTAATTAATATTTTATATTGTATTAATATTTAATATTATAATAACATTTTATATAAAATTAATATTTATAAAAATATCTATGAAGGCAATTTCTAGTAACACGCTGTGTAGATATAGCATGTTAGTGAGACAGAGAAAACGATTCAAAATGCGATTCTTTGTTTTACAGATCGACACAGCTCGATAAGGTAGGGTTATAATTAAAATTCAATGAATTAAACTCATGGTACTATTTTATATCCTCCTCGAAGTCACAAAACAGAAGACCTTTTTTTGAATTCTTGGTTTTCGAGAAAAATGTTAATTTTTTTCACACCATAATATTCTATGTAACAAAATATTTAATATAATAAATATAGCAAATATATTTAAGGAAGCAATTTCCTAATGTAAATGATAATTCGTAACTACGTTCTTAACTTAATATTTTTGTAAAACTTATTGCAAGAGATGTAAAGTATCCATAAAAAATCAATGCAATTTTTAAACCGCTGCATAAATAAAACGATGTTTTTTGAATAATGTTAGATTGTTAGATTAGATAGTAACAGCGGCCTTGATGTTCTTTTGTTTCTATTAGATTTTTAGGCAGTATGTACTAAAAGATAATATTTAAAATAATTATTTAGGCAGCAATTAAAGATTAATGTATTCATGTTGATAGATAACATTTTAAATATCTGCAATAAATTTCAGAAAATAGTATTAAGCTAAGAATATGTATTTAGATCTATTACATACATATATTCAATTATGTGTGTATTATAATAAATGTAAATTATTGAAAAAAGTCTAAATCATGTACATACAGGATATGGTACTTAAATCAAAAGACTAAAACATCTCTACAAAATTAAAAAAAAATTACAATAACAAAAATTGTTATTAGTTTAAAAAGGAGGAATAATATAATATTATTGTGTATAAAAAGATTACTTTCTTAAAATTATAATCTTTGAGTTTTTGAAGTTATCAAATATATGTTAATAAATTTTTTTTAATACTTATATCAAAAGAGAATTTTAAGATAAATTCGAACGATATGTATTTATATATCACTATATAAATATCACTATATGTATAAAAATAATATATAAAAAGATATTTAATGTAATATAAATTTCGAAGATGTATCTGAGCAATTTTTTAATGTGTTTCGTAATGTCTATGTCTATTTAGATTTTTAACTTAATATTATTTTCGTAAAGTTTATTGCAATAAATGCACAAAGTGTTATCTAAAGAAACCAATATAATTCCTTAGTTGTTAAATAAATAAACGATATATGTTCTTTTAATAATGTCAGATGTAATAATAGTACAAGCAATTATAATAACTCCTTTAAATTTTTTTACAGAATATTACAAGACAAATGCTTGTGTCACGATTACATCTGACATATAAAGAATACATCATTTATTTGTTTAGCAATTAAGGATTTACATTAATGTTGATATAGATAACATTTTCAATATTTTCTGCAATAAATTTCATGAAAATATTATAATATTAATAAGAATATAAAAGACATTCATTATTTTTTCAAATATTACATAAATCTATTATATGTATTTATACCTAAATATATCTATATGTATTTAATAAAAATATTATAAAATTAATTTTCTAAGTAAAATTCTTTTTTAATAATTGAAAAAAAGCTGATGACCTTTAAAACTCACAAATGATAATTTTAAAAAGAGTAATATTATATATAATAGAAATTAATTTTGTGATTATATATTCCTCCTTTAAACAGTACAATTTTTATTATTGTCACATCTTCGTTTAAAGTCCAATTGTATTCACCATTTTGCTTTAGATACCACTAAATGTACAATCTTTTTTTTCACAAACTATATTTTCTAAAAAAATAAGATTTAAATTGTATAAACATATAAACATATAAACATATAAACAGATAAATAATATTTTGCAAATGTTAAAAATATTAAAATATATGTACATATAACATTGAATTGTTTGAAAGCATATATATATTATAACACTGAAAGCAAACATTTCTAAATAATTATATAAATTTCATAAATAAGTTATCACTTTAAGTTAGAATATTTTGGAAATATTAAAAACAATTTCATTTTATATTATTATACTTTTATTATTACTTTGTGAAAACACATTTCCAAATAATCATGTATCAAGACAAAATATAACAATTTAGAAATATCTTCAGTAAAAAAATAATTATATACTTTGACAGTCATATTGAAACAGAAATTTAAAAGCAATCATTATCATAAATAGCAATTTAACAATGTAACGATACTCTGAAAGTACACAAGAAAGAGTATTATATAGAAAAATTCTTCAATTTAATATTATATATATATGTATATATACAGGGTGATTCAAAACAACATGATGTCTTTGAAATATGATATTCTTGAACGAATTCTAAGACTATTTTTTCTCTTGAAAAATTTTGTCCAAAGCTTAATTTTTTCCCCAGACAGTCAATTTTATTGCACAATATTTGATCCTTTGAAGTGTATTAAATTATTATTGCAGTATCTACACAATATTTTACAATATTATTACCGTCTAGGAGGGTTATAACGTAACTCTTAAGAATAAAATATCAAAAAAAATAAAAACTAATTTTAAAAATTAAAAAAATTAAAAAATTAAAAAATTAAAAAAAAATTTTTTCAAGAGGAAAAATAGTCTTAGAATTCGTTCAAGAATATCATATTTCAAAGACATCAGGTTGTTTTGAATCACCCTGTATATATATATATATATATATATATATATATATATACATATATATATTCTGATTCTATATACTAATTTAATATGACTATATTAAATATAATCATACACAGAACAATTTTTAAAACAGCAATTATAATACATTGACCAAATGCTAAATATACCTGAATACCTGAATAATATAACAATTATGTGTTTTATCCTCTGCCTTTTCTTTTTATATTTTATCTTCTTCTCATTGAATGTTATTTCTTATCTTCTTATCTTCTTCTTTACCTTCTCTTTTATCGTTCTTTTCTCTTATCTTTAAATAATATAGCTGAAAAAAGTAAATAATTTCAAAATTATATTAATTTGCTCTAAACCAGTGCTGTCAGTTACTTGCAACTTTCGGCCGGATTTCGTAGCTCACGCCTACCGCTCCCCTCTTACCGCGCGGGCCTTAGCAACCGCGCCACCGAACGCTCGTAACTAAGGAGCGCGTCGGTAACCTCAGCCACGTGCGCGTCACAAATGTAATGTGGCAATCTAATAACAAGAAATTATATAAAAAATATATAAAAAATTATATAAATAAATTATATAAATAATAATAATAAAATTATATAAAAAATAATATATAAAAAATTACATAAATAAATTATATAAATAATAATAATAAAATTATATAAAATATATATAAAAAATTATATAAACAACATAATAAGGGGATAATAGATTTCCACATCACCCATGAGGTACTATTGCTGATGCGTTTTTTTTAAAGTGGTTTCCTCAGTAGGCCTATTCCACTAGAGATGACGATATGACAAATAATGATTCGTGTGGGAAGGAAAATTTTATAGAAGTTAATATACGAAGCTAATAAGAAAGTAATATACAAAGTTAATAATATAAAAGCATAGAATGTTAGATGAGCATAGAATTTAGAAATATTAGATAGCAGAAATATTAATTTGATTTTTTAAGCCGTTTACAAGAATTTACGAGAGACGAAATATCGACGGGAATATTAGAAGAACTAGTACGCATTAGCGAAGATAAAGATGCATCACTTAAGCAAGAACGTTTATCAGTTTTTATATATTTTAATTTCGAAAAGGAGCATTCGCATAAATATGTGGAGCCAAACATCGAAAAAATTCGAAGACAAAATCTATAAGTTTTGGATAATTCGAGATATCTAAAATTTTAAAAAGGTCTATCCCTCTTTCTGACCGCGTTTTGAGAATTAAATCACTTTGCAAATCGCAGTTCTTCTTGAAGCTCTAGATTCTGTTCCTCAATTATAACTATAAAAGGATTTTCAAAAAGAATTAGATCTTTTCGAAGTGTTTTGAAATCACTGAAACGCGTATCAAACTGAGTTATTAATGACTCGATTAAGTGGAGATGTGTCTTAAAATTACAGTCTTTGCCATGTTCTGTAAAGAGAATTTGGCAAGATGGATAAAAATAAAAGTTATCGTTTTGTAAGTGATTTTTTAATAACACTAATTTTCTGCGGAATGAGTCAATATGACTTACTAATTGAGAAATTGTTTGGTTTGGCCTTTGCAGCTTCAGATTTACATTATTTAAATGAGAGGTTAAATCGGTAATAAAAGCTAATTCGGAAAGAAAATCTATATCTTTAAATAAGGGCATAAATTTGTCACATTTTGCTAGAGACATTTCTTGCAAGGAAATGAAGATTTCTTTTCTTAGCGCAAAAAATTTCTCTAAACATTTTCCGGCACTGAGCCACCGAACCTCACAATATAAAGGTATATCTTTATAAATGGCATTATGTTCCTCAAGGAAGGATTGGAATTTTCGATGATTAAGAGACTTATTACCGCCTTTAATTGCATTAACAATTTTGGATACAATTTGCATTGCGGCGCATAATTTAACTGCTTTTCCGCATAATGCTTCTTGGTGTATGATACAGTGAATAACAGGGAACTTTAAATCTCGCTGCTTTATTTGACCGAAGAATCCAATTTTCGAACCTGTCACCCTCATCGCCTTTGCACCATCAGTTACGATAGCGGAACATTTGGAAAAATCGATATTAAATTTTTTAAGTGTTTGTTCAACGGCTCTGAAAATGTCTATACCGGTTGTTGTATCATGCAATGGTACGAAATCTAATAGCTCCTCGACACATGAGAAATCGTTTTGTACGATTCGAGCAAAAATACTCAATTGACTCACGTGTCGATTATCGGTGCTTTCATCGAGACATAATGAGAAATATGAGCACGTTGACAATAAACATTTCAATTTCTCTTCTATGGAAGACGCGATATGAGTGATTCTCGATGCCACTGTATTTCTACTCAGTGGAATACTAGAAGCTTCTGTTAATGTTAAAGAATTTCCGAATGATTTTACAGCCTCGATAAGGCATTCTTTTACAAATTCACCCTCGGTAAATGGTTTTGAATTTTTAGCGATAAGATGCGATATAGAATATGAAGCAGTAATTGCTTTTGCAGAAGATGTAGCGTCATTATCCGTGCCGAAATTTATATTACAATTTTCTCTATATACTAATTTTAACCCTTCTACCAGATTAAGTTTTTCTTGGCCCACATATTTTAAATACTCCTCGAAATGTTTTCCCTTATAATGTTTATCAATAACAAATTTTTTTACAATAGATGGTCTAGGTATTTCGCTCTAGGGGAATTACGTCCTAGTTTTCGCTCTCGCTCGCTGTTCTGCGTGTTCTATGCTTTTCGCTCGCTGAGGATCGAGCTGAGTGAAGCTGACTCTTGATATAATACAACTATGGTTTATTACTACTAATATGTACAAGTGTTATATACAGGTGGTCCTGAAAAGGACCGTTTTAGTTCGATAGCCGTTCCCGGTATGTGATAGGCGGGAACGTCTTAGTGATTTTAAGTGACCCTAGGCAGTTGTTGTTTGGGTCCGCCGATGGAGTCTCAGTCTGCGTAGCGATGGATGTAGAAGTGGTCTCCCAGTCGCTATCAGACTGGACGGCTTGCTCCTGGGTCGCTGGCTGTGCCTGTGTGCCTCTGTGGACCAGCGTGCGTACGGTTTGTACGCCTATCTCTCTCTGCTATCGTGGTGATGGAGGCAGAGGTGAGAGTAGCGCTGGATAGCTCCCCGTCACTGTCGGTGATGTGTAGCGGCGTACCCGGATATCCCACTGATGGAGTAGACACCTGGGTGGTCTGGTGAAATTTGGAGGGTCCAGCTCCAGTGGGATGAGTCTCCACGGTAGCAGCTGCCAAGTGACCCGCTTCTTCGGAGACTCGTACTCCTCACACGGCTGCTTCGCTGGCCCGGGTGATCGGGGCGAGATTAGCGGCCGTGGAATGTAGCTGCGCCTCGGCGGAATCCTTCTAGGAGCGTGGAGGCCCCTGCCGGAAAAAGCTTGCCGAAATACGGCTTCGCTTTTCACGTTACTGAGCGCTGAGAGGCTCTACAAAAATGTAGAATCTACGACTGTTGTAATAAGCGTTCTCACTTATACTGAGTCGTGACTCGATTTCTCTTGGCGTCGCCCGGCCTCATATACCCAGTCTGCCGAGCTTCACTTATGCGAAAAGGTTCGCCTTCGTTGCCCTCTGTCGGCCGACCGGTGATCCAGCTTCGGGGAATCCCCTGAACGTTCGCGCTACCGTGCGCGTATCGTGCGCGCGGGCTGCCGTGCGGTAGGCGCCCAGAGCGTTCGGCCGTAACGCTTTTGTGGCGTATGGCAAAACGCCACAGATGGCTCATATCCGCACAAAAGACAAATGGTTTTATTGGAAATGCATGCAAAGAAACTATCTTCCCACACTTTATCATAATATTGTACGTACCTCTGTTCACCAGCCATCCTTCACGTTTAATAAAAATCTAGGATATAATGTAGAAAATTAAAACAATTATTTTGTATAACTTTTTTTGGTTAAAATATTTTTATAAGTTTTTATTTTCACAGCACAATTTTTTTGATATCATTATTTTTGTAGGATATACAATTTTACACAAAATTAAAATAATTTGTAGAACAATTTTTTACGGTTTAAAATAATACTATTTTGTGCAGATTAAAATAACTATTTTGTAGATTAAAATAATCCTATTTTGAAGATAGGTTTTTTACAGTAGTTTTTTACAGTTTTAAAATAACACTATCTTGGAGACAGGTTTTTTACAATAGTTTTTTACAGTTAATAATACACTATTTTGCAAATACATATACTGTTTTTTACGCGGACTTAGCACCTTTTTTACCTTTTTTTAAAAGGGTAATTTTTTTAGGGATATCACTCTTTTTTGTACTATATGTTAAACATCTTTAAATAAATGAGCAAAGAACCCGCCACCACCCCCGTCATATTTCATTAAAATTCGACGGTCCTCTTTGCTTACTATATAGATATTCAGATCCTTCAAACTTCTTTGCTATTCTTATTGCAAAAATAACGGATAATTACAAATCAATATGTCATTAGAAATCTACATTTATTATTCACAATTAATACTCATAAATCCATTAATGAATAATCGTTGCTTTGCTTATCTAATTTATCATTGAATATATAAATGGAACGGAGAAAAAGTGAGTTATTTAATTCTATTTTTAATAGTAAGGAAAATAAAGACAAATTATCAAGAGACACGGTAGTGTTGGCAACTTACCTAAATATTTTTTCACAGTTCATAAATAATGCAGAATATGAAGCAGTCTTCACGAAATTATTGTTGATACATTACAACATTCTTTTATATAGGACTGATCAAAATACAATTATTAAATAATTAAATATTAATCACAAGTTAGATATTACATAAATATATTTTTAATAAAGAATTTTTTAACTGCTTCTTTTTATTTTATAACTCGATATATATTATTTACTAGCCATCTTCTGTAAAAAAAGTAAGTAAACATTTTTAGCACCTCTAGGCCACTGTCTTTTTTTAACTTGAGCATCATTAGCTTCGATTCAAATATTAGATGTTCCTTCTCTGCACATACTTATATAATAACCTTCATCGATACTTGAGCCATGATCAAATATAGCATTCATCACTTTATACAACTGTCCATCTATTAATACTTTAGTTGTTGGAATAGCACTCAAATTAAAGTTGTGTGTTGCTTTCATTAATTTATTATCCTGTGATAAAAATATTAAACGAATCACAACTGTCTCTTTTGTCAATATTATTTCATTTTTTAATATTATATTACTTTCAGTACAATATTCACACGATTCATTATGCGACTGATACCAATGTGAAAACGTAATATTTAACAAATCATTAAGATTATAACTTTTCTTTTTCAAGTTATTAATAGGAATAGAAATAATAATATTATTATCAACAATAGTTTTTGTATTATCACAAGTTTTACACCGTCTAATAGAAGTTATTTGATGCCTCACCAAACTTTTTATACAATCATATTTTTCACAAAGAGCCATAAAAAAATCAGACGCATTTCGTTTTACGGGACTTGAAAAATATTCTCCTAAACATTGTCGTATTGCGTATGTATTTAGATTACATATTCCATTTTCATATCGATGCATTAACACACGTAAAACATCTGATTTATCACAATTGGACAATTGCTGCCTAATGGCATTTAAATTCAATAAACACTGTAATACTGCATTTGCATAGCATGAAACCTTATCTGTATTTTGGAAACCATGCATGACCCAAGCAGTACTTTGTCGAACATTTTGATCTAAATTTGATTTTTGAATAGAAGCAACTACTTTTGGTAACGCCCATAAAACATCTTTCACTTTGTAATACTGTTCCTTTGACATGGCAATAATTTCTGCTTTTGGTTTGTGTATCTGTTTTAGACGATTATATTCAATAATTGCGTCTTCACTAGCTATTACCGATGAAGGATCGAAGTTAATTAAATATAATCCTTCTAAAGATGTTACTCGCGATAATGCAACGTAAGTTTGGCCACAATTAAATACAGAGTTACCAATGTCCATAATAGCACTTTGCAAACTTAATCCTTGGCTTTTATGAATAGTAATGCCATAACTCAAAGATAATGGAAATTGTTTTCTGACAACGTACGCTCTATCCACTACCTCAAATTTAACACTTACTCTTTCAATTAAATATTCTAAACCTGATGGTAAAAGAAGTTTGATCTTTTCTACGTAATCATTATCTTGTACAACTGAAGTCACTTTAGCAATTGTACCGTTTACAAGACCCAAACTAGCATCAATATTACGCCGTATCATAACTTTCGCTCCAATTTTAATTATGATTTTTTTTCGAAAGCCCAGCTGTTCTAGAATTATCGTCATCATTATTTGATAATACTTTTAATACTTTCTTTTTTACGTATGAAATACAGTCAATCGTGTTTTCAGCAATTAATATTATTTCTTTAGAAACAATGCGGCTTAACATTGCATCATTGAGAACATCACACATATGACAAGTGGGTAGTAAACAAACGGTGTCTGATGACAGATTGTTAATGAAAGTACATAACTCATTTAATCTAGATTCGAAGGAATCAGCTTTAAAAGAAATTTTTTTATTTTCCAGAATCTTACAATCAGATTTTGTTAGTAAACCGATACGAATTCTCGACAATAACTCGCGGTAAGAGTCATCTCCTTGCTGGCGCATATTAATTGTCAATTCATCATAGTCAAATAATGTAGTCCATAAATTAATCGCATTTAAGGAACTAAGATATTTAGCAATTTTTTCATTTGATAAATGTTTAAAAATAGGATCATCTCGTACAGGAGGTAGTTGAAGCAAGTCTCCAAATAAAAGAATATGCTTTCGACCAAACCAACCATCATCGCAATCACTAGTGTCAAATACTTCAGACAATCGAAGATGTATATACATTAAAGTCAAATTAGATATCATTGACTCTTCATCAATTATAAAAAGAATAACATTATTAAGCTGTTCTCGTAAAACTTCCAATACATGATCAGATAGTTGCTTATACTTAGGAGTATTACCATGTTCAACGGGTAATTGAAGCAATCTATGAACTGTCAAACCATCTATATTAAATGCTGCTATACCAGTAGGTGCTGCTACAGCAGTATCTTTGTTGAGATTTTGTTTTATCCAGCATTTAATAGTCTTGATTAGGAAACTTTTTCCAGTACCACCTTCTCCGCTAACATATAATCGTAATACTGATTCATCTGACTCTACAGTATTGATAACTTTATCGAATACACGTTTTTGATCCGCATTTAATTTTGCTATCATTTCAGATACATCAATTTCTCGAACTGCTTTATCACCAAGATCTTTAAAATCTTGCATTGCTTCACCAGCCTCTATATTTTGAACACCTATCGGATTTTCAGGATCATCCTGAGACTGTTGTTTTTGTAAATCCTCGTCTAGGCATTGCTGAACTAACTGTTTTGCGGTTTCAAATGCTTTTTGCAATTCTTCTAATTTTTCATGATATTGCAACGCTTCTACAAGATGCAGTTTTTCTTTGTGAAACGATTCGGCATAAGTATCGTCTCCGTTTCTAAGATCTTCTAATTTTCGCCATGGTTTAAACATAAGTAATAACGAAAAGAAATAATTTTCTGGTTGTGTATTAACATTAACTTTATAATGATCAATAAGATATCCACGCTGTCGTCGCTTAAGATATTTACCATTATCTATTTTATAATATTCAACATACTTATTTTTAGGTTTGATCTTCGAGATATCATACCACTGTGCAAATTCATAAAGAGATATATTTTCTAGTTCATTTGGTCTATGAGGATAAAGATCATCTACTAAAGATGGATAAAATATATCTATAGATTCAGGATCAAGAGCTTCAATTTCCTTGCAGTTTTTTATTCTTTTACGTCGTATTTGGTTAACATCTAACCATTTGATAGTTGTATTTCGATCAGTTCCATACAAAGGAATACTTAACAATGTATCAGCAGCTTCTAGAGCTCCACATTCTCTATTATTCATAAATCGCAAACCCATATTCCAAAGACGACTTGCTAATGATTTGTTCTTATTATTTTCAATATTAAGAACAGAATCAGACAACTCACATTTTCCCGCTTTATTTATATATTTAGTAATGTACCAAGTAAGAAGCGATGATTTTTCACCAATAAATTGTATATCCATATTACCTTCCCATGCAGTAAGAAGAATAGGATTATAATCATTAATATTAACTTCATTATCCGTTCGAGGAAGATCATAAAGCCTACTTTTATGTTTCAATTGTTTTCTACCTGCTATCGAAGTTGCCACATCTCTCATATTGAAAGTTTCAGTAACGGGAGGAAATCCAAAACGACACCGACGAATAACTTTACGTCCTACTTTTTTAGAGCGAAGACAATAATCGTTATGTTTATGTCGCTGATGCGTATCAACACGTTTATACAATAATGGTGAAATATTTTCATCTGGCATTTTGCAACTTATATATTGTAAAATAAATTTGGAGACTTCTTCAATAGTAGATTCACCAAAAATCGGTGCATTTTTAATCCAAATTAATAAGTGGAAATGTTGTATACCTCTACCTTGGTATTCTCGTCGCCAAAAATAGTGCGTTACTTCTCCAATTGGATGATCTTTGGAGCTAATGAAGTCAAGCATTGCCCGAAATTTATTATCGAGAAACCTGGACGTTGATACAGGATCTTTAACAACAAGTACGCTAACGGATAAGGAAGCATCATGCCATCCATTTACTTCACGAATATAATATTCACCTAAATCTTCCCATAACCATTCACTCGGACTTAGTGTTAAAAACCATGTCGCAGGTCCGTAATGCTGCGTCATACACCTTAAATTACTTCTCGGTTTACGCCAATATTGTTCCGTATTTCGAAGTGTGGAAAATATTGTTGTTAGATCAGATTCCAACTGTTCTTTTGACATTGCTTCTAAATACTCTGCAGCCGTATAACGAACTTGAGGATTAGTTACGTTCAATTTATGATAAATTCCACGGCTTAACTGACGCATATTCGCATTATTCAACAAATAAAATAAGTATTGTTGATTTAATCTGTACTGTGGATGTTTAGATGTCAAACGACATTTAATAAATTCATGATCATGAAGTTTAACTTCCCTAATCTCATGTTGTCCATTAATACCAAAAGGGTATAAATCTGGAAAACACATTAAATCTAAATCTTTTTCACGATTATCCAAAGGCTCATTCTGAATTTTTATCATTTGATACAAGTCTGTCGAAGTTTTATTTGCTTTCTTTTCATATAAGGGATAAATAGTATATTGTTCATAATAGCCGTCATTTTCATCAGTAACTTGAGTTAACATTGCCTTCTGCTGATCGTCTAATGTAATTTCTACATCATTTTTCGTCTCTTCTACCAGATTATTTAATGACTCATTGTCAGATTCGTCACCTAATGTCGCTTCTGTCTCTTCCATTTGAAACTCTGAACTTTTTAATTGTTCTAAAATGTTTAATTCATTATGATCATTTGGCAGTATAATTTGGGAGTATAAAGCATTGTTGCGCTTTAACCACGTTAAAGCGTCAAATATTTTTTTAACATCAACCATCTCTTCCCAAATAATCTTTGATTTGGTCGGAATACCTCTAACTAAAATATATAATTCGTTATTAATATTTATTGGGTCAGTATTCAAACATAATTTATTCAACGTCTCCTGTAACGGAAGTGGTAAATGAAATGTTCTACCTTTAACTTTTTGTACCATTTGCCTTTGAGGCAACTTTTTATTAATAACAGTTCCCATTTTGACGACAGTTTGAAACGCTTTAGCTCTCTGTATAATCATTTTTTCAAATGTATTAAGAGATGATATTACTTTGGGCACATCATTTGTAAGGAGATTATTCAAGATGCAATACGCAGGCATTAAGCCTTTACGAAATTTACCTGCACAATAAGTACATATATATTGCGCATTATTTTCTTGTTGTATATGTGCCATTAAATCTCTCCAACTTTGAATATTTATTTGTTCTCGAAGAATATTGACTTCAGAAACATTTCCCTTATAACACAATTTTTCGCATGATACGCAAGCATGCCGTGGTGTGTCTGTTGACCGCTTAACCAAGGCCTTAAACGTTTGATGATATTTAGAAATAATATCATCATCGCTCAGAATTGTATCTGCCTGTTGATGTTTGTACATATCTGCTTTTTCTTGTGCAGAAGTTACAATTTCATTTAATGTGTTTAAATCAGCATGAGTTAATGCTTCATCCAGATTATCCATCTTTCGATAAAAATCTGTAAGCTGATAAATTAAACGCTTAATATATCTTACTCGTGGAAAATGAGGCGATAATAGTTGAATTGGAAGAAACATTCCTTCGCAAAGTGTTAAATCAACCCCCCCACAAAACACACCCCCCCCCCCCCCCCCCCCCCCCCCCCCACACCCCCCCCCCCCCCCCCCCCCCCCCACCCCCCCCCCCCCCCCCCCCCCCCCTTCTTTTTTTCTTCACCTCCTAACGGAACCCACTCTTAAATCAATATGGCAGCTACGCGTATGGCCCAATTTTTCATTTGAAATTTTCATAGTACATTTATGAATATTTTCTATCAATTTGGGTACATTCTTTAAAGTACATGTATTTATAGTTTCGAGAAATTTCTGATAACGATTAATTAAAAATGGATCGTCAGTTTTACATGAAGTATTGCACGACCACGATTTTTTCGCTTCTATTTCTATCAACGGTAATATATTTACTACTTGTCCTTCTGCATTCATTGCCAAAGGTTCCAATGCAGTTTTTATTAACGGTAGATTTGCTACTTTCTCTTCTGCATTCATTACCAAAGTTTCCTTTGAAGTTACATGACGATATGTAGAATCAATAAAATAGTTTTCAGATGAGGCTGTATGGTTAGATTCACCACATAACGCATCTAATTTTTCTTCAATTGTAGAAGAATTTGTGATTTGAGTCAAACTTGCTTCTGTTTTCTTTTTAATCAAAGCTAACATTTTGTAGATATTACGAATATAACTTCTAACATGCATACACCAACGTACGATTTTTTCGGCTTTTAATCGTTTCTCGATATGGCCTTTAATACTGAGTTTCTTAACGATATTTTTTATAAATGTTTCTAAAGAATGACGAAGTTTTACGGTGTTTTTCGACCAAAACTTTTCATATTTTTTAATAACTTTTTTTCCAACATCACGATTTTTTATTGCAAGTACAGATTTTTTACTTTTCTGATAATATCGTTTGTTGTAAAGCCATTTGCGATCAGGATCTAATCTTGTTTGCTTATCTCGCTCACGCTGAGAGTTTTTAGAATAACGTATAAGTTTTTGTGTACGTTGTTTTACAATATTCTGTTTATACAGATCCCGTTTCTTAGCGCGTTTATTTTCTATATCCTGATTATATCGATACCGTTCCTTAGCGCGATTATGTTCTATATCCTGTTTATATCGATTTCTTTTCTTAGCACGTCTATCTTCTAAATTTCTTTGATATCTATACCGTTGTTTAGCGCGATTGTTTTCTAAATCTTGTTCGCATCGATGTCGTTTTTTAGCTCGATTATTTTCTAAATCTTGTACAATGTATCTGCTTGTTAATAAGTAAACTTTCTAAGTCTTGCACACCTTGTTCTTTTTTATTAATAACTTCTAATTGGACAGTATCTTCACATCGAGAAAGTTTCTTAGTACATTTACTTTCAGAATTTTTGTTTGTATAAGTTTGTTCGTAAATTTTGATTTTATTTGCTTTATTGTTACTGCATAAATTATTACTATTATAATCAATAATTTTGTAACTGGTATGATTTTTAATATAATGCTTATTTTGAAAATATTTATCAATTTCTTCAATATCATTTGCTTTTTCAATATAATTTGTTTGTTTAAATTCTTCAATATTATTTGTTTCTTCAATATTATTTGATGTTTTTGTAAATTCTTCAATATTATTTATTTCTTTAGTATCATTTGTTTCTTTAATATTATTTGTTGTTTTTATAAATCCTTTAATATTATTTATTTTTTCAATATTACTTGATGTTTTTGTAAATTCTTCAATATTATTTGTTTCTTCAATATCATTTGTTTCTTTAATATTATTTGTTTTTATAAATTCTTTAATATTATTTGTTTCTTCAATATTATTTGTTATTTGTATAAATTCTTTTTGAGTATTTTTGTCTGTTAATATTAATAATTGATTATTACTTAATTTTTTCTTAGATCGACTATTATAAACTTTTTCCAAACGATTCAATTTTTGTTGCTTTGTTTCATGTTGACGTATCGTACTTACACGAATTGCTTCAGCTTCTCTCGCTTTAACCACTGTTAATGGAAGTATTTTTTGAGGAGCACCATATCGTGAATCTTGTGGAAAATGCTCGATTACATTAGATTCAAAAATTTTCATCAAATGCGAACGCATTAAACTATGATCATATTTCACTTTTTCGGGTTTGATATTGAATAATAATGAAATTGCAAAAGCTATTGTAAAAACACCGCAATCGTTACCATTTGGTTGACGTTGTACAGTTGGAAACTTGACAGGGTATTTTTTAAAATCATATGTTGGGAATAATCTTTTCAAGAATTGTTCGTGATGCTTATGTAGATTCTTAGAATTTAATGAATCATAAATAAATATGTTCTTTTTGTTATAATAACTGCACACCCAATGTCCATCATATGGACCTGATGAACTATGTAATATTTGTATATGTTTTTTATCTACTGGCATAGGTTGAATCCTATCAAGACATTGCACTCGCCAGGTTTCGATAGGTCTATAGTCTGAACAATTTTGTAAAAGATAACCAAAATGATCCATATGTATATCAGTTAACCAATCACCTTCAATAATTATATCTTTTTCTCTAGATGGTAGAATATGCTTCTTTGTGTTTACAAACATTCTATATATGTATAATGTAGATAAACAATTATTTTATAGGCGTAATCCTTTTATTATAAGTATGCAACAGCCGCCCTTCACAGTCGTGCAGTTGCTCTATATATATTTTACAAGCGCACAGCAGCTCTGTATCGGCGCACAGCAGCCGGTTTTTACAGGCGCACAACAGCTCTGTATCGGCGCACAACAGCCGTTTTTTACAGGCGCACAGCAGCTCTGTACTAGCGCACAGCAGCCAGTTTTTACAAGCGCACAGCAGCTCTGTATCGGCGCACAGCAACCGGTTTTTACAGGCGCACAGCAGCTCTGTATCGGCGCACAGCAGCCGTTTTTTACAGGCGCACAGCAGCTCTGTACTGGCGCACAGCAGCCGGTTTTTACAGGCGCACAGCAACTCTGTATCGGCGTACAGCAGCCGTATTTTACAGGCGCACAGCAGCTCTGTATCGGCGCACAGCAGCCTTTGTGATAAAAAAAATTAACACCTGTATCCGCTTGAAAAGCCGCTAATTCTTGATGCCGTCAATTCTGGAGCTAATACATAGATAACGATGTAAAAAGATTTATTTATTAAGATATATATTTTTTATTATGTCAAAAGAAAATTTCAAGTTCAACGATATGTTTTAAACAGAGTGTTTTATTTTAATCTTATCAGGCAAATATCCTCAAAAATATGAAAGATACGGAAAAATGTTTCAGATAAAAGTTTTATGACTTCGAGAAGGACATAAGATGGTGCTATTTGTTTGACCTTGGATAGTCGTTTAAAGAGCACGTAAAGGTCACCAATTTCTTAAATGAAAAACCCCATTTTTTATTGCATTTTCTTGTAGCTTACCTCTGAAGCTTTTCAAAACACTATATAAAGTATTTTTTCATTAAGTACTTTTCGAGTTATAAGGCTTAAAATATACAGTATCATCGGCATTAACATTACTCAAGGTGTAACGCATGGAGGTTGCACGATCAAATTTACATTTCTATTATATTTGTGCATACATACATATACACAGAAACACATCAAAAGTGTAAATTCGACCATGCAACCTACACGTGGTATACTTTGAGTAATGTTAATGTCAACGGTACTGTAACTTTCAAGCCTTATGTTTGAAACATTTTTCCGTATCTTCTATATTTTTTGAGATATTTGCCTGATAAGATTAAAATAAAATACCCTGTAAATCATTTTTTAAATATACGGAGTGCATCTGATAAAGTTAACCAAATTTTTCTCGAATACCAAGACTCATCAAAAAATGTTTCGTACATAAGTTTTGTGAGTTCAAGGGGAATATAAGATGGTGCTATTGATTTGACCTTGGGTGTATATTCTAAAATTTTGTAAAAGGCAACTTAGTTTTTTTAATGGAACTACTCTAATTTTTTATATCAATCAATTCCTCGTAATATTTTGTGTAAAAAGTTATATTATTTTCATGAAATTTATTGCAGGAGATATTTATAAAGTGTTGTCCATAAAAATCAATGCAATTGCTCAATCGCTTGCATAAATAAACGATGTTTTTTGAATAATGTTAGGTGACATTGATAATATGTTCTCTGTATTTAACTCTTTTATATTTTTAGGGAGTACTAAAAGATAATGTTTACAAAGAATCATCTATCATAACAATACCTGCAATTTTCACGAAAATAACTACACAATATACACAAGAACGTATTATCAATGCTTGTGCCACTATTACATCTGACTTTCATTCAAAGAATACATCGTTCATTTATTGATGCACATTGATGTTGATAGATAACATTTTGAACATCTCCTGCAATAAAAAGCTAATATTATAAGATACCTCATTATCTATTTAATAGATCTATTATAAATATTCAGTAATATATATTATAATAATTGTAAATTATTGAAAAAAGTGAATTACCTATAGAGTGTGGTACCTAAATCAAAATACTAAAATATCTCCGCTGAACGTTAAAATATGAAAAAGTAACGAAAATTGCTTAGTTTAAAGGGGAGGAATATAATATTAGAAAAATTTCTTACGATTATCGTCTCCGAACTTTCAAAGTTATTAACTATTTGTTTAATCAAACTATATATTTTTTTAATACTTACATCAAAAGAGAATTTTAAGACAAATTCAACGATATGTATTTATATATCACTATAAAATATATAACGAGATATTTAATAGATTTATTGTTTATTTTGATTATAAATTATTATGTTTCTTATTATTCCCTGCCTTTTTCTTTTTATTATTTTCGTAAAGTTTATAACGAGATATTTAATAGATTTATTGTTTATTTTGATTATAAATTATTATGTTTCTTATTATCCCCTACCTTTTTCCTTTTATTATTTTCGTAAAGTTTATTGCAGTAAATGCTCAGTGTTATTATGAAGCTTTATTTAAGTTATTAAATTATTAAGTGTTATTATTGTTAAGTCCATAAAAATCAATGTAATTCCTCAATCCGAATTTAACTTCTTTAGATTTTTTAGGGAGTACTAAAAGAATGTTTATCAAAGAATACATCGTTCATTTATTCAGCAATTAAGGATTTGCGTTGATATTGATACATAAATATATCTATTAGTCTTAAAATTCTTTTTTAATATAATGAAAAAAGCTGATAACCTTGAAACCTCGGAATTGCTGTTTCAGAAGTTGCGATATTTATTTTATATTTATATATAGTCATATAATATTAAATTAGTATTTTAAGAATTATCAGAATATATTACGTTGAAGAAAATATATATTTACTGTCATTTTTCTATATAATTCTATATGCAATGCACTCTCAGAGTATGTTGCATTGTTAAATTACTATTTATAATGGTTTGATTAATGATTATTGTCAAAGTATACAATTTTGTTAATCTTGTAGAGAGTAATAATATTATAATAAACTTTGTAATATTATAATCCCCATTTAAACTGAACAATTTTCGTTAATATCCCATCTTCGTATTTTGAAGTGCAATGAAAATATTCGGCATTTTGCTTTAGATACTACTATATGTATCATCATTCTTTTCTATTTTTTTCTTCACAAACTATGTTTCCTAAAAAAGATTTAAATTATATAAATAAAATCAGAATTGTATATAATGTAACATCGATTTTAAGTTATCATATTAACATATTAATATATCATATTAACATATTAAGTTACGATATTTTGCAAATGTTAAAAATATAATATACATACATATAACATTGATTATTACTCTGAGAGCACATTTCCAAATCATCGAGTATAAAATATACAATATACATAATATAAAATATCTTTAGTAAGAAGATAATTGTATACTTTGACAATAATCATTAATCAAATCATTATAAATAGTGATTTAACAATGCAACATACTGAGAGAGCATCGCATATAGAATTATATAGAAAAGTGACAGTAAATATATATTTTCTTCAACGTAATATATTCTGATAATTCTTGAAATACTAATTTAATATCATATGACTATATTACGATACCAAGTATAATTATATAAACAACACGATACGAGAAAAGAGCGATAGAGCCACAACGGATGGTAGTGCGTAAAGATTTTTTAAAGAATAATCATTCGTGAAAAATTAAAATGTGCACAAAAGACATATGCATATATTTTACTTGGTGCATATACCAAGATATAGAATCTCATTTTGAGAATACTATAAAAACCTTCCTTATCCCCCTGAAGAGATGTAGGCGAGAAAAATATCGGGGCGAAGTCGCTGAATCGGGAATCGAACCCGAGTCTTTCGCTTGCCGGGCGACTGCTCTTACCACTGATAATTATATAAATATAAAATAAATAACGCAACTTCTGAAACAGCAATCAGAAGAATGCATTGATTAAATCCCAGGTAGCAGAGTGACGTCAAATGACATCTTAATAACGTTTTAATGACGTCATTGTACGTCATTAAGACGTCTGAAGACGTCATCTTGCTACCTGGGATGTCATAAACATACCTGAACAATATAACTAATTATTATGTTTCTTATTATCTTCTATCTTTCCCTTTTTATATCTTCTTATCTTCTTCTTTTCCTTTCCTTTCCTTTTATCTTGTTCTTTTCTCTTGTTTTTGAATAATTTTAAGTAGCTGAAAAATGTAAATAATTTAATTAACTAAACAATATGTTATACAATATGTTATACATTTTAACTGAATAATATGTTTCATAAATATTTATTTCATGTAATTCTTACTATTTTTCAACAATCTAGGTTATTTTCATATATAAGTTTTCTTGCACTTATAATGAATATTATTTCAATGTATATAAAGCATTTACCTGATTAAATCAGAGAAAAATCACTACACTTGTCACTTTTTACTATGAATTATTACAAGTTTTATTACTTGCACTATATAATGATAAATAGGCGGCAAAAAATGATAAACACATCTAAACTAAAAGTATCTAAACTAAAGATGTACTAAACTTTAATGCAATTGTCTAAGGGTATGTTCCATTTAGCGTTTGCAACGCTCATAGTATCATTTCATCCTTGTTATTAAATAAAGACAAATGATGCTCGCGAGCATTGCATTAAGTGGAACACATCTTAAATAGGTCTTTAGTTTTGATTTGATGTCATTGGCTGCTGATATTCACTGGTCAGTACTGATTTATACATCATGTACATACATGTTACGTGGTAGTGAATATCATCGAAACCATTTCTGCCATTCTTCTCCTGTACGATTCACGACCACCACGTGTTCTAATTCCGCGTTTTCTAATAAATAAGTCTCTAATAATAATAAAAATGGATAAAAGTACAATAACGAAAACGTACAAAAATAAGAGCAGTGTTGCTGTAGAAAATGTAAGTACGCTTTTATTAATATAATATTTCCTTAATACTATTTAGAATAAAGCCCTACGCACAACAGGAAAAATATTAAATATTAAATTTATAGAACGAGAGAAAGAGAAAAGAACTCTTCTCTTCTCTTTTTCTCTTTCTATAAATTTAATATTTAATATTTAATATTTTTCTTATTGTGCGCAGGGCCTTATATTCCCAGCAAACTAAGTAATAATAGTAACAATATTAATGTTATAATTTGTCACTTAACAATATCTATAAATTAATATTTAATATTTTTCTTATTGTGCGCAGGGCCTTATATTCCCAGCAAACTAAGTAATAATAGTAACAATATTAATGTTATACTTTGTCACTTAACAATACAACACTGGAAAGTAATATGCCTTCTATATATATTATAACAGTCACATTGTTGATTGGGAAATAACATTGATGCTACTATTATTACTTTATGTTTGCTGCACTTCTACTTATGAACTTTTTTACATTTACATATGTACACATGATAACAAAAATGGTTTAACATTGCATTTTTCATATGCGCATAAATTCATTAAGATATTCCTGTTATCTTGTGTACATATGTATTGCACTTGTTGATATATATCGCACATATCCACAAGTACAGAAAGAAAAATTATTAATTTGTATTTTTTAAAATAGGATGCCATCAATACAGAAGAAAACCTAACATTGGCCGTGGAGAATGATTTATTAAAGGCTGAGCTGGCTGAATTACATCAATTAAAACAAAAAGAAAAAGAAAATCAGCTGGAGAAAGAAAAGGAGAAAGAAAAGGAGAAAGAAAAAGGGAAAGAAAAAGACAAAGAAAAAACTGATAATTATCAATGTAAGTATAAAAGAAACAATAAAATATAATAAATATAAAAATAAATGAAAATAAATATAAATGTAAATATATATATTTTTATAATTTTTGTTACAACAAAATATAAACCTCGCTGGCAGCGAGCAGGGAGAAAACGCGGAGGTGGCCGCGGAGGTAGCCGCGGAGGTAGCCGTGGAGGTGGCCGCACAATTTATATAAAAATGTAACAGTAAGTAAATAAAATATTAAAAATATTTATAAGCAAATATTAATAAGGAAGATCAATTATTACAATTTTAATTATTTTTTTATTTTACAGTTATCCAGAAAAGGGACGAAAAGGAGATGTAACTCTGCCAACTCAGCCTTTAGTAAATCATTCTCCATGGCCAATGTTAGGTTTTTTTCTGTTGCTGGCATCCTATTTTAAAGAAGACTGACAATGGGTGCTTTATATAAGAATAAGTATTGTAATTATATATAATCTGTTCTTTATTGCTGAACTGATTGCATCAGTGTGCATTAGTTCAGAGTTTATCTTTCTCCTATCAATATGGAGGGAAAAAGATAAACTCTGAACTAGTCCACACTAGTGCATCCAGTTCAGCAATAAAGAACAGACCGTATAATTATAAGTAATACTAAATTTATTTTGCAATAATACATGTGATATGTAAAATATAAGCTACGTTTATTTTAATAAGTACATGTGATATGTAATTATAAAAAATATATGTTATATGTAACATAAGCTACGTTTATTTTAATACATGTTATATGTAAATTTGAAAGAAAAGGGGTGTACGAGTGGTCTAGGACACCCTGTATAGTATAGTAGCTCTAACATCACGGAGCGCCGCTAGCGCAATCTTACGTCGAATGCGTCAACCGTACAACTTTGTACGCTTGCGCATTGGGGATTTGAGCGTTGACCAAGGAGACGTTTCTTAATGAAAATTTTTCATATTTCAACTTTGGATCATAATATTGCTGTTGGGAGGGTCCCGTTAGCGCACGGTGCGATAGCGCACCAACCCGATAGCACACGAAAAATTGACACAATTCCCGATAGCGCACCAACCCGATAGCACACGTCCCGATAGCACACAAAGTAAATCGCGCACAATCCCGATAGCGCACCAACCCGATAGCTCACCAACCCGATAGCGCACGGATTCACTTTGCAACTTTTCACGCGAAGCGAGGGGACGGGGTGGGCGCGGGAGGGGGGCCGAAGGCCCCCCTTGCACCCCCCGTGTGTGTGTGTGTGAGAGAGAGAGAGAGTGCGTGTGTGAGGGGATAGTACTTTCGTGCGCTATCGGGTTGGTGTGCTATCGGGTTGGTGCGCTATCGGGATTGTGCGCGATTTACTTTGTGTGCTATCGGGACGTGGGCTATCGGGTTGGTGCGCTATCGGGAATTGTGTCAATTTTTCGTGTGCTATCGGGTTGGTGCGCTATCGCACCGTGCGCTAACGGATCCCGCTCATTGCTGTTCACGATGCACGTAGAGCTAAAATAAAGACACTTTTCTTATATAAATCAAACTCAAGCTATCAATTAAGCCTAGTAAGAACTCGATCCGTTCAGCGATTATTTCAATATATGATAATCTCGAACGAATATCTCAATCAATCTATCCGACTCGCGTAAAGATACACGGAGTGTCTTTTGTTGCTTACGCGGGACTTAGCACAAGACACTACCGTGTCTTGATAAATGTGAAAATAGGTGAAAAATATACACAAAAAAACTCTAACAATACTAAGACGCTGCACGCGCGGTTCACAAGAAACTGACTGCGTGTCGTGTACCGCGGGTATTACTGATAAGCGATATTCTTTTGTTTTTAACGGTCGAGTGTGCGGTACGCGACGCGCAGACAGTTTCTTGTGAAACTTGCGCGTGCAGCGTCTTAGTATTGTTAGAGTTTTTTTGTGTATATTTTTCACCTATTTTCACATTTATTTTTATTAAACGTGAAGGATGGCTGGTGAACAGAGGTACGTACAACATTATGATAAAGTGTGGGAAGATAGTTTCTTTGCATGCATTTCCAATAAAACCATTTGTCTTTTGTGCGGATGAGCCATCTATTGTAAAAAAATTTGTTATTGATAAACATTATAAGGGAAAACATTTCGAGTATTCAAAATATGTAGGCCAACAAAAACTTAATCTGGTAGAAGGGTTAAAATTAGTATATAGAGAAAATTGTAATATAAATTTCGGCACGGATAATGACGCTACATCTTCTGCAAAAGCAATTACTGCTTCATATTCTATATCGCATCTTACCGCTAAAAATTCCAAACCATTTACCGAGGGTGAATTTGTAAAAGAATGCCTTATCGAGGCTGTAAAATCATTCGGAAATTCTTTAACATTAACAGAAGCTTCTAGTATTCCACTGAGTAGAAATACAGTGGCATCGAGAATCACTCATATCGCGTCTTCCATAGAAGAGAAATTGAAATGTTTATTGTCAACGTGCTCATATTTCTCATTATGTCTCGATGAAAGCACCGATAATCGACACGTGAGTCAATTGAGTATTTTTGCTCGAATCGTACAAAACGATTTCTCATGTGTCGAGGAGCTATTAGATTTCGTACCATTGCATGATACAACAACCGGTATAGACATTTTCAGAGCCGTTGAACAAACACTTAAAAAATTTAATATCGATTTTTCCAAATGTTCCGCTATCGTAACTGATGGTGCAAAGGCGATGAGGGTGACAGGTTCGAAAATTGGATTCTTCGGTCAAATAAAGCAGCGAGATTTAAAGTTCCCTGTTATTCACTGTATCATACACCAAGAAGCATTATGCGGAAAAGCAGTTAAATTATGCGCCGCAATGCAAATTGTATCCAAAATTGTTAATGCAATTAAAGGCGGTAATAAGTCTCTTAATCATCGAAAATTCCAATCCTTCCTTGAGGAACATAATGCCATTTATAAAGATATACCTTTATATTGTGAGGTTCGGTGGCTCAGTGCCGGAAAATGTTTAGAGAAATTTTTTGCGCTAAGAAAAGAAATCTTCATTTCCTTGCAAGAAATGTCTCTAGCAAAATGTGACAAATTTATGCCCTTATTTAAAGATATAGATTTTCTTTCCGAATTAGCTTTTATTACCGATTTAACCTCTCATTTAAATAATGTAAATCTGAAGCTGCAAAGGCCAAACCAAACAATTTCTCAATTAGTAAGTCATATTGACTCATTCCGCAGAAAATTAGTGTTATTAAAAAATCACTTACAAAACGATAACTTTTATTTTTATCCATCTTGCCAAATTCTCTTTACAGAACATGGCAAAGACTGTAATTTTAAGACACATCTCCACTTAATCGAGTCATTAATAACTCAGTTTGATACGCGTTTCAGTGATTTCAAAACACTTCGAAAAGATCTAATTCTTTTTGAAAATCCTTTTATAGTTATAATTGAGGAACAGAATCTAGAGCTTCAAGAAGAACTGCGATTTGCAAAGTGATTTAATTCTCAAAACGCGGTCAGAAAGAGGGATAGACCTTTTTAAAATTTTAGATATCTCGAATTATCCAAAACTTATAGATTTTGTCTTCGAATTTTTTCGATGTTTGGCTCCACATATTTATGCGAATGCTCCTTTTCGAAATTAAAATATATAAAAACTGATAAACGTTCTTGCTTAAGTGATGCATCTTTATCTTCGCTAATGCGTACTAGTTCTTCTAATATTCCCGTCGATATTTCGTCTCTCGTAAATTCTTGTAAACGGCTTAAAAAATCAAATTAATATTTCTGCTATCTAATATTTCTAAATTCTATGCTCATCTAACATTCTATGCTTTTATATTATTAACTTTGTATATTACTTTCTTATTAGCTTCGTATATTAACTTCTATAAAATTTTCCTTCCCACACGAATCATTATTTGTCATATCGTCATCTCTAGTGGAATAGGCCTACTGAGGAAACCACTTTAAAAAAAACGCATCAGCAATAGTACCTCATGGGTGATGTGGAAATCTATGAGCGGGATCCGTTAGCGCACGGTGCGATAGCGCACCAACCCGATAGCACACGAAAAATTGACACAATTCCCGATAGCGCACCAACCCGATAGCCCACGTCCCGATAGCACACAAAGTAAATCGCGCACAATCCCGATAGCGCACCAACCCGATAGCGCACGAATGCACTATCCCCTCACACACGCACTCTCTCACACACACACACACACACACACGGGGGGTGCAAGGGGGGCCTTCAGCCCCCCCTCCCGCACCCACCCCGTCCCCTCGCTTCGCGTGAAAAGTTGCAAAATGAATCCGTGCGCTATCGGGTTGGTGCGCTATCGGGATTGTGCGCGATTTACTTTGTGTGCTATCGGGACGTGCGCTATCGGGTTGGTGCGCTATCGGAAATTGTGTCAATTTTTCGTGTGCTATCGGGTTGGTGCGCTATCGCACCGTGCGCTAACGGGACCCTCCCGAAATCTATTATCCCCTTATTATGTTATTTATATAATTTTTTATATATTATATTTTATATAATTTTATTATTATTATTTATATAATTTATTTATGTAATTTTTTATATATTATTTTTTATATAATTTTATTATTATTTATATAATTTATTTATATAATTTTTTATATATTTTTTATATAATTTCTTGTTATTAGATTGCCACATTACATTTGTGACGCGCACGTGGCTGAGGTTACCGCCGCGCTCCTTAGTTACGAGCGTTCGGTGGCGCGGTTGCTAAGGCCCGCGCGGTAAGAGGGGAGCGGTAGGCGTGAGCTACGAAATCCGGCCGAAAGTTGCAAGTAACTGACAGCACTGCTCTAAACTATATGCATAGAACTATATACATAGAAAGAATATTATATTTTCAATTAAGCAATTAAAAATATTATGACAGAATCTATATATATATATATATATATATATATATATATATATATATACTAATATATTTTAATATAATTTTATGTACAAATATAATAAAATAAAACGTATGTGAAAAATAAATTATAACATAACCTTGTATATATTAAATAAAACTAGTATCATTCACAATAACTATAAATTTTTAATAATTTTTAATATACTTGTCTTTTAATTTTCTTCTAATCCTCTTCTTTTCTTTTTCACTCTTAACCTTTTTATTTTATTATACCACTTTATCACAAATAATAATGCATTTATCACTATGCTACGTGCGTAAATAAACAGTTATTAAATTGGCGCGAAACTACTGTCAATAACGTTGACCTCATGCAATAATTTATAATCTATCGATCGATAATTCCGATGGTAAATAAATCCATAATCGAACTTTTCTTGAAACTACATTAATCGACTATACTTATAATAATAGGTAAGTAAATGCAATCACTGATCGATGACGCAACTGAATTAATTCTATGGTGGCGCTAATAAACAAAAGAATTATTATCATAAGCATAGGCTGCGGTCGGGAAGACGCTCTGGATGCTTTGAAACATCATTCTGTCTTTATTCTCATGGAATGTAGAACAAAGATAGAATGATGTTTCAAAGCATCCAAAGCGTCTTCCCGACCGCAGCCATAGGCATATCTTACTATGTTTATGATCATAAGTAATAATAACCTTATTGCATTCAACACATCCTTTTTCTTTTCATTTTCGTATCCACATGATGAATAAGTCCATTACAAGTGCACCAAAAACGCGCAATGATCATTATGCATTGTTGAAAATGGCAAAAAAAAACTGAAAAGAGCAAGAGAATAATAAAGTAAGTATAATAATTTTATTTATCTAATCATACCTTTGTAATTGTGAATATACTTGACGGGAGATATTACGAGGTGTATCTTGACAATTTCACTTTTATTAATAATTCATTATTCAGATATTTGTGTTTTTGATACATACACACATACACACACACACACACACACGTATTACACATTTTTTTTCATATTGCATATTCACTTTCTTTTATATGTATAAACACATATATTTATGAAAGAAATAGTAGAGAACATAGCAGCGTAACAGGGAAATAGTTATGAATAATTATTTTAGAAGAAATAATATCATTTTTTTATACAGGGCGATTCCGAAAAATCTTCTGTCTGTAAAATGACGTATTCCTGACACCATTCTAAGAAAATTTTTCCTTTGGCAAAATTTCGTCCGAAGCTTAGTTTTTGAATTATTAAAGGAAGTAGTTAACGTATGACGGGTCGAATACAAGTGGCAGGCAAGGGTGGCGCGATTCACCGTCAGACGCGGGTGCTTACGCGGGGCGCCTGCTGCGATCAGCTGGTCGCTATATACATACAGACACACATGCGAACACATACATTCTCTTTGTCTGTCCGTCTGTCAGTCTGTCCGTCTCTTTTTTTTTTTTTTCGATGAATCCTATTGACGGACACCCTCCACTTCGGGGGAAGCTTCGGGTAGTGCGGGACTCCAGGCTGGATGCATCCACTCAGACCTGGCTACCCGCTAAACCTCACCGGTGGCATCCTAACCGCAAAACGGCGACTTCCGGGAACCGCTTGCGCATTACTTCCGGAAGTCGCCTCGCGTGTGCGCAAAAGCGCGCAACAAACAAGCTAATTCTTCGCTAAAAGAGAGACCAAGCGTGGCAAGCACGGATCAAACACTAACGATAATGAGTAAATGAGGCATCCCAGCGCCACAGTGCAATTACTGAGATGCCCCGCCCGCCGTGAGAGGGGGAAAATAATGGACACGGAGGCAACCCCGCCCCCGCGCCCACCCCCGCCACGACGGGTTAACGCTCTAGAGGAAAAAAAGGAAGTGAAAAGAGAGATGGAAGACAACACGTGGAAGAGAACAAATGTGTAAGAGAGGGATAGAGGATAATGGTAAGGTAAGTAGGGACTCTTGATAACCAATTAATAATTAATTAATTAGCAAACTAATCACTAGAGGGTGAGGGGGAAGGGGAGGGGAGGGCGGGAAGTGTAAGGAGGGGGAAGGGAAGGGGGAGGTTTTTTTATTAAGAAATAGGAAAGTTGGGTGGGGTAAAGGAAAGGAAAGAAGGTTGGGAAACAGACAGGGAAATCAGCGGGATAACAACAATTAATAGTAGTTTATTCTAAATAAATAATGATAATTAATCCAATCTAATCTAATCTACAGATCAGACACTGTTAATTAGGGGTTTTGAGAGGCCACTTCAAGCCTTCTCTCCTCCTCCTCCTTTTTTGCAATAACCACTGTAGCAAAATTATTAAATGAAGACCAATACTCCTTTTTCTCGAGAATTTTCTCAATTATCCTATTAAGCGTTAGTCTCTCGGGAGGAACAATGCTAATTTCCGTTAACAGTTTTCTCCTATGCTCAGCCCAAGCCGGACAATCACTCAACGTGTGTTCGGCTGTATCGTCTCCATAGGTGCAATGCACACAACTCGTGGAGTCTCTCTTACCTATTCTGTATAAAAAATGGCCAAAACTACCATGCCCAGTTAGTATTTGGGTACTAAAATAGTTGAGTTCTCCGTGCCCTCGACTCATCCACTTCCTTAGATGTAATCTAATTGCTGATGTGATGTAGTTCCCCCAGCTATTAGGATTCCCAAAGAGGATATCCCATTGTCTATAGAGCGTATTAGTCTCCTCATCTCGCGTTTCCCTGTCCGTCTGTTGAGTATGCTCGCCCAAACGCTTCAGGTCCTGGGTTCTTTCGTAAACCCTACATCTAAAAGAGGCCTCTAACGACCAAGGGGGCATTCTAGCTAAAAGAGTAGATGCATTAAAAGAGACAGTTCGATAAGCGGCCGTGATCCGAATTGCCACTGTTCTCTGCACACGGCGCAGAGCGCGCAAAACCCTAACTGGGGAAGAAGAAAGTTCTCTGCCCCAAACTGGGGCTGCATACATGATTACGGAGGTAATTATTGTGGCATAAAGCTGGCGTTTACGCTCTCCTGGACCTCGCAAATTCGGCATAAGCCTGCTTAGGGATCGTGTGACCTTCGCAGATTTGCTTTCTATATACTTAAAATGTTCCCTGAAGCTCCAGGTGCGGTCAATTATAACACCGAGGTACTTCATGGATTCCTTCACCTGAACGTCAACATTGCCAACTCTAATACGAGGCATACAATGCAGCTTCCGTTTGTTAAACAGTACAGCCTCTGTCTTAGACTCCGCGACAGTCAACCCGAGTTTATTAATGTGCCGAGAAACTCTGGCAATCTGTATGTTGGCCTTGATAATCGCTTCGAACAAGCTATCCGACGTGGATATGAGGAGGGTGTCATCGGCGTAACAAACCGTATGACAACCCTCTTCCCTCCGCAACCGCAAAACAGAATCAAACGCGATGTTCCACAGGAGTGGTCCAAGAACCGACCCCTGCGGAACACCAGCGGAAACCTCGCGTTCTACATAGCGACCCTGATTATTTTTATATGTAATGAAGCGAAAAGAGAGGTAACGCCACTATCCTACACAGGTAAGTTGGAATCCGTTTTTCCTCTAAAGCTGTTAGGATTACCCGCCACGAAACCGAGTTGAATGCATTAGATATGTCCAAACCAACAGTAATCGCGAACTCATTATTATCAATTACGGGTTGAGTGTACTCCCGTACCCTAAGCAGGGCATCGATCGTTGATCTAGATCTTCGAAAGCCGTATTGATTTTCCGAAAGAGAGAACACTTCATTTTCTTCCAACCAGCTATTAATTCGGAGTGCAATGATCCTCTCTAACGTCTTGCCCAATTCGTCCAAGACAAATCGGGCGGGCCTTTATCACCTCAGACGATCCTCCAGGTCCCTTGGGTATCAGGACAAGAGCTGCTCTTTTCCACATTTTAGGGAAGACACCCTCTCTTAAACACAGGGTAAACATATTTGCCATGAGAATTAACAAGGTACCTGGTACCTTTTTCCACACGGAGGCCTTGATGTTGTCTGGGCCAGGAGCAGTATTTTTAGTAATACGTTTTTTAACAAAACGCAGGATTTCGGCGATGCCTACATCCATGTCGTCAACCCAGTCCAATGGAGGGTCATCCCGCACTCTGTTGCCTATAGGGCCATCCGGAAAAAGAGTATAAGATTTTTAAGACTAACCTCGTCTAGAATCTCACTAAGAGAGGGGCTGGCAACTCTAAGTTTGCCCATAACTAATTTATATGGAAGACCCCAAGGGTCTTTATCTGTAGTGGAAATTAATTCTTTCCATGACGTATCCTTAGCTTTTCTAATAGCTTTCCTAAGCTCCCTCTTAGTTGCTCTATAATCAGCCTTTTTGATAAGAATAAGTTCATCACTATCTCTTCTTCTACTTCTAGTCCAGGCTCTTCTGGCCCTAATCGCAGAGGTTCTAAGTCTAGCTATCTCTACCGACCACCAATATACCTGTTTCCTTCTATTCCTGCCAGAAACAACCGGGGCAGAAACATTACATGCATTCTTCACAGTATTAACGAGTCACACCGCTAACTTCTCAGGATTTTCCCTGCATGCTTCAGGAATTTCAGCAGTGAGCAGGAATTCTATTGTCTCTGTGAAGAGTTCTTCATCCAGTTTTTTAAAATTCCAGCGCTTTTTGACAATATCACGTACAACAAGATCAGACCAATCTAACGTGATTCTAATATAAAGGTGATCAGAAAGTTTCCGCAGAATCAGAGACCGACCATTTCGTGCCACGCTCAAGTACTCCAGGTGAAGCCCAAGAAAGATCGATTATCGAACTACCCTGAGGTCTAACACACGTGTACACACCGCTTTCATTCATTAGACTAATGTTTAATGCAGCAGCCCATCGTTCGATAAGTTCCCCCCTCCTATCCGTAGTCGAGGAGCCCCAAAGGACGGATCTCGCATTAAAATCGCCAACAATTAGCATAGAATTATTTATGCCGTTAACGGCCCTACTAATATCCAATAGAAAATTCGAGAATGCAGTAACATCGACATTCGGTGATATGTAGCATGCAATTAAGTAGATTTCCTTCATGTTAGCTACTACAAAACATTTACCACTACTAACCATGCGACAGGTCCCTCCTCTGGTACCTTCTGATCTCCACACAATGGCGGCAAGGCCGTCCCTGCTTAGAAAGCAGTTATTATTTGGCACCAGACCTCTAGGAGGTTCCGAAATCAATGCAAGGCCTATGTCCTGCTCCAATACATATTGTCTGAGCAGGTCAAGGGCACGCCAGCTTCTATTGAGATTAGCCTGTATAATATTAATATGGCCTACCATTTTTGTCTCTTTCAAAATCTCTAATCTTGCCAGTCGAACCTCTACTTATATGTTGGATGCCCGAGGGGAAGCCTTGGTTCGCAAGGCAACGGGGAGTGCCAATTCTATGCCTATTATCTTTGCCTACTTCCTCGCAGATAGCACAACTCGGCATACCTGCATTACAATTCGCCACCTTGTGCCCCACGAGACCGCATCGGAAACGCGCGCCTGTTCTATCTCTGTCCGACCTACAATTGGTTTTTACATGGCCAAAGTGCCAACACCTGAAGCATTGTACAGGCCGTTTTTTCATAAGTTCAATCTTGACCTTTGTCCAACCTAATTTGAGATGACCATGTTCGGCAATTTTTAAGGCAATGTCTAAGGGGCAATTTATCCAAGCGATGCCCATTCCGTCGCGCATATTACTAATAGGGCTTACCTTGAGATCATCACAAGTACAACCTCCAAGAGCCTCCAGTTCGTCTTTGATTTCTTCAGTAGTCGTGGAGGGGTCTATTCCTCTGATCCTAAGTTCCCCCCTAGCTACTGGGTTACGTACTCTTGCCTCTTCACCTAGGGCCTCCGATAAGCGGGAGTCAAGAACACCTGCAAGCTGTTTGCTCTGGGGACCAGGAACTTCGATTACAATTGCTTCGTTTACCGCACGACGAATAACTGTCTCTTGGATCCCGATTTCTTTCAAAGAAACCTTCTCTCTAGCCTTAGCCAGGATGTCGGCATAAGATGCTCCATCAGGTTTCGAAGTTATTGTAACTACAGCAGGTTTAGACAATTTTTTCCTAAAGTTACCACCACCAACAACACGTTTCATATTGCGACCAGCCGAGGAGAGGGAAAGGGCAGGCGCACCAGCCCGCATATAACTATTTTGACTAGATCCTGATTCGACTCTGCCCCTCCTGCCTACCCTAGTCCACTCCCCGGCTGATACCGGAAAGGGATATAATGGAGGCACAATCTGCCTGTTCTCGAGTAACTTAATTTTAGGATTTCGCACACTATGAGTATTATCCAATCTAGTACTAATCTTAACTCTGTGTACGTCGCTACTCTTAACATTCTTCGTAGTGTTGTTCACTTCCTCTTCGATTCCTGCCACCTGCATTTCCGTAGACCAAGGAAGTGTTCCTCTCCCTGAGGGCCAATCTACTCTGTGCTGCATATTAGTCTCTTCAGTAAGTTGACCAGGCACTTCTCTAGTTAGTACGTCAATTTCCATGTCTTGTGTTCCCTGTAGATATCCCTGTTGTTTCATTTGTTGACGCTGTTGTTGATCCTGTAAATGTTTATCATGTTGTCTGTGCTGTATATCCGTTTTCTCTCTTTTCTTCTCTTTAGTCTGAACTGGAGTACTAGACTTTCTAGTTGGTCTCGACTGTGAGCCAGTAGAGACGACTGCCGGGAAGGGTCCGAGGCCCTCTTTCAATGATCTAACCTCCCTTTCGAGGCTTACGATCATTTTTCTTAGTGCTTCAATTTCCTTAGTTTGAGCTTCATCCTTATATTTAAGATCGCTCAATTCATCTTTTAGCGCCTGATTCTCATTGCGCAAAACATACACATCACCAGCAAACGTCAATTTTGAAATAAGAGCTTTAGTGATTTCCGTTGCAATCGCATTGCTCTGTTTCATCCTGACGGCTACGGGGCCCGAAATGTTACCACAAATGCTCCTCTGCCTCTCGAGCTCCGCAAGGTGGTCCAGGCACCTTGCACCCAAGGAGGCTGGTTCCATTTTGAGCCATTCGTCTCTAGTGAAACCCCTCTCCTTTTCAGCTTCCTCCTTATCTACTATGGGAGGGATATTTGTCCTCCTTTTACCCTTTTGTATGGGGTTTTTAACGGTGACGTCTGTGTGTCCTTTTTGGTATTTAGCTTTAGTATTCTTATTTTTATTATTTCCTCTCTCTTGATCTGTATAACTATTTGAGCTTTCTTCCGTATATACCGTTTTGGAGGATTCCCCCTTCCTACCTTCTTTAGAAGAGTCAATAGGTCCATCCTCTTTCTGAATACGCGAAACTATTGGGCGAATTATCCTATCAGTGCTATACATAGAACTGGAGCTGAGCGAGGTTGCTCTGATAGTTCTGTCCGACTTCCTACATCGGGCTTCCTTAGACGCGGAGAAGTCCGCAATTACAGCGCTCTGTTTCACCGTTCCTCTCGTAACTCTGCGATTGCCTACTGAGCCAGGAGGAGAAGGGGAATCTTCAACGGTATTTTCCGCTTCAGAAATCGAATCTTTAAGTCATCAGTAAGTACAACCTTCACATTATTAGAGGCTTCTCCTTCAACAGAATCGATTATCCTCGCCTTATTAGGTTTTCTAGACTCAGATATTTGGGCTTCAAAATCGTCATTGTCCGGGGATGATGTCGCCTTCCTCTTCTCACCGGGATTCAAAGTAAGTGTATCCTCGATGCATTCCTTCCGCTCAGAATAGGCGTCCTGTGACGATATAGGTTGTTGCTCAGCAGTAGCTACTTGTTCTATGGGGGCGCTAGCTGAGACCACCCCCACAGTGCCCTCGCCTGATTCCCGTCCAAGGACGGTCGACCCGGCGGCGTCGGGCGCACCACCGTGGCGGTCTCTGGGAGATCCGAGGATTCCCTGAGACGGTAAGTTTATCTCGTTTCCTTGTGACATTGCCATTGTTTGTTTAAATTTTGGAGACCAGATTCGAGAGCCTCCAGCTCTAGAGCGATTGGGTGATTCAAAACCCCGGGTTCGCTCAACCCTGCTGGAGCTATGGGTGACATCACGCTCCGACTTCAGAGACAAATCTTGTCGCTCCGTAGATGACACGAGTGATTTGGACACATCGTCCATTTGCTGTTCAAGATCAACCAGGACGTTCTTTTTATCCTGGAGCCGCTTGTTAATATCCTCCAGAGCAGCTCTGGACAAATCTATTTCATTTATCATCCGTGTGTCCAGAATGATTTCTAACTCAGAGTCGTGTCCCTCTTCTTGATTGTGAAAATTCTTTCCTTGTACTCTGTTATAACTGTCCTTTAGGAGGGATATTTCTTCTCCAATAGGGGGTGAAACTGTCTGCCTGCCTGCCTGTCTCTGCCTGTCTCTGCCTGTCTCTGCCTGCCTGCCTGCCTGCCTGCCTGCCTGCCTGTCTCTGCCTGCCTGCCTGTCTCTGCCTGCCTGCCTGTCTCTGCCTGCCTGCCTGCCTGCCTGCCTGCCTGCCTGTCTCTGTCTGCCTGCCTGTCTCTGCCTGCCTGTCTCTGCCTGCCTGCCTGCCTGTCTCTGCCTGCCTGCCTGTCTCTGCCTGCCTGCCTGCCTGTCTCTGCCTGCCTGCCTGTCTCTGCCTGCCTGCCTGCCTGTCTCTGCCTGCCTGCCTGCCTGCCTGTCTCTGTCTGTCTATCTGTCTGTGTCTCTCTCTCTCTCTCTCTCTCTCTCTCTCTCACATTCGCTCACTCACCTGTAATTTTTTTTTTTACGAGAGAGGGGAAAATGCATTTTATGCATACCCACCGGTCGATCCAGTGAGTTATGTGGGACTCGAGTACCAAGTCAAATTACCAACTCGGTACTCCCTACCCACTAAAAACCCCTCTCTTTTCACGAATTTCCTTTGACACACTGTCCCTCTGTCTTCCCGAGATCTGTTTTCACATAACGTCAAAAAATAGTTATTATTACCTTGTTCGATGACTTTTGATGTATTGCTGTAATTGCTTGAAGGAGAAATGAATTTTCCGATAGATCGTACGTTCTCAAATTTAACGTAGATATCACGTTGTAAAAGACAAGAAATCCACACTATATTATTAACTGAGTTTTTCTTCTTTCTCTCTCATGAACTGTATTCTTTTATAAACTTTAACGTATTCACATTTATTTACCCACTCGATGAGACGAGAAATTTACTAATGACTATCACTAATCACTATTAATCACTGTCGAATAATAACTGTTGGCGATTAAAAATCACTCGATGAAAGAAACACGCGCGGACACGTTACTGCACGACGCGACGACGCGACAATGCGACGATAATTACTCGGCGACTGCAAGCAGTTTTTTGTCATGGTAGGTTGCGGTAGGTTAAGGTACTACTGGCGCTATCGAATGCGATCATGTGTTCGATTGAAGAATGCGGTAAGCATAATAAACATTTAACATATTTGTGGCGGTACACGCCACACGACACGCAATAGTACGTCTCGCGATAGCGCGCCGACTCCGAGTACACGCGCCAACTTTGCTTTCTCGCGAGCGGCTACCGCCAGCCGTGCTTTCTCGCGAGCGGCTACCGCCAGCCTTGCTTTCTCGCGAGCGGCTAGTAAGCCGCGCGCCAAGTACCGAGCACCGCCGCCAGGCGTCGCACGCTAACTGTGCTTTCCCGTAAGCCAAAGTCAACTCACTGGAAATATAAGAGGGACCCCCGCGGAGTGAAATCACCTTTTTCTTCGATCATTCACGCATTTTTAGCGTACATCACCGAAGGCAGCTTAAGAGGATGCTGGACTTTACTGTTTTATCGACTAAATCGATTATAATTTTGGGCACCGAAATCTTTTTATTGATTACACGGAACAATAAACGTTTCTCTACGATTAAAGTATACATAGAAATAAAATGGGAACCTCCCGGTTGTATGTCAAAAACAAAAAAAAATTGAAAAATTATAGTTTTTTTATCGGCTCTTAGCGTCAAGTCGTAACAATACTTGCTTTATATAAAAATTGTGCAGTTTATATGGATAAAATAAGATAGGTTCCTATTCGAGATTGCATGAAAGAATATAGATGAACTTTCAGAAATGAGTTTAGAAGCCTGGTAAAAAATATTTAGGTGTCTAAAGTTTTCGTTCATATGTGTGTGTGCGAGATCGAGGCACGAGAGTAAAACAGGCCCGTAGATTAGTTGCTCGATATCGAGACAGACGGCGCTAGAATCGGTTTGTGTGACAAGGAGAGACAATCTCGTACCATCCTTCTCTTCCATTTCACGTGTAATAGTATACGTCAGTATACATATATGCGCACACTAAGGCATTATACTCTTGCGTTTTTTTTCTCGTATTGCGCATCATAGATACTCGCTGTCGCGCGGCGCCGTAACAATCGTACGCGTAACAAGCTGCGTGAAAACAGCGTTACAACGTGTTACGTGGAAAATATTCTATGTAAGTTATACACAATATATATATATACACAATATATATATATATATATTGTCGGCTGGTTGTTTTTAGAAATATTTCATACCAGATGCGGTTTGCATGTGCGATCTGGTTATTAAAATATTTATTTCAGAGGCGATCTATTCGTGAGCTGATTATTGTTTTTAAAAATCCAGAGGCGATCTAATTCGTGTGCTGGTGTAAAAAAACCTACAGGCGATTTAATTCGTGTGCTGGTTATTCAAAAAAATCCAGAGGTGATTTATTCGTGGGCTGGTTGTTTTTAAAAATATTTTATATCAGATGCGGTTTGCATGTGCGCTCTGGTTATTAAAATATTTATGTCAGAGGCGATCTATTCATGAGCTGATTATTTTTAAAAAAATCCAGAGGCGATCTAATTCGTGTGCTGGTTTAAAAAAACCCAGAGGCGATTTAATTCGTGTGCTGGTTATTCAAAAAAATCCAGAGACGATTTATTCGTGGTCTGGTTGTTTTTAAAAATATTTTATACCAGATCCGGTTTGCATGTGCGCTCTGGTTATTAAAATATTTATGTCAGAGGCGATCTATTCATGAGCTGATTATTTTTTAAAAAATCCAGAGGCGATCTAATTCGTGTGCTGGTTTAAAAAAAACCCAGAGGCGATTTACTTCGTGTGCTGGTTATTCAAAAAAATCCAGAGGCGATTTATTCGTGGTCTGGTTGTTTTTAAAAATATTTTATACCAGATCCGGTTTGCATGTGCGCTCTGGTTATTAAAATATTTATGTCAGAGGCGATCTATTCATGAGCTGATTATTTTTTAAAAAATCCAGAGGCGATCTAATTCGTGTGCTGGTTTAAAAAAACCCAGAGGCGATTTAATTCGTGTGCTGGTTATTCAAAAAAATCCAAAGGCGATTTATTCGTGGCTGGTTGTTTTTAAAAATATTTTATACCAGATCCGATTTGCATGTGCGCTCTGGTTATTAAAATATTTATGTCAGAGGCGATCAATTCGTGAGCTGATTATTTTTTAAAAAAATCCAGAGGCGATCTAATTCGTGTGCTGGTGTAAAAAAACCTAGAGGCGATTTAATTGGTGTGCTGGTTATTCAAAAAAATCCAGAGGCGATTTATTCGTGGGCTAGTTGTTTTTAAAAATATTTTATTACCAGATGCGGTTTGCATGTGCGCTCTAGTTATTAAAATATTTATTTCAGAGGCGATATATTCGTGAGCTGATTATTTAAAAGAAAAAAACATCCAGAGGCGATTTAATTCGTGTGCTGGTTATTTGAAAAGTATTTCAAAGGCGATTTAATTCGTGTGCTGGTTATTCGAAAAGTCTTCCAGAGGCGATTTAATTCGTGTTCTGGTTATTCAAAAAAATCTAGAGGCGATCTAATTTAATTTGTATGCTGGTTATTTAAAAAAAATTCGAGAAGCGATCTCAATTTGTGTGCTGGTTACTAAAAATGTTTTACATCAGATACGATTTGCATGTACATTCTGGTAGCGAAATTTAAACGAAATTTAATTCAGAGATCATAAAGACACTGCCTCAACTAAAAGGCATATTTGATAAGAATAAAAATCCAGATGAGATGAATCATTGGACGCGTCATAAGAGATGATTCTTATTTTGAAAGCGTGCTACATTTCGATAATTCTTATATAATTGCAGCATGTCACATAGCGACAAAAGCTAACAAATTATTGGAGCAAATTATAGTGATTGCTGGCGATTTTTTTTGATGACACCAAGTTTCGAATGTACGATAGTCTACCCGGCTGTACATATGATAAATTGGTGCCTAAAAAAAAATTACTTTTATCGCCGTTGCCTACAAATAATATAATATTTAAAAAGCTTTAACAACCTAATAGCATATGCTGTGAAATTTATGCTGCAGCTTTCGCTACACTACTATAAACTATAGCCTTAGAAGGAAATCCTTGTAAGGAAAAATATTTCAATAATGTGTAAAATATATGAAGCAACATTTTTTTTTAAATTATAGCAGAAAATTAATTACAATACCTTTTCCAAAATGTATTGGTAAATTATTCATATATCATATTTTAAATTTATCATATCTGATCACGATATTCTAATGAATATCGTTAGAAAAAGACGCCTCAATCTCGTTTGCATATATCGAAGAGACGAAAAAATTACACATATTATGGTTGTGTCTCACGGGAATGGGCGATGAAGGGGCCCATTATATTATCGATATAAATCTATTATTTCGATGCTTTTGAGGCAAAGAATATAGTGTGAAAATATTTATAAATATTATTTATAAATTTTACGAATATATACATTACATCAAACAATTTGCATAATATATTTTATATTGTTAGTTTTTCATTATATCGATTTAACAAACGTCGTACATAAATTGTAACTTATAGAAAGTTATATGCAAATATCCTTTTTATTGTATGTATACAGAATGTCGCAGAGTACTATATATGTATAAGCGCTTGTGAAGAAAGCGCAGTAAATTGAAAAAAATCCCATAGCATTTTACGATTTTCGCAATAATAGAAATATTAAATAAAATCGGACGAATGTGTATCTTTGCGTGTCTGAAAAAGGGAGAGAGAGAGAGAGAGAGAGAAACGCTCGGCCATTCGAGCTATCGCACGGTCTAGCATGATAGACATTTTGTCGGCGCGCGGCAAGGGAAAGGACAGCGCGGCGCGACGATGACGGTGTAACCGATAGTAGCGGCGTGCCCTGCTGTCCCTCCCCTTGTCACGCGCCGACAAAATGCCAAACACACTGGATCATGCGATAGCTCGAACGGCCGAGCGCTTCTCTTTCTCTCTTTTTCTCTCTCCCACACACAGATACATATTTCCGATTTTATTTAAATTTCTATTATTATTACGAAAATTGTAAAATGCTATGAGACTTTTTTGTTCAATTTACTGCGCTCCTCACAAGCGCTTATATATAGTACTCTGCGACATTCTGTATACATACAATAAAAAGGATATTTGCATATAACTTTCTACAAATTACAATTTATGTACGACGTTTGTTAAATCGATATAATCAAAAACTAACAATATAAAATGTATTATGCAAATTGTTTGATGTAATGTCGTATATTCATAAAATATTTATAAGTAATATTTATAAATATTTTCACAATATATTTTTATTATATATATAAAGAGACATAGCTAATGAGAGCAATGATAGAATTGTATTTAAATATGTATGCAATAAAGACAGATCTATACTCTAAAATCGTTGCTTGTGCGAGACGATAGAGCAGTAGAAATGCAACATATTTTTTGTTTCAATATAAATACAATTAAACACAATACAAAAAAAGCTTGTATTTCACATTGCTCTTTTTAAAATATGTGCCATATGTCTTTCTACTCTAGATAATACTGTCGGTAACATAACTATAAGTGTTGGTAATATACCGACGCTTTTAGTTATGTTAAAATGAGGGCGCCTACCCGTCGGAGTTCGGCCGCGACTCCGGCATCCTCTTAAGGATCCATGCCAAGAAGACCACCGAGCGACACCACGACGGACCAGGAAAACAGACCTCCTCGGATAGAGGAAATAACCTCGAGGAAGAAGACACGACCAGCTCCTCTACAATCGGGAACGCCCAGGAAGGTCCCCGACCACGGGAAACCGAGAGTTCCACGCCCTGGAGCACTCCTACCGCCACGAGGGGTCACCTCGACAATCAGAGGTGACTCTCGACCACGCTCCGGGAAGATCATCCTAGGAGTCCGACATCCCACGCCGACAGTTCGGGGTGTCAGGAAGGTCATATATGACCCTTCCCTGGTGTCGAACAGAAGACGCCCAGGAGGACGTCCCAAGGCTTCACGCCGCTGCGTAGACATCGTCCATTCTCGAGACGGCGGGAGAATTAACAAGGAGCCCCAGGGCATACTTCCGCCGACAGAGCCGAGGAGACGACCGTCGCCTGAGGAGCCACCAACTCCAGCTCCCGTACTCGAGTTGGCTACAATACCGTGGCTATACCGTATACTACGCCACGAGTTTCCCCGGGGCGACGATCACCAGGGGACATCCACGTGACCAGCACACAAGTTGCCGTCAACAGGACCACGTCCACACAAGCCTCGGCACAGACGAAGGTCGCGGTGACGCAGACCACCACAGACACCAAGACGATTGTAACCCAAAAAGGATCCAGGACTTAGCACAAGACACTACCGTGTCTCTTGATATATACAGTATCATAATTCGCGTTCACGAACGTAGAGTTATTTCTAAATAAAAAATGAATCGGGAAAGTCCTGAACCATTTTCTTTTTTTTACTCGACAAAAGAGGAATTAAAAATAAATCAGCGCCGTTTTATATATATATATATATATGTATGTAGTATATATACATGTATATATATAAAACACACAAACACATACACATATATATACCTTGTAAATCCCAGTTGCAATCATATACAGCCATACAATTCAAATCACTATCAAAGATTTTGATATTTTTATGCTTTTGTAATTCTGAAACAAAATAATTCAATGTTTTTAGTATGCTCTTATTTAATCTTTCTTTAATATTACATATTTTCATTTGCTTTACATTCAAATTCCATAAAAATATAAAAGTAGTAGAAATTAAAGAATACGATTTTGTTATGTATTTATACTTTAATAAAGCTTTCGACACAAATTGTACTTACGAGAATCATCTTTTTTCCCTGTTTCTGAAATGCCGACTGTAAGGTACAGTTCTATTCTTGACTCTATCCTGTATTTTCTTTGTATATTTTCTATTCACATTTTGACTGTAATTAAAATCTGAAATTCATACAATTATGTTATTGAAACATTATATTTTTTTTCTATTAATGCTTTTTAGTGCTCTTACCTTTTTGTGCATTTTCTACAATTTTTTGTTTATTGATCTCAGTCATGTTAGGCATTTTTGGAAGCTCGTTTAAAAATTCGTTTGATAATTCATCTGATAATTCATCGTTGCTTGATGTATCATCCATGATTTTAGCGGCTCTAATTTGTCTTGACTTCTTAAGATATTCTTCTTTTTTTGTATTCGAAGTGAGGTCAGACACATCTTCGGCTTGTTTTAATTTCTGTCTGGCTACTGCATAATTCACTGCAACAAAATAATATAATCGTAATAAAAATATATCATTTTTTTATAATTATTAAAAAATATCAACATATATTAACATTACATATAAATTATATGCTGCTATGTATCAATGGAAAAACAGCATATTTGTCATCTCCATATGGCAACTTCACATATTTTCTGATGACATGTTTTAATGGCCACGATTTCAAATCTGAGCATGAGTGCACAAGATAAATTCCAAGTAATGATGATGGACAAGGAAGATTAAATAGGTCCTCTTTCTTCAAAAATTCGCGGCCTTTAATGACAGGAATATTTCGCTTTCTGCAGTATGCTATATTTTTTATAGATACAATGCCACCACTATTTAAGCCACAACTATCCGCAAGTGTCCCAGCTTTCAATGTTATTCCATTGTATTTAACAATTTTATATTGTGGATTTCTGCAATTCGATATAAGTGGACCATCATGATGCAACAATATTAAATTTGGATGTACCAGAACAGAATGTGATAAAATAGTCGATGAATCTAAGTTAATTTTTTTTTCAGTACATCTCCGTATAACTTGTAAAGGTCTCTCCGCCTTTCTAATACATTTCTTCAATATTTGCATATAGTTTTCAATGCACTGAAATTATCAAGCGTTCCAAATTTTTTGATGTCATCAACAAGATGTATAAGATTGTGAATATTATGTGACATATTCTGAACTCCATAAAGTTTCATAAATATTTTAATAAAGAAAAGTATCAAATCTTGCACATAAATTACATATTCGTTTAAATCTTGTGAAGACAGAATTCTGATAATCACATGTAGTGTTAGAAAATGCATATATACATTCTTGTTGAATATAGATTTAAAAGCCAATGGACCAGTATATAACAATATCAATCTATATTCCGTAGCTTTCCATAACTTTACACAATTCAGTGATCGTAGCTTTCTTGCAAATTCTACAGGTATTGAAGGTTTCAATAGTGTCACTAAACGTGTAGAAATTTCTTCGACAGCTCTAGACCGTAGTCGATAATGTAACTCTCCATCAAGCCATAAGTATATTAATTTGCGCATAATTCCCAGACATATCAAATGCATATAATCTAACGGAACATTAGTAACAGGCTTAAAATGAGGTATTTGTAGTAAACTACAGGTGATATCTGGTTTGTGATAATTATCATCAATCTTTCGGATGAAATCGTCATCTGTTCGAAGTGGTGCATCGACTTGTGGAAAACATTCGATTTCCTACATATTCTCCTTCTATTTGACATTTAGTACAACTGGAATATCCAGCATGTCCCTTTACACACAAGACGAATGCTTTCGCTGGTGTATCACAAATTAAAGCCTCAAGCCTGCATTGTATGTTACGATCATTAACGTTAATGCCATTTTCGCAAATATCTTTAGCCTCGGCAACAAAATCCTTCAAAAAATCATCAGCACTTGCCGGTTTTTCATATCCATGGTAAAGACCAATTAGAAAAACATTCTCATATGGCAGAAGTGAACCTAATATGGGCCAGAATTGTTGTGATGACGATTTCGACAGTGGTAATCCATCAACATTGATACTTATTTTCACACAATCAATATTATCCTTTACAGATGTCAAAATATGTAATAGAGAATTAAGTAATCCAAAATGGTAGTATGTTCCCGGTGTAACTATGCGTATCTCTTGTTTTCTTGGTGTGTGTAGAAATGATCGTGCATCTAACGACAATTTCGAAAAACAAGAATGTTGTTTTAATCTCTGAAGTAATGCTCTGAGAGCAGTATATGAGATTTGATGCTTTGTAGCCCAGATAGCAAGACTATTTTTAAAATCATTGTCTGTTTTATTTGCATTTTCAGATGCAATAGATATTGATTCACTATAAGATATTGATTCACTAGAAATGCTCACAGCAGATTCTTCTGAATCTGATTCGTTTAATGATAGGCATTCATTATTTTCAATTACAAGTGTTTCATTACGTTTGTCTATTATGTGTGAATTAATTATAGAATCATTTTCCAAATATTCTGAATGTTCATCATTATCACTATGTGATACATTTGTATTTAACAAACTATCACATATAAGTTCTGATTCTTGTGCACGTAGTCGTCTTAAATGCCTTTTTGATACACACGAAAAATCTTTTCTGGGCCGCTTTCGGTTCATTGTTCTATTTCTGTTGTAAAATATATTATAATATTAATATTATTTTTAGAGAGAGAAAGACAAAGAATAAAATTATTTTTAGAGAATATTATATTATTTTTAGTTCATATTATGTTAACTACTTTGTAATTTTCATATTATTAATAAGTTAATTATATTATTAATTAGTATAAATTATATATTAAGATACATGCAAGTAGTTAGTACTAGGAGAGTTCTAACGCAGGGATCTCAGGGGGTGAGGGGCGTGGGGTATGACGTCACGCGGGGGGTAATGACGTCACGCGGGGGAGGGAACCTCCCCGGTACACCCCCTCACCCCCAATATAAGTAACAGCTTTCGCGGTACCTCTCCCCCTCCCCCCTCATCCCACTCACCCCCAATATAAGTAATTCTAGATTTTTTCCGTTGGACGTATCCTAATCTCTCATTCCCTCGCATTGAATTACTCGTCGCGCGAATTTATAAATAATATAAACAAATGGCGACCCCCAGAATCATATTCAACGATTTTTTTCTCGGAAGGAATGCAACGCGTATCAGCGCCGATGTTCGGCTGCTTTGCGCCTTTGTTTTAAAGATAAGAAAGGATTAGATGAAATATACATAAGGAGAATTGGATGTTTTATCGCAAGTATAAGTAATATTATATTAGCCGGTTATCGCAATGATAAGTAATATTGTATTACATACCCTAACGCGTCGGGACATGTTTTCGCAAACAAAATAGCTCTCCCCAGTACACCCCCTCACCACCAATATAAGTAACAGCTCTCGCGGTATCCCTCACTCCCCTCCTCACCCCCCTCACCCCCCAATATAAGTAATTCTAGATTTTTTCCGTTGGACGTATCCTTATCTCTCTCTCGCATTGAATTACGCGTCGCGCGAATTTATAAACAATATAAATAACGGTATTCCTTTGAAGAGGATTAGATTTTGAGGCTGAATAACGCGTCGGGACATGTTTCTTCGTGGATATTGCATTACGGTGAGCGCCGATGTCTGGCTGCTGGAATTTATAAACAATATAAAATAGATAGTGCCTGATTTTATTACTATGATATTACCTCATGGAAGTTTTGAGAGGAATGAGGGCTGAAACTTATGGAGAGGGTCTGTCTCCACGTCAAAAAGTCTTCAGCTTTCGTGCAGTGAACGTAAGAGTAAAGTGCATAAAATGAATATAGAAGAAGAAGAAGAGGTTATTATCGTCGAAGATAGTGATGAAAATGTGGAGGTTGTGGATGTTGAAGACTCATCTGATGATGAAAATATGGAAATAGATGTTGAAAATGTGGAGGTTGTGGATGTTGAAGACTCATCTGATGATGAAAATATGGAAATAGATGTTGAAAATGTGGAGGTTGTGGATTTTGAAGACTCATCTGATGATGAGATATGACATTTGGAAGACTGGCTACGACAGCGAGTGCAGTGAGGAACTAAGTGAGGAACTATGTGAGATACAGGTGCGAGCGTTAAAACGAGCTGACATTCGCGATATCGACTTAATTCAAAAAATGTGCTGCATCTTTTATTATGAAACACTTGACAGTGAAACACTTAACAGTGAAAAATTTTGCACAGCGTGTTTTCTACGAGTAGCAGATTTGTTTTCACGTGCTCGTGCTGTGCGTAAACATGAGACTCAACGATACGTTTTCCTATTAGGAGAAAGATGCTACGAATGCAAAGCCTCAGTGTCTCAAATAGTTTCATGCGGTCCGTGTCCTATTTGCGTTCAATAAACTTTCAAAGATTGTGCTGGCACATTTATGAATGTGAAAATTCAGCAAGTGTTGTAAAAATGGTAACTAAAAAAAAATCAGTGAACATGTCTTCGGTGTTGCAATATTTAAAAAATCGCGAACTTGGTGTAGGAAATTCTACAACCGCAACCTCCAATCTACAATCTTATATACGGATTACAGAGAGGAATAGACTAGAGGCAGCCATTTGCGAAGATTGCTGTTTGCCAGGCGGAATCGACAAGCGTGTTCTAAAAGGATGCAAGGAATCCATCAACATTTCCATTGGTTGCTATATCTAGAATATACCATCAGTTATGATTCTGATTCTGATTCTGATTCTGATACGGATGCTGATCATTAATTGGAGGTAGGTCGCATGTGTAGGTATTCATTTTCAAATAATTTGAAATAATTAATAAATTTTTTATGTGCAGGAGTCACCGACCATCACCCCGCGCCGTCACCTCTCTTCCACCGCCCAGCCGCCCCACCATCGCTACCACCACATCGCCGTTGTCGTTGCCCTCCTATTCATTTATATTTTTATATTTTAAATTCTTTTAAATTTTTCTTACATTATTTTTTACACACACACACACACACACGCACACGCGCGCACACACACAACACACACACACACACACACTTTGTATAATACACATTTTATTTTTATTAAAAAAGTATTAATATAAAAAAATCTTATTTATTTTCAAAATTCCTCTTTCCTTTGCTCCATTTATTACTAAACTATAAAAAACTATTAAACAGAAAATTATATTAAATTATCAAAAATAATTTCATTGCGCTATATCTCTCTCCGCGCTCTTGCCGCGTGCGCTTCTTTCTCGCAGCGCCGTATCTCTCGCCGCGCCGTATCTCTCGACGCGTGCGCCGTATCTCTCGCCGCGTGCGCCTCTCTCTCGCCGCGCCGCGCTATCTCTTCTCTCGCGTGCGCCGTATCACTCCTCCGCGCTGTTTCTTTCTTTCCTAGTGTTTGCTCTCTCATGATAACTCTCTCGCAAAGAGTTATACATGAAAGCTGGGACGGAGAGCGCGCCAAACGCAAAGAAAGTACACCATGACATAGACTTATAACTATTTATTCTGCTTATATTTAGTATACAAATATAATTTTTGTCTTACATATTAAGAATTAAAAGCTAAAGCTGCCAGCTCGCAATCGACGAGTTGATGCTTGTTGAAGGTGTCGCTAGCGCGTATTACATTCGATACTTCTTTAGGATCCGTTACAGTGGACGCGATATTGGAGAATTGCGTAAATTTGACATCGACTGTCTCGGTCACTCTAACCAATCGATCAAAAGTTACATCTATGCAATCATCGAGATCGAACATACGGTGTAACGTCGATTCGATCATCATCATGCGTACATCTGAAGATTCGACTTATGAGTTTAGCATCGTTAATTGTATGAATTCGCACTGTTAGCGGTCCAACACTTATAAAATTGTAGATGCTTGAGGGCCGTTCCGAAGGAGATTTAGAATATTATGACGTTGCTCGTAGAGTTCCTTCCACGTTTCGAGAGATAATATCAGTTCCTTTCCCCGATGATCTATGACAATCACCACGTAACTCGGTGGACCCACGTTAATACCAATTTAGAGGAATTTGAATTCCGTAGCAGTCAATGCGTATCGTCTACCTAGTATACGAACCGCACGACGCTCCAACGAAATACTACGGAAAAAATTAAAATTAAATAATAGTAATAATAATAAAATTTGTAAAAATAGAAAAATAGAAAGAAGTTAAACGAAACTTACTCGTCACATTTCTTCTCAAACAATGGAGTTTTATCACGACTCGGCACGTAATTATTCACGTGTCTTCCGATGCCGCCGCCGCTGCTGCTGCTGCTTCTTTCAACGTAGTACATTTCTCTGGGGGGTTATGAAAAGTGAACCACCAAGTGAACGGTTAACGCGACACTGATCGTACAGGAATTAACCGAGTATACGTGACGCTCATCTTCCAAAAGTATAATGTGGTGGGGGGTAGGGGTGGGGGGATCAATGCTTCTAACACTGAAAGGAGGAGGGTCCGTAAAGCCTGTTTTCGGCCCCCTTCAAAATTGGACCAAAATGGCTGGAATCACTTCCTTATACCCTTGGAAGTAATATTTAGTCAATTCCAGCCTAAACGGAAGTATTTAGAGTGTATACTTCAAGTATACATGGTGCATCAGCGCGCCCGTATCAAGCATTTCTTTGGAAAACTAAGCGTTTTTGAGAAAAATGTTTCAGATAAAAGTTGTATGGTTTCAAGGGGGACATAAGATGGTGTCATTGGTTTGACCTTCGATAGTCATTTGAAGGTCACGTGAATGTCGATTTCAATATTTTATATAGAACCCCCTATTTTTACATATCTTGTAGCTTATCTCGAGAGCTTTCCAAAACACTATCGTAGATCACGTAGAAACACTTATTACAAATACTTCCGAAAGAAATGACTGGCGTATTTTCTGCCGCAAGGCTAAATACGAAGTTTTGAAAAGAATTGTTTTAAGAACTGTATGCACCTTTTTGAGCAACTACGATCCCTTAAGCTTTTAATTCAATCCAACACCCCACTCTACGTGGCTTCTTAAAGGGGAAGATTACGTTTACGATTTTACTGTTCACGTGTGGAGAATCAACAAGAATAAATAATATGATTTCAATCTCGGATCTCCTTAAGTAACGTTTCTACAAATCTATCTGTAAGAAGCCTCATAACTCGCAAAGTACTTAATGAAAAATGACTTAAGCCTACGGCACACGATACGATTTTTCGTACTAGATCGCATACGAGACATGTTACTAGCAGTCATATTGACTATACAACTTGAAATGTTGCGTGATACGTGCTGCTGTGCGTGCTAACATGCTAGTTTTTGGTAATAGGTTTGGTGCTATTTTTACTACGTGATGTGCTACTAGTTGTACGATAAGTTTGATGGACGATACATTTTTGATCACAATTACAAAAAAAAATAACGATAAAAAATAAAAAAGATAAAAAGGCTAAATAATAAATATATATATATATATATATATATATATATAATATGTGTTTTATTTAAAATTATAATGATAATAATTGAATATGTATATAATTAAATTAAAAATGATGGATTTTTTAACCTATTAAAAAATCCATCATTTTTAATCGTTTATTTATTATGAAAGAATTAATAAAATTTTTTAAATTACGAAACGTAATTTAAAAAATTTTATTAATTCTTTCATAATAAATAAACGATAATGATGAATATATTATGTTTCATTAAGTTTTATAAAAATTGGTGAAAAAACTTTCACATCGCGCGCGCGTGTGTGCGTGTGTGTGTATGAAACTTTTTTATATTTGTAATAATATTTGCAATAATATACAGTAGCGCTCAAAAGTATTTTGACAACAAGAAATTCTTTGTTATTACGCGTTACATAGTGCTAAATAAAAAACGTTTTAGTTTATCGTTGAGTGTGATGTGATTGCAGGTCATAAGTAAACAACAAGTCTGAACTTGTTTGTTCACAGTAGGCGCTGAATGACAAACATTCCATATCTTGCGCTCAAAAGTATTTTGACAAGTCATTTTGTTTCGAGTTTTCCAAAGTGTCGGTTGTAGTATTACTTGATTTGTGTTTATATCAATTTATTGTGATTCTTTTAACATGCCGAAGCTTAAAGAATATTCCACTGACTTTAAAAAAGCTGTTATAACCGCCCTAAAACAAGGAAAAACACAAGCAGAAGCACGTCATTTTAACGTGTCTCGGCAGCTTGTTAGTATATGGAATAAAGTGTTCAATAAACGAGGGACTATCGAAAACAAGTCCCGAAGTGGCCGTCCGAAAAAAACAACTACTATTGATCGCATAATAAAAAGACTATCCGCTAGTGATGTTCGTAAGTCGGCAGTAGCAATAAAAAACGAACTGAAAGAAAATTACGACACGGATATTCATGTTTCAACCGTCAAACGTCGTCTAATATCTTATGGATTACACGGCCGTCGACCCACAAAGAAGCCTCTTATATCTGCAAAGAACCAGAAGTTACGAATTGCGTTTGCAAAACGCCACAAACTGTGGACGAGTTCTGAATGGTCTAGTATTTTGTGGAGCGACGAAAGCAAATTTAATTTAGTGTCATCTGATGGGATTAAGTACATTCGACGTCCTGTTAACAAAAGATATGATGTTCGATACCAAGTGCCCACCATCAAACATGGAGGCGGCAGTGTTATGGTTTGGGGCTGTTTTTCACGCTATGGAGTTGGACCGCTAGTTCGCATTGAAGGGAATATGGATCGATTTATGTATGAGAACATATTAAAGACGCAAATGCTGCCCTATGCTAAAGAGAACATGCCACCTGGGTGGTACTTTCAGCACGACAATGATCCAAAACACAAGTCCAAGCACATAACCGAATTTATGAAACGTGAAAAAGTCAAGGTTCTCGAATGGTCAAGTCAAAGTGCTGATCTAAACCCCATAGAGCATCTGTGGGAGGAGTTAGATCGCAGAGTAAGATGTCAAAATTATTCGAATAAAGAGGCTTTATTTCAAGCTCTTAAGAAGGAGTGGGGAAAAATTCCTTTGGATCGAATACAGAAGTTAGTCGACTCGATGCCGGCTCGTTGTGATGCTGTTATAAAGGCTAATGGATATGCTACTAAATATTGATTCATTTAAAAATAAAGATGATGTTTAAGCGTTAAAAATTTTCATTTGATTACAGTGTCAAAATACTTTTGATCAATCATGTTCTTTATTTCTAGTTTGGTTTTGTAATTTTGTTATCAAACTGCAATTTCTTTTACAAAAATATGTAGACAAATCAAGTTTCTTCCAATAAAAAATAGTTGTATATTTGTGTCTTCTATTTGTATTAAATTAGCCCAATTATTGTCCTTGTCAAAATACTTTTGAGCGCTACTGTATATAGGTAGTATCTTCTTCATGGAAGCTGCAAGAAGACGAAAATTAGCTGCAGTTACACTTTTTCTCATTGTAGAAAGAGAAAGAAAAAAGCAAAATAATAAAAAGATTTGGGCCAGATATTGGCTGCAACGTAGAAACACAATATGCAATACTTTAACAATGCTGAATAAAGAACTGAGGTTTGTAATATATATATATATATATATATATATAAAATATGATATAATAAATTCAAATGCAAGTTGTTAATATTACAAATAAGAATTGAAATATTAATGACTTGCATTTGAATTTATTTTTCAATTTATTCTTTTAATTTAAAATTAATTTAGTTTTTAATTTAAAATTATGTTATTTATTGTAGTACTGAAGATCCAAGCTCTTTCCAAAATTATGTACGTATGGAACAACTTGTGCTTGAAGAGCTATTACATGCTGTTGCACCTCTAATTGAAAAAAAGACACTGTAATGAGGCAAGCTATTCCTGCCCGAGACCGATTAAGTGTTACATTAAGATATCTTGCCACAGGAAATTCATTCCAAGACTTATCATATTCAGTACGAATTGCTCCTAATACGTTATCTCAATTAATACCTGAGACATTAAGAGCTATTGTTGAAGTTTTTGAAAATAGAGTTTTCAATTGTCCATCTAATCCAATAGAATGGCAAATTTTGGCAGAGAAATTTAATATATTATGGCAATTTCCGCATTGTATAGGCTCATTAGATGGGAAACATATTAATTTCCGACCACCAAGAAAAGCAGGTTCTATATATAGAAATTATAAAGGAAAAGACAGCATAATTCTTCTCGCTCTTGTGGATGCTGAATACAATTTTATATTTGTGGATATAGGAAGGAATGGTCGCATACATGATGCTTCTGTATTCCGAGAAAGTCCTTTGGCTGCACAATTGCATTCTGGAGCATTAAATTTTCCTTTGCCATCCTTTCTGACTGGATATGATATTAATATGCCATATGTGATTGTAGCAGATGATGCTTTTCCTCTTAAGACAAATATAATGAAACCATATCCTGGACGCGATCTTACCAATGAAAAAAAAATTTTTAACTATAGATTGAGTAGAGCACGTAGAACAGTAGAAAATGCTTTTGGCATTATGGCTAATAGATTTCGTATTCTTCTGAATACTATACCTCTTTCAGTGGAAAAAGTAGAATTGATTACATATACTTGTTGTATCCTACATAATTTTTTACTAAAAAAAAAAGCACATTCTTATATTCCCTCAGAATTAAGAAACAATACTTATGATAAAATTCAATCAAATTTGAATAGTGTATCATATCAACATGGAAATCGTTGTACTGATAAAGCTGCTACTATCAGAGATCATTTCTGCACATATTTCAATACAGTGGGAGCTATATCATGGCAAGATATATGAATTGAAGAAGAATACTATTTATAAAATAAATACCCTATACAGCACAGAACATTGCAGCAATATTGCTATTGTTGTTACAACATTGCAACAATATTACAATATTACTGCAATGTTCCGTGCTGTATGGGACTATTCTCCCTCAATAGATATATCCAGTATTTATGAAATAAATACTATTCTTCTTTAATATATATATCACACATAATTATTATATTCTTCATAAATACTATTTAATAATTTTAGATATGAATATATGTAATTACTTTTGTAAACAAATTTTAATTTATGTACATTTTGGTAAATACAGATCTACAATACACATAAGTAAAGTTTATTTTTCATACTTTATTCCATTCCCCAATATTCAAAGCAATTATTTAGAATAAAACGTATATTCATTTATTATTCAAACACAGGAGTATTACACAAAATAATATATTCTCTTAAGTTAAATGTATTAAAAACAAAAAAATAAAATATAAGGGGAAAAAGTTTTGATATATATAAATAAAGATTGAAAATAATATTAATACTTAATTTTATATATTAGAAAGTTTTCTAGAACAATGTTTTATAAATATATAAAATCACAATGTATGTAATATACTTTTATAAACATAAAACTGAAAAGAATATTAATATTGTTACATATTAGGAAAATTTTTAATATTAATACTTAATTTTATATATTAGGAAGCTAGTTTTCTAGAACAATATCCCAGACAGGACACAAGTCCAAAAGACATCTAAAAGACGTTTTAAAGTCCTCCAGATGTCTTTAAGACATCTTTTGGCCTTTTTGTGTTGTCTGGGATTTTATAAAATATAAAATCACAATGTATGTAACATACTTATACATATAAACATAAAACTGAAAAGAATATTATTATTGTTATATATTAGGAAAATTTTTAATATTAATACTTAATTTTATATATTAGGAAGTTTTCTAGAACAATATATATAAAATCACAATGTATGTAACATACTTATATAAACATAAAACTGAAAAAAAATATCAATAATGTTATATATTAGGAAAACTTTTCTATAAGAGCACTATATTATATTTTATAAAAGATGAGATCAATGCAACATACTTATAATGTTAAGACTAATATTACATTTGTCGTAACAATTGCGTCAATCAAATGAAGAATTTCTACAATTTTTATTGAGATTCTAAGAAACTCTACAAATTCCTTATCTGATAACCAATTTGTACATTCAATAAACTCATTGTATGACAAATGTAATTAGTCTTAATAATTAGTCTCTGTATATATATTTCTCTTAGCTCGTTCTAAGTCTGTTACACTAGCATTTATAACAGTTTGTACTAAGGTATTCATAATATCCAATTGTATGTCTCGAGATTGTATTTTTTTCAGAAGAGAACCTAAAAAATTCATGCACGTATCTATAGAGTCTGTAGTAGAGTTTGTCGTAACATTAACTGATGATGGTATTGATGATGGCGTCTTTAAAGATTGTGCAATCGTTTCAATTGCTTCTACATAAACATCATCATTGTTACGTTTACGCTTCTTAGGATTACGAAAAATGGATGGAGATGATTGTGACATATCACATACATTTGATGATGACTGTACAGAACTTAGTGTTAAACATGATTTTGGTGAACTTGATATATTTATATTAGATAAATTTGTAAATGGTAAGGATCTTGACTGCAAATTTGTTTCTTCTGGGATCGATTGTGTTGCAGTAATTATGTTGTTAGATGACGAAGACTTGCATAAGTATGATTCTTTATTATTGTTATTATTTAAATCTTCATTATGTAGTGAATTATCACTTTCAAGCAATATTTCATTTATATTTAATATTGACTGCTCTTGTGATTGTTCTTGTGAGTAGTAATCGTGCTACAAAATAATAAAAAAAATTAAAACATGCCTAATCTTTGTATTATGTAAATATTTAAATTCTGTAAATTATGCAAATATATTTCAATATATAAATACTTACTTGCAATAAATGAACAGGCGTATTTGTTTCAATATTTGGCAGATGTGACGTTTTGTTTTTTCTTGGAATTATATATTCCTCTACAAATTTTAGAGTATCATAATACCACAAATTGGGCTTGTATACCTATAAATTTTATAATTTATATAATATTAATCTTTATGCTGAATATTATAAATTATTTAGCCACTTAGATATTTTAATACTCACATTTTCACTACCTACACCACTTTTAATCGATGCTCTCACTTTTGCATTTTCAGAGTTAAATTGATTTCTTAAATTATTGAATTTGGTACTGCATTCTTTTTCTGTAGTGTTAGGTCTAATAGTGTTAACTATTCCACAAATACGTTTTAATGATTCATAACGTAAATGTTTGTTATGATAATTTGGGTTTTTTGTTTGATATAGACACGGCTCATTCTTGTATGCATCGATTAAAATTTGAACAGCTTCTTTGGTCCATGTCGTCATTTCTGTTAAAATTTTATTAATTAAAATTCAATAGAATTTACTTATTTGTATTATATCACGTTAGTGTACATGAACAAGAATTACATGAGGTTATCTACAAAAGAATAATATTAATTTTTGATCGATAATTATTCAATACTGATGTTATTATATCAACGTTATGATATTAATAAGTAAAATACATGAAATTAATCAAAACATTGATAAAAGTATTTACATAATTTTATGAAATAAATTAATGGCTATACACTGTAATGCAATGTAGTGCAAGTAATCGGATTTACTGTAATTAATAATTATATAGAGCTTATTTTATATTTTTCTACTTACTGTATTTTTGTTGTTCTCTTTTTTATTGTTTTTTATATCTTTGTTGGCCTGTATAAATTTTGGCTGACTTCGGTTGGATTCCGTAAAATCATGTATATGTGTCCGGCATATGTATCCATAATACACGTTACGTATATTGGCTGTGTTCCGAAATTCACTACCAATACTGAAAATCTATAATACATGTCACGTATATTATAGATTTTTAGTACTGGCTGAATTTCGGAACGCAGCCGTTATAGATTGTATTGTGTGCTGCAGGCTTAAGATAAATCTGCACGTGTGAAGCCAAAACTAGTAGCATTCTTATGATTGGAGCAAGCAGAGCACCCCGCTAAACAGCACGTATCGAATCTATTAACAAAACCAGTAGGAAAAATCGTATCGTGTGCCGTAGGCTTTAGTTATAAGTGTTTTGGAAAGCTCTCGAGATAAGTTACAAGATATGTAAAAATAGGGGGTTCTATATAAAGTATTGAAATCGACATTCACGTGACCTTCAAATGACTATCGAAGGTCAAACCAATGACACTATCTTATGTCCCCCTTGAAACTATACAACTTTTATCTGAAACATTTTTCTCAAAAACGCTTAGTTTTCCAAAGAAATGCTTGATACGGGCGCGCTGATGCACCATGTATACTTGAAGTATACACTAAATACTTCCGTTTAGGCTGGAATTGACTAAATATTACTTCCAAGGGTATAAGGAAATGATTCCAGCCATTTTGGTCCAATTTTGAAGGGGGCCGAAAACAGGCCTTACAGACCCTCCTCCTTTAGGAGAAGGGGGAGACGGCGCTCGGACAAAAGAATTCTTAGAAACGCAAGGAAAGGATTAGGGTGGGGAAATAAGAGAGAACACATATTAATGTTTACATATTTTATTTTTCTTGCAATTCTTTCTGGCGTTGCGACCACCAGTTAAATATTTTGAATACATTTTGTAATGCGCAATTCTTAACATGTTTTCCACATCGCATACTATTGGTAATATCTAATTTATTTAGAGAATCAATATCTTCGTAATCTGCATCCAAGGTTTCAATGATATAGCCGTTTCCCGCATCGTCTAGTATATCGGTCAGCCATTCTCGCTTTTCAAGTCCTTTAACGTACACGACAGACGATTGTTCTTCTTCTTCTTCGTGTATCGTACCAACGACAGCTGTTGTAATTACACGCTGAGCCAAGCCATACGGAACGTTTCCGTCTTCCCATTGTAATCCGTGATGATTTCTAATCACCCATGAGACTTGACATCGCTCAGATTTTGTAAGCACTTTCCACGGTACGGGACTTGCGAAAAAGTAATGCGAGAGAACATATCCCTTTCTCAGAACCGCAGCTTTCTTCACGACAAAATTTCTCCCGACAATAAATCCTTGCAGATCCACAAACGTTGGTACGGACATGACGAGATCTCTCGACGAGAGGAATGAAGACACTCTAAAACCAACGCCTCGCAACGCTTTGATTTATATATCCTGCTCCTCTTCCCCTCTCTCTTGTGTCGCGAACACTTAGGTGATTTTGCGTACAACGTTGGTCAACGGATTGTACTGGATCACGCGATCGTGTATGATGAGACAGTACGCAGTGGTATTCGTCGGCACGTTCTCCTTACACTCGAATTCCAATCTCACATCCACGGTTGCGCTCTTGACCGATTCGTTTTGTCGAGAACAATCGATAATCACGAACGGACCGTTACGTAGAAACATCGAGACGGTAAGACTTGGCTCGAGATACTCGTATCCGTAATAATTCTTGCAGAAGCGCGTGTACGTGTCGTACAGAATGGACCATCTGTTTTTATCGAAATCCAGGTTCATATCGTCGTACGGATAACATTCCGAGTTCAGATAGAGTTTCACGTTGATCAATTTGCAGTCGTCGAATTGACTCGTATCCTCAGACATAACATTCTTCCGGCCTGTTTGCAGAGCGAAGACAACGTAGTGGTTTCTCCAGCTGAGTCGCGGTCTTAATGGCCCACGAATGTTTGGTTGTACGCTGCAATAACGGATACTCGTACAAATCCCACGAGCGAAAACCCATGCTGAGATATCGTCCGCTTTCCAGAGCACGCAGCATCGATAGTTTTTCGATCTCGCTCAACAGTACGTGTGGCATTCGCCATTGTATCTTGAATATGTTGATCGCGCAGGCTCCAGCGTCGAATCTCCAAGCAGACAATTGTTGTCGTTGCGCGATCGTATTAAGATCAATTCGTGACGAGCGTTAATCACCACGCGTTTGTAATCCTCGCAAAATCCCAATAACATGTAGAGCGGTACGCAAAAATTGAAGTGTCCATTCGCATTGGTCGACGCATCCCAGCCGGCGTTCCTCATAATCACGCTTCTATCGGATGAGACCGTTACATAGTTTTTGAGCGTAGTAGTTATTCCTACGTTTCTATTGCGATCAATCTCAACGCCATCGAGTTCGTATCGAATCTCATCGAACATGAATGCGACGCAATTATTTCCCAGTGCCACATCAGCTCCTCCGTCAGCTGGTGGTCTGTTTTTCGTTAGTTCTCCCTCGATGTATAGGAAACTCTCATACGGTAACATATACAGATCCTGTTGTATGGGTATTCTTATCTCGTCACTGTATCCGAACGTTGTATTGGCGAACGAGTTGTACGTGTGAGTCTCGATCTTGACGATACGATCGTCGAAGATTGACGCGTCACCGATGTGGAGGATGTCGGTCATCGTTCAGTTGTTTCGTACCGCGAATCCCAAAGATTGTAAAAACGCAACGTTCGATGCGCTGAGTTCCTTTTTCTTGGATGATTGAATATTAGCGAACGTCGACGTTGTTGTTGTTGTCACTGGCCTCGTAAAGATTGCGTTATCTCTCACGTCTTTCGATCCGTTCAACACGGGCATCTCATACGTCGCATACGTATGTTATCGCCGTAGCCGTCGTACGTGTAATCTTACGGTGATCTCTTCTCCTCGAAAATCGAGCAATCGTCCGTTCTGATCGACAACGCGTAATGTTAAATCCGTAATGCTCCGCGCGATGATCGGCAGGTAAATGATCTGCGCCGGCGTTTCCGATATCTTATATCCCGGTGGTACCCTCGGTGAAAATTCATGTATCGTATGAACGAGTTTGCCGTTGTTGTACGCGCCCGCGGTCACGTTACACTACGCGGATAATATTCACGTTGATAATGTTAATCGGCATGTTCGATTCGTACCATTTTCGCGGCTCGAGAATACGGTTCGAGAATCCTAGCAGCGATCCAATGTTGTCGGGCTTGCTAAAGTTTATTCTGTACGCGCATTTGATCTCGCTCATCGTATTGTAATTAGCGCGGAGCACTATCGGATATTCTCCATCTTCATAGTCACCGTCGTCAATGTGTTTCTTATCGCGATGTTTCCGTGAAATTGCATGTTTCAAAAATGCATGTATATCTCGCAACTCGTAGGAACCCTCGGGAATCGTAATTTCCGCGTCGTCTTTGCCAAAGTAAAATTTATTATTCGAGGAATTCACATTCGGTATCGTGTGATATGTCTCAAAATCCGTTAGACCGAGCTCGTATGCATCGTCGCCCAAATCTACGGCGGGAAAGAAGTTTGCCGCGAGAACGCTACTCTTCCCAGTCAACGTGAATGTCATAGACATGTCGGTAAAACTGTTTAACGAATACTGAATTAAATAGCGCAATATCAGTCTTTAAATTCACACGCATCGACCGTTCGAAGAAACTGCAAGCACAATTGTCCGCAGATGCTCTGATCGTAAGTTTGAACAGATGTGTGATTGTACTGTATCTTCGTTACGTTTCGTCCGAAATATCGCACCAATTCATTCGGTGGTCGAAGATTGCCGAAACTGTCGAAATATACGACACGATCTCCCCTCTTTGCGTACGCTACCCAATGAGTACCCGGTCCTTCGACGCTATCCAAATTTACGATACCGCTCTCGTTTCGATATATACCACCGATCGGTAAAGAGTCGCGCATGAAAACACCTCTAAAATATGGAATGCGCACACCTCTTGCCAGTTGTAGCAATTGTACGTTGGTAGTTGCGCCCTGCGGCATTTTTAGCGTATCTTTGACGTTTCTTTTTTTCTTCTCGTTGAGACTCCTCGTCCGTATTTGTAAGGAGCGAGATATAATCCGCGACCTTCCATGGCGCGATTGTGACGTAGCATCTCTTGCAACTGACGTTGCGCGGCTTTTCCGTTGTTCACCGCCTTCGCTACACCCGCCGCTCCACCGATCAGGGATTCGAGCGCACCCAACATTGGTAGAATCGGCAACACGCCGCCGCGTTTCGCTACCGGAAGTATTCGTTTCTTCGCCGTTTTTTTCTTCGTCTTCGTCTTTGTCCTCTTCATACCCATACCGAGCTTCGTCTTGGCTTTCATCGCTGCCAAGACAGCTGTGGCGGCGGCTCTCTCACTGAGAGTCGAATCTCCCGCACCGATGCGATTTCGCGCTTTCTCGGCGAGTGTCCTATCCGCCGCGTGTCTCTCGGTGAGATCGTTACTCCGAGAGTATGCTATATTGTGTTCACGACACGCCGCGTCCAATGGATTGATACCACGATCGCCTCTGGCTAATCGCTTCTGCAACCGCGTGCCTGGACCGCAAAACTGATAGCCGGGAATATGGAATTCGATCGGAAGCGCGTTTATCGCACGATTTAAGAGACCGCTGCCTCTCACAATTCTCGCTGACATACGTAGCAATCTTTTATTAACGGTGGCGGACCGTCGATGTGCGTTCGCTGCTACGGCTGATTGTAATGTCGCATGCACGAACGATATTGTTGAACCTCCGAATCAGCCTTTATATATTCTGGAAGTTTGTCCCACAATCGTTCCACGTAATCACCAAAATTTTGCAGTAAAACAATCTTTGGGATGTACTGCAGTTGTTCGGCGGTAAGCCGGAAAATCTCTCTTTCATCCGACAGAAGGAGAAACATTTTTGATACTGAGCGGTTTCGAGTCGAGACACCTCTATAAATAGGTCTCCCCCCTCACGATCATTCGCAAAATTGATTCGAAAGAGAAAACATGCGGTTCGTACGACAACCTTTGACGATACGCGTGACGAATTGTGACGACAGATTACGATCAATGCGGGACAACGCGGAGATGCGCAGACACCGTACGATGCTACCGACTACTATACGCGCGATCGTTTGCGGCCCTTCGAATTGCGGTAAAACCAACATTCTGATAAGTCTACTGGAAAGTCCGCACGGTGTACGTTTCGAGAACATGTACGTGTACTCGAAGTCGCTGCAACAGCCGAAATATCGATATCTGGAGAATTTGTTGACGCCGATCGACGAAATTGGCTACTTTACGTTCTCGAATAACAGTGATGTCATTCCACCGAGCGAGGTGGAACGTCCAAACTCGATTTTCGTCTTCGATGACGTGGCGTGCGACAAGCAAGATACGATAAGAGAGTACTTTGCAATGGGTCGTCACTCGAACGTCGACTGCTTCTATCTCTGTCAGACGTATGCGAGAATACCAAAACATCTTATACACGACAACGCGAACCTGCTGATCATGTTTAAACAGGACGGTACCAATTTGAAACACGTGTACAACGATCACGTGAATACCGACATGTCGTACGAGGATTTCAGTGAATTATGTCGTACTTGTTGGCAGCAAAAGTATGGATTCCTAGTGATAGATAAGGACAGCTCGCTTACGAACGGGCGATACAGAAAAGGATTTAACGTGTTCGCGATACCGCGAAACGATTAGTCGCTGTCGACATTCCGTTGAGAGGAGTGAAACGCTCGACATTCCGTCAATATGGCTGGAAGCGATAATATTCGCGAGCGTGAAAAGCTTGCGAGGCAGATTGAGAAAACGAGCGAATCTATCCGCAAGAAACATCGCGCTTTGAAGACCGGTAAGATCGACGACGATATCGCGGTCAAGACCCATTTTGGGCCTATTATCGAGCCACTGCAAAAGATCGCCGACAACTCTAGCTCAATCGCGGTGAAAAACGTGCCGGAGAGTAACGCTGACGCGAAGATTAAAACGTTACCCATCAAGCGGTACAAGGAGGAAGAGGAGGTGGTGGATGCAACACCGAAAAAGAGGAAACGATTGAAGGCGAATCGTTTATCGACACTTACACCGCGTACATTCGATCTATCGGATGCTTTACTGGTTGAACCGCCGATAACCTCTACACCGTCAGCGACAACGAGAATCGTACAACCCACGATCAACCCTGAATCACTCGCAATCGAAAATGTTTTCGAAACCACGGGCAACCCGCTCGAAACATCCGTTCGAAACATGTTACAAACGTCGAAAGGTCAAGAAGTGTTACGCGAGAGCACTTGGGACCACTGGGACAAAAGTACATGAGCGCTCTCCTTAGTGGCGACGAAAGAAAAAACGAGATCAATCACGTGTACGGTGTCTATTTCGACGAGAATGAAATGCGTCTCGGTAACAAACGATTCGACATTGATAGAGATGACTCTATAATCATTGACAAAGTGAGATATATCGGTACACCTGGATTATACGAGTTGATCTTCAAGAGAATTCCCGATTACATCATATATACTGAGGACGATATGCAAAAATATAAGAGCATATTAATGGCAACGAGTGCGCATAAACGCAAATATGATGCGCAAGGTTAAATAGCAACAAGGGATACAAGTATAAACAAATAATCGCACCGTTGATGTCGATCGAATCGAAAAAGAATAAATCCGGAACGGGAGTATTCATGCCTCGCACGATGACGCTAACAGACAATAAGATCGATTACGTGCACTGGGACGACCCCAACGAGCTAGTGAATCGGCTACGATTGTTCGACGCTTCGCACCGAGCTGGCCACAACGCTCACGACAACGAGATCCTGTCGATCCTAGAGGAACTTCGCGAAGCCGGCCTTATTATAAATTAAACGGTGTCTCGACAAAACTAATCATTCGATCGATGTCACTCGCATCGAAAAAAAATGCCTATCAACAAATTTGGATTATTTGAACGGAGAAATGATGCGATCGACACAAGCGATCATTGGGGTAAATTGGTGACGAGTTACTTGCGTCAAAACGCTCTGTGTCGCGTCGCTACGGACTATGACGCGAAGTCGCGCAAGATTCGTCATGTAGCGCAACCTGAGGCCGATACCGATGCAGTCAACAAACTGTACGTAGAACAATGCGTTAAAACGTTGAAGAATCAACAGAAAGAATCAGACGAGAAGCTGACTGCGTTCGAGAAGGATATGCGAGCTTTGCAGACTGCGATAAACGAGCTTCGGCGTGCGATTAACACTAATTCAGAAACGGCTATCAAGCTGTAATGAGCGCTGTAGTGAACGGCTTAGGAGCGGCTATTGTACAATTATTGAACATCTACAAAGGCTTATCGAACATCTACGAAGGGTTATCAAACGACTACAAACGGTTATCGAACGGCTATCAAACTACAATGAGTGGCAGTGATCGAAGAGGAAACGGTTGCGAACGAGGCTACGAACACCTCAAGGACGGCTGCGAACAAGGCTATGAACACGTCAGGAACGGCTACATACGAGGCGACATACCACTCCGGAACGGCTACGAACGGGTCAGAAACGATTGCCAACGAGGCTACGAACGGGTCAGAAACGATTGTGAACGAGGCTACGGACTACTTAGAAGCGACTACCAACAGGGTCAAGGACAGCAACAAACGGGTCAAGAACGGCAGTGAACGACTATCAAACGTGTAAGGAACATCTAGCGATCGCCAAAGAACGCCAACGAACGGGCCAGGAACGTCTGTCGAACATCTATCGAACGCCAACGAACGGGCCAGGAACGTCTATCGAACGACTATCGAACGTCAACGATGGATCGGCGATCGGGAATAACCGAGGAAGCGAGGAAACAACATAGTTTAGAGAAACGGCAGTTGGTGAACGAACTGCACGCACCGGCGAGAAAAAATTTTCCCCGAAGACACGTCATAGTGCGGGGATACGATGACCTGTGGCAAACTGATATCATTGAGATGCGTCCGTACTCTCGTTTCAACAGAGGTTACCACTACATACTCACTGTCATCGATGCGTTGAGCAAGTACGCGTGGGCTGTATCACTCAAGAGTAAAGGCGGAAGCGAGACAGCTGACACTATCGCCGAGATAATTCGAGATAGCAAGAGGTGTCCGAAAAACATACAGACCGATAAAGGGAAGGAATTTTATAACGCCGACGGCTCGTGCGAAAATATAACATCAATCACTATTCTACATATTCGGTATTGAAGGCATCGATCGTTGAGCGATTCAATCGCACGCTGAAAGACGACATGTGGAAGATGTTTACGCTGAACGGATCTTACAAGTGGATCAACGCGTTGCCGCGACTCGTGTCGGATTACAACGCGCGCAAGCATCGAACGATCGGTATGCGACCCGTCGACGTTACCCTCACGATCGCTGAAAGACTCTTGACTACGGTGTACAACCGCGTAAATATCGCGGGTCCGGCGAAATTCAAAGTAGGTGACTCGGTACGTGTTAGCAAGTACAAGACAATTTTCGAGAAGGGTTACACGCCAAATTGGACAACCGAGGTGTTTAAAATTGTAAAAGTGTAGCATACTAATCCCGTAAGCTATTTACTCGAGGACTATCGCAAAACATCTATCGCCGGAGCGTTCTACGAGCACGAGTTGCATCGCGCGAATTATCCGGACGTATATCTCGTGGAGAAAGTACTGCGCAGGAGGGGTGACGAGGTTTACATGAAATGGCTGGGATTTGACAATTCGCACAACTCTTGGATACATAAGGACAATGTGATTTAATTAATCATACAGTGTTTTCATTTTCAAGAAAAAATATGTACAACATATAAAAATATACATGAAATATATAAAATACAAAAATCTTTATTAATACATCCTTTCCAATAATCGTATATAATACAATATATGAAATATGAAATACATATACATATGAGATACATATACAAAAATAATATTTCTTTATAGTATATCTTACATTATATTACACACACTATATTACATTATATTACATTACATTATATATTATAAGGGTATCTGGTAATGTCCCCATGATAGTGTCGGTCGAATCAGGTACGATATACCGCTTGTCGTCGTACGGACTCAGAGCAATTTTCGTTTCGCGAATGGTATACACTTCGTGCAATTTCGATCTTATGCAAGATTGCTGTCGTGTCATTTCTATTTCGTCAGTCAGACACGGCGTGTAATCGTCGAACGTTATCGTTCTCGTAACAACGTTACTTTTGACACCTTTAACTTTCTTCGTATCCTTTTTCCCGTCCACTCTCACCGCGTACATTTTTGCTCTAAGCCCGACGAATTCGGTCATTATCGCGCCGTTATTTTCATCTTTCATTAAACCCGGTACTTTTTTATTCACGAGCGGTATACCGTACGCGTTATCAATTGGATAATCGCTCGTATCGAAACTAGCGATATCACGTTTCATATTTTCATACACATCTTCGCACTCAATGTGGTATATAAGACTGTCTGTGTCGGTGTACATTATCCGGCATTTGTCGCGATACAGAGGAGACATGTACTCGTGGTGAAATTCGTACAAGCATGTTTTAGAAATGTCGAGTATGCACATGCCGACATAGATTGGTTTATAAAATTTCACTTCAAGTTTGCGTAATTCTATGGCAACCAAATTTTCCGAAAAGATGCTTCCACTATGAAAATTTGGTTTCGCGATCATCGCTTCTGCGCCGTATCGTCCGTCCCACTTTGTTAATAATTTTACATCGACACGATTACGCACATTTTCCATCGTCTTGCCAAATACCGCGTTATTCATCAGTTTATATAAATTTTTTTCAAAATCATTTTTCGCGAGTGTTCTAAACTGTGTATTTAATTCGATATAACTGCGAAGCCACGGAGATTGTGTAAATTGTAATATGCGATGTATTTTTGTAACGCGAAGGCCGTGTCGCGTACATTGCTGTAGATTACGGTAGTGTATCACGTAACGCTTCTTATCGTATAATGTTGCGAGGAGTTTGTCTTGCCGCTTGCCGGGCGGCTTGTCGCGTGTCGGACAAAACGGTAGGTCAGTGTGCGTATCGTGAAGATGTTGCGGGTACTCGAGATCGACTTCGAGGAAATAACCCGTAGGCGAATCTAACGCGATCGATGCTACGTCAAAATTCGACACGTCGTCGACCCATCGAAAATCGGCATAGGGCAACGGTTGACACATTGCCCATCCGTACAAATTATTTACATCGAAATACATCAAGTACGACGATGGTTCGATGGATCGTACGACTCCATGTACTTGTTATTAGCACGCGCGTATCTGTTGGAACATTGGCTCAGACCACCGCGTATTCCGCGTTCGATAAACATGACAATGTCGATGTCGGTAAGCAATTCGAATGTAATCTTGGTATGCTTCAACATGGCATCCTACGTGTATCCGGGGAGAGTATAATAATACGCGGGATCGAGTCCGTAACTTTTGATGCAACTATCGCGAAAGTTTTCAAAAATATTGGCTAATAACAAGACGTCGATTTTCAGGTACAAATCGCTATATTCGCCTAACGTCCGAATGAAGAATCGCGTCCAGATATTCTCGGCGTGCGCATAATTGCTCTCGGATATAGTTTCGCCGGTCAAGGAACTGTAAAACGATTCGCGCGGTGGTGAACATGTATCCTGCAACCTATCTATAGAATCGACGTATTCGTATGGAAAGACGCCTTTCCGTGTTAATAAACTGAAATTTTCTGCAAATAAATTTTGAAATTTCGATTTTAAAATTTTGAGTGTCTTTGTCTAGATAAGATGCCAATTTGTCGAGACTTGCCGTAAGAAATTTGTACGAATCGATAAAACTTAATTTTATATAATTTTTCCAATTGTCTTGTGCGACTTTAACAGTTTTTGTAAACGACATATATTTTTCCTTGGTTGTCGGAAATAATTCGATTTCCCCTTCGAACGCTATGGCTATATCCTCGATAATGAAATGCGCGTCGTAACCTGATAAATTATGAAAGACTATCGGAATATATAATGATTCTTTGTAATTTAGATTGCAATTTGAGTGCGCGGGACCCCTATATCGCCCGGTCAAATGACAATGATCGCGTACGCGTGTATCGTCTTCTTGCGTAAACGGATTTTCGCATATATGACAATGCGTTGCGCTGTAAAATTTTTCCCACTCGTTCGATGTTAAATTTACCATGGAGACATTTGTAGTCATTAAAATAGTCTTTACACGTAACGCTAAATTTTTAAGTTCTTCGGCGAACCACGCGATACAATCAATACTGCGGCGAGAATGGTACGCGGATAACGAGTCGTCGAACGAACAATGCATATAATACGCTATACTAAATACCTTATGATGCTGATAATTTTTTTCTTCGTCAGTCTTTGTCAACGCACATTCCAAATCGGCATAGATCACAAATGGAAGCCGCTCTTTCCTCGTGTAGTTGTTGAACTCGAGCCACTTGTCCTTATCGCTCGGCAATCGGATAGCGCAGTCGTTTATTTTTCCGCAGTCTACCGTATGTGACTGCAACTTGTCCTCCGATCCAAAATAGTGCAAGCATCTGTAAAAGAATATTTAAATTAAAGATTTATGCAATGCATTATATTTTATAATTACATAAACTATTTAAATTATACGTACCGATCGCAGATATATCTTTGACCGTTGTGTGTGCTCAACTGTGAACTGACAAGTCGCGATAGATTTTTGATCCACGCGAAATGTCCAACGCTGTTGCCGTCTTGCACGTACAGCAAGTTCACATGTTTGTCTTTCTTGTGTTCCGAAAGACGTATCGGGACGATGCTGTTCTCTTTCTCGATGCTGTACACGTTGATAGAGATATTGTTTGCAAGTTTAAACTTTTTTAGTTGGTTCAACGTCATCGGAAACTCAATATTTTGTACATTTAACACCGTCGTATAGTGGGGATATGAAGATTCCCGATTTGTGTCTCTTTCAGCGGGGTATAGAGCGGCCACCACTGTCCACGAGAAACATGCATTGTCTCTGGATTGCACGTTAACCACCGCTTTCTTCGTCGTAATTTCTCGCGGCAATTTAATATAACATCCCGCGCGCATAGAATTATATTTATTTACATTAACAGTCAAATTCTGTATTTGCGACAATGCCCAACCACTATCGCGTTCCTGAAATTCTTCCAACGATGCTAGGGTGGGCTCGATAACGCGACGCTCGTACCACTCGTGTAAATCGGACGTGCGAAAGAGTTCACAGTTTCTCGTATTGATACTTTTATTCGCACGCTTATCACCCGACACAAATTCACCGTTGAATATAGTGTTCACTTTTACACTGTTGTGTGTTTTTATAACGTCTTGCACTTGCTCGAGCACGATGTCTTTGGCATCCTCGAGAAATTGACGAGGTTCGATATAGTTTGCGTTAATCACAGCACCGGTCAGAATACGGGAGTGGCTCATTGGCGCACAGTACAATTGGACACGTTGCAATTGCCCACCGTGCTATTAGACACATAAGATTGCGCACCGTTCGATTGGACACGTTACATTTGCCCACCGTTCAATTGGACACAGTTCTTTTGCGCACAGTTAATTTGCGCACATTACTTTTGCCCACATTACTTTTGCGCACGTTACTTTTGCCCACGTTACTTTTGCCCACATATACTTTTCCATGCGAAGGGAGGTTCCACATGGGTTTGTAACGGGAGGGGGGCGGGGGGCGGGGGGCGGGTGTGCAGCTGTGTGTGTACTTTGGAACGCAAACTGGGATTTCACATGGGTTTATAAAACTGTCGGCAAAAGTAACGTGGGCAAAAGTAATGTGCGCAAAAGTAATGTGCGCAAAAGTAATGTGGGCAAAAGTAATGTGCGCAAAAGAACTGGGGGCAAAAGAACTGTGCGCAAAAGAACTGTGCGCAAAAGAACTGTGTCCAATTGAACGGTGGGCAAATGTAACGTGTCCAATCGAACGGTGCGCAAAAGAACTGTGCGCAAATGAACTGTGCGCAAAAGAACTGTGTCCAATTGAACGGTGGGCAAATGTAACGTGTCCAATCGAACGGTGCGCAATCTTATGTGTTTAATAGCACGGTGGGCAATTGCAACGTGTCCAATTGTACTGTGCGCCAATGAAGGCTTCTCTCAGAATACGACTATCGAACGCGGTATCGATCTCTCGCCAAACGAGTCTTTCCGCGTTATTGTCGCCGCTGTAATCACCACCGCTGGGTATAAACCGTTTCTGCAATCGAGTCTTTGCACCTTCGAGTCGCGCGATTTTAGCCACCAGAGACTGTCTACTTCCGATCGAGATAAAAGATATCGTAGTATCAGATATCTGTTTATAAATTCCAGCGGCCGAGTATCGGCGCTCGTAATTCTGCGTATGGGGGTGGTACCGCCAAAGAAAAGGTAATCTTAGCAACCCTAAGATAAAAGATATCGTAGTATTAGTTATCTGTTTATAAATTCCAGCAGCCGGACATCGGCGCTCACCGTAATGCAGTATCCACGAAGAAACATGTCCCGACGCGTTAGTCAGCCTCAAAATCTAATCCTCTTTAAAGGAATACCGTTGTTTATATTGTTTATAAATTCGCGCGACGCGTAATTCAATGCGAGAGAGAGATAAGGATACGTCCAACGGAAAAAAATCTAGAATTTCTTATATTGGCGGTGAGGGAGGCGAGGGGGGAGGGGGAGGGGTACCGCGAGAGCTGTTACTTATATTGGGGGTGAGGGGTGTACCGGGGAGGTCCCCACCCCCGCGTGACGTCATTACCCCCCCGCGTGACGTCATTACCTCCCGCGCGACGTCATACCCCTCGCCCCGGAGAACCCCCCCGCCCCTCACCCCCCCTGAGATCCCAGCGTTAGAACTCTCCTAGTACTAACTACTCATGCATATTATTTGCTGATTTTAATATTTATAATTTGACCTTAACATAACAATAGGTAATAATTATTATTATATTTAATGAATGTTATTATTGCGATTCTCTATGTTATAAATAGACAGATATAAATACACAGATATAAATACACATATAAAATAGATATAAATACACATATATAAATACACATATAAAATGGACAGATATAAATACACATATAAAACACATAAATATATAAGAAAAGAAAGTTTGTATATATATATGTAATATTTAATATATATTTATACATATACAGGGTGTATCTAAAAAAACATATTTGGAGCACACCATCAAATTCTCTGGACAATTTGGAAACAATTATTCCTCAGTGAAAATGTCGAGGCACCAATAATTTTCAAGTTATAAATGATTGAAGAAAAGGGCTTCTCGCAAACTAAATTTTGTGGAGTTAAAATATTAACAAAACTACATTCTTCAGTTAATTTCACAGGTAGAGTTTACTTTAATAGAATTTTAATTTAAGGCTTAGTTACAAAGATACATGATGGCAAAAATTGAGAATATGCATAAAATGATCTCCCTCGACATTTCCGCTGAGGAAAAATCGTCTGCAAATTGGCCAGAGAATCTGATAGTGTGCTCCATATATGTTTTTTAGTTACATCCTGTATATTATATATGTATAAATATATACACAGTCAAAATAATGAATAATTAGTTTCTGTTAAATTATTTAAAAAATAGTAACTATTACATTTAATTTTATTATTGTGATTCTTTATGTTACAGTGCGACGTTTTATAATTTTTATATAAGCTTCCTCCTCGGGTGTTGGAGAGGAGGATGTTAAAGGGGGAGCGAAAACGCCGTCAAAAACACAAGGCGGATAGAGGATACTCGCGCTCGGAGGAACTAAGATGGAGGGTGTTCTCGCGCGAGCCGCGGCGAAGCGAAGGCCGTCTCGAGATCTCGAAGTTGGGCGCCAGAAACGGTCTTTCGCGTATCAGTTCGCTAAAACGCCAGAATGACACGAAAAGAAAACGTTAGCCTATTTCGCCACGGGCCGACTAGCTCACCTAACGGTAGAGGGGCAGGGTCTGTTGAAAAGGATATTGAATTATTTTATGCGAGGTTGTCGGTAATTACCAAAATTGACAAACACAACGGAATCTAACACTCACGAAAAACGAACACTCAAATAAATTACGCGAATTTGATAGAAAAGATAATATAACAAATTTATTCAAGAAAAGAAATATAAAGAAAGAATATAAAGTAAAAGAAATAACGAGTTCCAGAAAGAAATAATAATAATAACATAAATTAGCAAATCTGAATTAACGGAATGTAACTGCGGTTAACATAATTTCGAAAATTTGAAACAACGGAACGTATACCAGATAATTCTTCGACAGCGGTGATAACAATAACAATACGAAATCGAGACCATAAGAAAGCTGTGATATTTATCGTCCTCCGGGCCCATTTTTATGGCTGGACTTGGCGAGGCCGAACGGCGTTTCGAAATCGTAACCGAAATTTCGACAATCTCATCAACGACTCAATTTTACAGATTTTTTTGCGGTTTTCTTTCACTCGCTCCTGTAGTCAACAGCAATATTTTCGAAAAGAGGCTAAACCAGTGAGCGAGAATAATTCAGCAATTTGCGAAGACGGAAAATCTCGCTTGCGACGAGCGCGTTCGATTCGATCGATATTCGATAGCCGTCGGACGCCGCTTCACTTCTGCGGCGTAACGCTTTTTACCCACGCGAAACCCTCGAATTTCGGCACTTTCTTAATTCGCTGTAATCTATTATGCACCGCGACACACTCATACACACGACAAATATCTCACAATAAGCGCAATTCATACAAGTAACAAGCGCGACAAAGACAGCTCGACATTTGCCACGTCACGATACGCACACAGTCACGCACTCACATACACGCTAATTAGTAACGAAAATCGCCTTGAGGTCGATTGCTGTCTTACGCAGCTTCGACAACTCTTTTCGACAGCACGGATAGCGAACGCATTCCCCGCGATTTACCGCGCACGTGGTCGATATACGAGAGCCGGTCACTACGCGTTTTACGACGGGAGGGTCCCGTTAGCGCACGGTGCGATAGCGCATCAATCCGATAGCACACGAAAAATTGACACAATTCCCGATAGCGCACCAACCCGATAGCACACGTCCCGATAGCACACAAAGTAAATCGCGCACAATCCCGATAGCGCACCAACCCGATAGCGCACGGATTCACTTTGCAACTTTTCACGCGAAGCGAGGGGGACGGGGTGGGTGCGGGAGGGGGGCCCGAAGGCCCCCCTTGCACCCCCCCGTGTGTATGTGTGTGTGTGTGTGAGAGAGTGCGTGTGTGAGGGGATAGTGCTTTCGTGCGCTATCGGGATTGTGCGCGATTTACTTTGTGTGCTATCGGGACGTGGGCTATCGGGTTGGTGCGCTATCGGGAATTGTGTCAATTTTTCGTGTGCTATCGGGTTGGTGCGCTATCGCACCGTGCGCTAACGGAACCCGCTCTTTTACGACACCCCGAATCCCGGAGAGAGACGAACGGTTCCTTATCAACTACGGCCGACGTTACGATCGTCCTTGATGCCTCGGTCGCTTGTCTCCGGTCGCCCGAAATACACGAAAATCGCAAGCTCGGTACAAAGCCCGAGCGACAACGAAACACGAAAATGGCGACGGCGACAGAGCGGCCGGTCCGCGGACGGAATCGCGTACGTGGCTTACAAATTAGCGATGGGCAACCTCACCGATACTCGTTCCCGTAGACAGGGGATGATTCTCGGTTTCGTCCTCCCGATCTCGACAGCGACTCACACTACGATAACGACAACGACAATCCTTTACAAAGCGACTATATGCTGAGAGCGCCCGCACCAGAATATCTCCCTGGATCTCGCGATCCAGGGTTGATAGCGGCGTCAATCCTGCGCGCAGGGGTGCGCGGATTCGCGGCCAATAGCGCCGCAACACGCGAGATATCAATGCGCCCTGTGACAACGCCGTATCAGGGGCCGTAACGGCCGTGATAATTCGAAATTTAGAATCTCGGCGACCCTGTTATCGGTGGTCTCCTGGAGGCAGACCTTTCGTCCTCCGTCCTCGGAGGGTGGCGCCGATCCGGTCTGGTTATCTCGGTTCAAAACAGCTGGTTCTTTGCTGCTTTTCCGCCTTTAATTGCAGGGGGCGAAATCCACCCGCGACTCTGCGCTGTCCTGTTCCTCCGGCGCCTTCTCCGTTCTCGAATCGGAGGTAGGAAATGTCGTGTCGGCTGTCGTAACAAGGATTCTTCTTGGGCCTCTTCCGGTTTCCTTCCGGCGGGTTGCCCGACGTAAAGAAAATGATACAAAAAAAATAAATTAATAATAGCGCGAAATATGATAATGGCTCGTCTCTCCGGAGATTTCGATACGGCTCTCGCAATATTTTTCTGGCGCGGCCGCTCGGCTCGCGCCCCGTCAAGATTTCCGGGGCGGATGGACGCGCGTCGGGACGGCAACGTCACAACAAATACTAATACACACAAAATTGTAAGAAAAGAAAATTTGTATATATACCAGGGTGTTTTAAAAGTGTGGAAACGGTCGAATATCTCAAAAATAATGTTTTTTTTTTTAAATGTCAGATACAAATTATAGGGTTTAAAAATATCTATTTACAGATCTTATCACTTTGACCTTGGGTGGCGTTGCTAAGGTCAGGGCAAGATCATCTTGAATTTTCTAAATGGAACCATCATAGTTTTTTATACAAATAGATTCCTCGTAATATTCGGCATAAGAAGTTATAAGCGTAGGATGGCCAAAAAGTGAATAGTTTACGAGATATTTTATACTTTAATTTGTCATAATCTTACACAAACTGCTGTGAAATATTTCGTAAAATATTCATTTTTTAATGATCTTACCTCAATACTTTTATGCACAAAATAATGAGAGAAATCAATTGGTGTAAAGCAAACACAGTTGTTTTCAAGAAAAAGTATGTAAATTGCAACTAGCAACAACATACTTTTTCTTACAAACTGTTTTTTTATATCAATTGATTTCTTTCATTATTTTATTCATGAAAGTGAGATAAGATGATCATAAAATGAATATTTTACGAGATATTTCATAGTTCATGTAAGATTATGTCAAATTAAAGTATAAAATATCTCTTAAACTATTCACTTTTTGGCCATCCTACGCTTATAACTTCTTATGCCGAATATTACGAGGAATCTATTTGTATAAAAAACTATGATGATTCCATTTAAAAAATTCAAGATGATCTTGCTCTGACCTTAGCAACCCAAGGTCAAATAAGTGATAAGAGGAACGTAGCACATGCAGATTTATTATTAAATTAATTGATTATATTACTTACTCTTTGCTGTATGTCCCACTAGCTGTGCCTCTATATAAGTGCAGCGAGATCTTTTATCTGCTGATAATGAAAAGGTCTTCTTCTTGGCACGTTTACTTTTTATAGCAACGCTGCAACATAAGAATTACAAATAAGAATGGCAATACTTTACATGTATCAGATATAAAGCTAACGATAAAGTATCAGACATTCAATTCACAATTTTGAGATTAACTTATGTTAGATTAATATTGTAGAAATAAAAACACTATTTAACCCGTTTATTTTTAACTTGTTTGTTAAAAATAAATGATAAATAAATGATAAATGAGAATTAATTATATTTTTGTTTCTTATGCGACTTTTTCTAAAAATACAACTGTGAATATGTTTTATCATGCGATGAACTTGTATGAAAAATAATATTAATCACGTAACTAAAAATTTTGCTCTGACAAATTACCAATTTTTTAAGTAATTCAACATGCCTAAATATTAATTTTTCAAATAAACTATGACTAATTAATAAAATACGAATTCAATAAGAATGATTTAATTTGTTGTTGAATTATTTTTTTACTGATATCTGGAGAACAGATATAGCACATGCAGATTTATTTTATTAAATTAATTGATAATATTACTTACTCTTTGCTTTATATCTCGTGTCTCTATACATGCGCAGCAAGATCTTCTACCTGCTGATAATCAAAAGGTCTTCTTGGCACGTTTACTTTTTATGGCAACGCTGCAACATAAGAATTACAAATAAGAATGGCAATACTTTACATGTATCAGATATAAAGCTCACGATAAAGTATCAGACATTCAATTCACAATTTTGAGGTTCTTATGTTATTATAGATTAATATTGTAGAAATAAAAACACTATATATTTAACCCGTTTATTCTTAATCTGTTTGTTAAAAATAAATGAGAATTAATTATATTTTTGTTTCTTATATGCGACTTTTTCTAAAAACACAACCTCAAATTTGTGAATGTTAATTTTTTATCATTTTCTAACTTGATGTATGAAAAATAATATTGAAAATATATAAAAAAATACTTTTTTTATGTTTAATAAAATAAAATTTACAAAAGAAAAAGGAGGCTTACCTGTGATTAAAATGATAAAATCTTCGTGAAGCAAAAATCAGCATGGACATGCGATTAATACTCTAACGAAAAAGACCGTTACCGGCAAAATCAGAAGTTACGTATCTAAAATGGCATTACTATATATATACACTCTAACTCAAGTATGTTCTGAAAATATCCTGAGAATATATGAGAATAATGTACCAATAATATACTACTGAAGATGTTCTGAAAATATCCTGAGAATATACGAGACATAATGTACCAATAATGTACTACAAGAGATGTTCTGAAAATATCCTGAGAATATACGAGAAATAATATACTACAGATGTTCTGAAAATATCCTGAGAATATACGAGAAATAATATACTACAAGAAATGGTATAGGAATGTTCTCAGTATATTACGTACAATACGTACATTCATAGTATGAATATAGAATATTCGTATGATATCATGTGCTGTTAGGGAATAAATTGCAAAATATTATCATTGTTTTGAAAATCAGTATTAGCAGTTTTTAAATCAGCACTTGTGCCAGGAAAACATACTCTATTTTTCACATATTTGCCATGAATAAAACATTTTAAACAACTGTCATAACTAGTATGGCCTTTTGCAGAAAGAAAAAAAATTGTGCAGGAGTATCTACACTTATTATACACTACTCAAAAGAATCTAGGGAACATTTTTCATACCCTAAAAATTAGGCTATTTTCAAACCGCTGAAACTCGTCGAAAAATCATCGTAGAAAAAAAATTAAAAAAGCATTTTGAAGCATGAAGTTTCAACTTTAACGCGCTATCGGTGGTTTTTTAAAAATCTTTTATCTTCCTTATTCTGCGCTTTAAAAAGGAACACACTGTTTAGTTCCTTAAAATTATGTATTCTTAACACGCTGCAACTTGATGAAAGAAATTTTTTTCGAGAAATTCAACTCAAGCTCTATAAATTACATTTTCTCTGTAAAATGCTTTTTTAAAAATCTTTCTACGATTTTTTTTGACCAAGTAATGCGATTTTGAAAATAAACCAGTATTTTTTAGATATGATATCGATACTCGCTGAAAAATCATCGTAGATGAAAAATAAAGAAAGCATTTTGAAGCTTGAAACTTCAACTTTAACGCGCTATCGTTAGATTTTTTAAATTTTTTATCTTCTTTTTTCTGCGCTTTAGAAAAGAACATTGTGTTTTTCCTTAAAATTACGTTTCTTTGACAGTCTGCAGTTCGATAAAAAAATTTTTCTCAAAAAATTCAACTCAAGATACATAAACTACAACATTTTACCTACAAAACGCTTTTTTAAAAACTTTCCTACGATTTTTTTTGACCGAGCTACATAACTTCGAAACCAATATGTAAAATGATGTATACCGCCGGCATTAGCGTTATCCAATGTGCACCACGTGGAGGTTGCCGATCGAATTTTGCACATCATGTGTTTTGTGTGTGTGTGTGTGTGTGTGTGTGTGTGTGTTACATAGCAGAGATAAGGAACCCGCAGTTCGTCACTCCTGCAGTATTTAATGACTCCAAACCCTCTCTGCTCTCTCTCTCTCTGTGTGTGTGTGCGTGTGTGTGTGTGCGCCAGCACGCGTGCGCGCATGAGTGCATATGTGTTTAATAGCGTGTGTTAACTCCTCTCTGATCAATTACCGCTTGCAGACGCTCTTCTTCATATTGATTTCGAAGTTATGTAGCTCAGTCAAAAAAAATCGTAGGAAAGTTTTTAAAAAAGCGTTTTGTAGGTAAAATGTTGTAGTTTATGTATCTTGAGTTGAATTTTTTGAGAAAAATTTTTTATCGAACTGCAGAGTGTCAAAGAAACATAATTTTAAGGAAAAACACAATGTTCTTTTCTAAAGCGCAGAAAAAAGAAGATAAAAAATTTAAAAAATCTAACGATAGCGCGTTAAAGTTGAAGTTTCAAGTTTCAAAATGCTTTTTTTATTTTTCATCTACGATGATTTTTCATCGAGTATCGATATCATATCTAAAAAATTCTGGTTTATTTTCAAAATCACATTACTCGGTCAAAAAAAATCGTAGAAAGATTTTTAAAAAAGCATTTTACAGAGAAAATATTGTAATTTATAGAGCTTGAGTTGAATTTCTCGAAAAAAATTTCTTTCATCAAGTTGCAGCGTGTTAAAAATACATAATTTTAAGGAACTAAACAGTGTGTTCCTTTTTAAAGCGCAGAATAAGGAAGATAAAAGATTTTTAAAAAACCAACGATAGCGCGTTAAAGTTGAAACTTCATGCTTTAAAATGCTTTTTTAATTTTTTTTTACGATAACCTTTGTTCTCTACCCTTCATGCTTTAAAATGCTTTTTTAATTTTTTTTTACGATGATATTTCGACGAGTTTCAGCGGTTTGAAAATAGCCCAATTTTTAGGGTATGAAAAGTGTTCCCTAGATTCTTTTAAGTAGTATACATTGTAGTCTCACAGGCAAAAGTCTATCCTTTATTTCTAAACCATTATTAATAAGATAAATAACTTCACTTACAAATTCCTCTAAGAACAAATTTATGTCATCTGGTTTTTATATCCACAATAAGCTCCCACTATTATTTCACTTTGTACTCCTGCAACACTTACTAAAATTGGCCAAAGTTGCTGGCCTTTTTTTTTTGACGCTGTGGAAACCTCGAAGTACCCTTTCTCCCCGGGTAGAGAACAAGGGTTATGTGGGATTGCTTGTTCCCCTTAACCGAGCCACGAATGGCTCGGCTAGGGGGCCCAAGCGGACCGCACTAAAAACACAGCGGGTGCCTTCGGGCGTTAGGCAGGAGGCGGCGGGAATGCTGGTGTCCCATGCCGTCTCGCCGCCCCCGCCTTACCTTCTCGGGGAGGAGTCACGGGAGTGACTCCTCCCTCCGTCATCGTGCGGACTTCGCGGTTGCGACGCGGGACAGCACCGACTCCACGTCGCGCCCTCTCAAGGAGTTTGAGAGGCAGGGTCGCGGCTCGAGTATTCCCGCTCGAGCCGCGGCCCCCCGCCCCCGCGGTTGACACTCCCTTCGTCCCTTTAGGGGGGTGACAGATTCGGCGACCAGCCACGGGGGCCCTCACCGGAGAGTCCTTCTCGGAAGGAGAAGGACCCTTGCCGCACCAGCTGCGCCCTCACTCCGATTCCTCGAAGGCTCCCAGTAAGAGGGCACCGACTGGTGCGTCCCGTCCGTGAGGAGGAGCCGCGCGCCCCCGGGCGCCGGGCAATGCCCAACGCCCGCCGACACGCGTCTTCCCTCGGCCTCCCAACTTGCAGCCCCCTCCGCTCCCGTAGGAGTTAGGATTCGGCCGCAACCAGGGAAGTTGCCCTTTGGGGGCCCGGACGAGCAAAAGTTGCTGGCCTGAAGATTTAGATAATGGCAAACCATCAATATTCAAAGTTAAATTAACGTTTTCAATGTCCTATTTTGATAACACTCGAATTAATTAATTTATAATTCCTTGATGATAATATTCTCCAGGAGGTACAATTTTAAGTGGTGTAGATTTAGGTTTCTCCAGGAGGTACAATTTTAAGTGGTGTAGATTTAGGTATGCCTAAGATGATACCGATATCTGAAGGAAATACAGTTTTAAAACATTCATGTTCTTTTATGTCCTTCAGAAGCGCATTAACATGTGTCATAGGTACATTTAAAGTTTTACACCATTTAGCAAAATGTGATGTAGTAAAATCGTCTTTCATTTCATTGTTTTCAATTTCATAAATGTTGATGTCATTAACTACAACCCCACAAATGTTAATATTATTATCGTCATCATTATTAAGTTCACTATCACTTCTTTCACTGTTATCATCTGCATGAAATGCATTATTGTTGTCATCTCCACAAATCTCATTACACTGTCTTCTATCATTTCCATCATTTTTTTGGAATCTGATCCTCTTAGCACTTTTCATTGAATATTGACAATTTATCAGTTTCCTTATTCGGTAGCGAAAATATTTCTTTGAAAGTTGACTGACCAATTTTCTGCTTTTCGCAGTTTGTGACATTATGGAACTAGAAATATTGTACAATAAAAAATAATTTAATTTTATGTTACTTTTTTGTTATTGTTACGTCCAGGCCCGGAGAAGGATGGGTCGAAGGAAGGACGTGTTGAACGAAGTTAACATACATTCAAATTTAGTTCTTCTGGTAACAAATAAATTCAGTAGAGTAAACTTTATTTTATAAGTTGTCAACACTGGTTTTTTACTGGTCACGCCATCTGTGTTGCCGCCTAGCAGCTACTACTAATATATATAAAATAATAACTTGTTGTTGTTAAGTCCAGCGATCGTAATAAAGTTCTACTTTCATTTAATCTCATTAAGCTAATTATATTATCAATTCCACTCAAGTTTCAACAGGTTATGGGCCCAGACCCATCGATAATATTGTTTTTAAAACTCAAGGAGTTAAGTGAAAATACAGTAAATTGTATTAACCTAAAAAAGTACGTACGCGATCGCATAAAACAATGAGTTCCGAGTCAAAATATATAATAACAAAACTAAACAACGGAAATTATTTTAATTGGAGATATAAGATGAAAATGTTATTAATTGAGAAAGGCGTTTGGGCAACGATTACGACAAATCCGCCAAATCCAATTACAGACGACTGGATACAAAAGGATGAGAAGGCACATACCACGATTGCATTAAATATAGAAGACGATCAAATCCAGCACATTCGACATTGTGAGACAGCAAAAGGCGCATGGAATAATTTAAAAGACTTCCATGAAAAGGACACACCAAACAAAAAGTGTGCATTTTGCGGCAGCTCATGACAACAAGGTTAAATGAAGGAGGTGATGTCGAAGCTCACGTAGCCAGAATGACGGAATTGTTTCAACGTTTTATTGCATATGGTGATGACTTAAAACCGGAATTAATCTTATGTGTCACAATTCTCAGCTCACTTCCGGAAAGCTATGACGTTTTAGTTACAACGTTGGAAAACCGCAAGGATGAATTGACATCAAGCGTCGTATGTTCGGCAGTAATTGCGGAATATCGCAAACGTCTTGAACGGAGTCGCGATAATAATGCTGAAGCCGTATTGAAAATTAGCTCGTCAAAAGGTGAGTCATCAAATACAAAAGGAACATTTGACATGAGTAAATCAAAATGTCTTTTCTGCAAGCGTAAAGGTCACTGGAAGAAGGATTGTCGCAAGTTACATGCACATAAAGAGAAAAAGCAGAATCAAGATAAGACTCAGCAGGTAAATTCGGCCGAAGCTAGTAGTGTTGTTCAACATTTGTTCGCCACAACAATGTTGAATGATGACAGTTGGTTAGTTGATAGTGGAGCAACTAATCACATGATAAATAGGCGTGAGTTTTTCACCGACATGAAAAAGCATAAAGAAAATGTCTACGTGGCAAATGGTCATAAAGTAACTGCAATTGGAAAAGGAACAGTCCACGCAAAATTTATAAATAAATTAGGTGACGTAACAGTAGTTACAATTGCAAATGTCTTATATGTGCCACACATACAAGGAAATTTCATTTCCGTACGACGTTTAACTAAGATGGGATATACTGTAATTTTTAACGAAGAAGAATGCAATATTGTTCGTGATGGAGTACCAATCGCATTAGGCGAACCTTATGGAACTCTGTACAAACTGAAGACACCAAATATGATATATGCAATAGGAAATTCAGATCCGGAACCAATGAAGAATTGCGTTCATAAATGGCATAGTATCCTTGGCCATAGAGATATCCAAGTAGTAAAATCATTGCCATCATGCAACCTAGTTGACGGTATTCATTTTGACGAATGCAGCAAGGATTGCGACAACATTTTAAACTGCGAGATATGCCTTCAAGGTAAGATGACCAGGATGAAGTTTCCGAATTCAAATACTCAAGTAAAAGAAAAGTTAGACTTGGTTTATTCCGATGTTTGCGGTCCGATGCAAACAACGACACCATCTGGTAAAAGGTATGTTCTCACCTTTATTGATGACTATTCCAAGTTTACTGCTGTTTATCTAATCAAAGAAAAATTGGAAGTTTTTGGTAAATTTAGAGAGTTCGTCGAAATGTGCAAGACGATGTTCAATCGTAAACCAAAGATTATTCGCACAGATAGAGGAGGAGAATACATGAGTGTTGAATTCATCAAGTTCCTGGATCAAGAAGGCATTCGATATCAACGGACAGCGCCATATAGTCCTCAACAAAATGGCGTCGCCGAGCGCAAAAATCGGACTCTCATCGAGATGGCAAGATGCATGATCCTAGAAGCTAAATTAGAAAACAAATTTTGGGGCGAAGCGGTCATGATGGCAAACTACGAGTGGGTTCCGTTAGCGCACGGTGCGATAGCGCACCAACCCGATAGCACACCAACCCGATAGCGCACGAAAGCACTATCCCCTCACACACGCACCCTCTCACACACACACACACACACACACGGGGGGGTGCAAGGGGGGGGCCTTCGGCCCCCCTCCCGCACCCACCCCGTCCCCCTCGCTTCGCGTGAAAAGTTGCAAAGTGAATCCGTGCGCTATCGGGTTGGTGCGCTATCGGGATTGTGCGCGATTTACTTTGTGTGCTATCGGGACGTGTGCTATCGGGTTGGTGCGCTATCGGGAATTGTGTCAATTTTTCGTGTGCTATCGGGTTGGTGCGCTATCGCACCGTGCGCTAACGGGACCCTCCCGCAAACTACATACAAAATCGTTTGCCAGCTAGAGATATAGTACGCACACCGTTCGAAAATTGGTATGGTACCAAACCAAATTTAAATTTTTTCAAGCGATTTGGATCAAAATGCTACGTACACGTACCTGATGAAAAACGGAAGAAACTTGACTCGAAGGCAACTGAGGCAATTTTTGTCGGCTACGATGCAATCTCAAAAGCATATAGATGTTACATTCCATCGAACGGAAAGGTTGTCATAAGCCGAGATGTAAAATTCGTCTATAAAACCAGCGATTGGAAGACTCAAGATCAATTTGAGAAGGAAAACGAAATCACAATTACGCATCTACCCGAAGATGAATTTTTCAGCGCTGATGAAGAAAATGGAATGGAAGAAAACGACACAATAATTGATAAAGCATCAAGAAATAATCAGCAGTCATCAATAGCTCAACGTGAAATTAATAAAGAGAATCCGGTTAACGTCGATAGAGACGTTGATGTACCAGGGTTTCGTCGATCAACAAGATCGAATTTTGGTGTACCACCACAACGTTACACTAATGAAATCAACGTCATCAAAGAAGAATTGGTCGAGCCAGACATACAATCAAGCAATTCATTCAGAATACAAAAATGAATGGATTCAAGCAATGAAGGATGAAATAGTCACTTCGAGAAAACGAGACATGGGAGCTTGTGGAGTTACCAAAAGATCGTCGTGCAATCAGCTGTAAATGGGTATACAAAATAAAATCCCATGAAGAGAATAAAATATTCAAAGCAAGATTAGTTGCACAAGGCTTCTCCCAAAAATATGGAATAGAATATGATGAAGTATTTGCTCCAGTAGTAAAACATACAACATACAGAATTTTACTTACTATTGCAGCCAAAAGGCAAATGAATGTTATCCATCTCGACGCAAAAACAGCGTTTCTAAACGAAAGATTAGAAGAAACAATTTATATGAAACAACCTCCTGGCTTCATTGAAGAAGGAAAAGAACATCAAGTTTGTCTCTTGAGGAGGAGCATATATGGTTTAAAACAATCAGCCCGAGTATGGAACAAGAAAATTCATCAAGTTCTCACGGATGCAAATTATATTCAAAGCAAGAATGATCCATGCCTATACATATTAGATAAAAATGAGAAATTCTGTTACGTTCTGATCTATGTCGATGATGTTATTACGGCTAGTGAAAACGACAGTATGTTAACGGAATGCGAAAGAGTATTAAGTGCAGAATTCAAAATCAAGAATCTTGGAAATGTTCAAAATTATCTCGGTTTGCAAATCAATCGTGACGTCAACGGAAACTTTGCACTTAATCAAAAACAGTACATCATGAAGATCATCAAGGGTTTTGGTATGATGGAAGCGAAAACTTCGAATATTCCAATTAACGTGTCATACGACAAAGATGAAAATTTCGAGCTGTTATTGGACAATGAAGACTATCGCAAATTAGTTGGTTATTTGCTGTACATTGCTGTAAATACTAGACCTGACATCTCAGCGAGTGTGACAATCTTAGCACAAAAGGTAACAAAACCAACACAAGAAGACTGGAATGAACTGAAGCGCATTCTCCGATACCTAAAAGGTACAGCAGACCTTTCGTTAGTACTTGGCGGCAACGATGATAAAACTGGTCTCATCGGTTACGCTGATGCAAATTGGGCAGAAGATGTTGCAATACATCAACGAAAGTCAACTACCGGCTATATTTTTAAGTACTTGAATAGTATAATTAGCTGGTGTAGCAAGAGACAAACTTGTGTTGCTAAATCATCTATGGAAGCTGAATACATAGCCTTATCAGAAGCAAGCAGTGAGGCACTGTGGATTCGTCGTCTATTAAAGGACTTCAAGCAGCCAGAAAAGGACCCAACTACGATCTACGAGGACAACCAGAGCTGTTTAAAGTTTATAAAAGAAGAAAAGTTATCAAGTCGTTCAAAACATATCGACGTGCATACATATTTCGTTAAGGATCACGTTGACAAGGGAACGGTTAAATGCGTCTATTGTCCAACAGAGAATATGGTCGCTGATTTGTTAACAAAACCGTTACCAGCTAATCGAATCATAAAATTACGAACGTGCTGTGGTTTAATGTAAATTTGAATGAGGAGGAGTGTTGAACGAAGTTAACATACATTCAAATTTAGTTCTTCTGGTAACAAATAAATTCAGTAGAGTAAACTTTATTTTATAAGTTGTCAACACTGGTTTTTTACTGGTCACGCCATCTGTGTTGCCGCCTAGCAGCTACTACTAATATATATAAAATAATAACTTGTTGTTAAGTCCAGCGATCGTAATAAAGTTCTACTTTCATTTAATCTCATTAAGCTAATTATATTATCAATTCCACTCAAGTTTCAACAGGCCGTGACACAGGTAATATTTTCCCGAAGTCGCAGCAGGAGGTAAGCGACTCGGGTCGAGAGAATTTTGAGACTCGAAAACAGGTAAACGACTAACTCTTGTTAAGTCGCTATTACTCTGTTTCGAGCGTTCGCTCGGTGATCCCCTTTTCGGGAAGGGAATCTAATCCCTTTTACACGGGGCGGGACCAATGCGCGATCTTTGATGGTTAGGAATGAGAGCATGGTAATGAATTAATTAAGAAATTTAATTACAAATTTAACATTTATTAAAAAAAATACTTGATAAATTTAAACATAAGAGAAGAAAAAAAATGAATTATAATTAAGTGCGCTATATTTAGTGTGGGTGTATGAGTGGGTATGTGTGTGTGTTTTCTCGCGGGTGTTACACGAGTATGGAGGTCGTCAATCGAGCAGATTAAGGGGGGGGATACTATTTTTTATTTCTATGCTCGACCGGAAATTACAATGATTTTGAGTTCTGTGCAAATGATAGTTAATTCTGTGTGAGTGTATATGTGTATTAACGAGACAAGGAAAGTTAATTAGGTATGGAAGAAGTTAGATTGTGGAGAATATCTTCTCCATAAGAACTCTATGGGAATGGCTAAAGGATAGTCGGTAATTGGGGTAAAGCAGGGGATAATGATATTAGGAGGAGCGACGTTCAAGAAACTGCGCAATATGGTGAGGTATATGAGACCAGCTCCTACGGTAAAACAACTTGGAAGGATGGGACCTGTGTACTCAGGGAAAAGGAGGGTGAGGAGTGTCGCGATGCAGAGATCGTTAGGATCGATAAAGGAATAAATCGGAGCAGGAAGAGAAGGGAAAGATGGGGGAGGTGAATTTGGTAATAGTACATTAGAGGGAGGAGGAGGAGGTGAATTTGGTGACGGTTCGTCAAGGGGAGGAGGAGGTGAGTTTAGCGACGGTTCGTTAAGGGGAGAAGGGGGATGAATACAATTGAGGGTCAGATGGAGGATCTACTTCTGTCAAGTCGGGTTCTACCTCATATATAGGTTAGTAACTGGGAGGAAGGGTTCTCGGAGATAGGTAGGGAGTGTCTGCGTGGGCGGCCGAGCGCGCGGACTTGGTGGCTGCGGTGGGGGCGGACCTCTCCCTCCCGGCCGTAGTCACTGCAACGGTCGGGAGGGCTGAGGCCTGGAGGGCCGTGTCCTTCTGCGGCAAGGTCATGCTGCGGAAGGAGGACGCGGAGAGCGGGTTCCGTTAGCGCACGGATTCACTTTGCAACTTTTCACGCGAAGCGAGGGGGACGGGGTGGGTGCGGGAGGGGGGCCCGAAGGCCCCCCTTGCACCCCCCCGTGTGTGTGTGTGTGTGTGAGAGAGTGCGTGTGTGAGGGGATAGTGCTTTCGTGCGCTATCGGGTTGGTGTGCTATCGGGTTGGTGCGCTATCGGGATTGTGCGCGATTTACTTTGTGTGCTATCGGGACGTGTGCTATCGGGTTGGTGCGCTATCGGGAATTGTGTCAATTTTTCGTGTGCTATCGGGTTGGTGCGCTATCGCACCGTGCGCTAACGGGACCCTCCCGGACGCGGAGAGGGCGAGGCGCGGCGAAGGACAACGCCGCCGCCGAGGAGCCTCCCCAGACCCGCAGAGAGACGGGGGAGCTATGCCTCCACCCTGTGGAGGCCCGCCTCCACGGAGGAGGCGACGCAGCCCCCAGCACCCTCCCAAAATTCAAGGGGAGGATGACCTCGACCGGTGGTGGGGGACCGAGTCGGTCCGCCCGCCCCCCGCCGACGAGAGAGGGGATGCCGTCTCGAGGAGCCATTGGGCTCCTCGCGGCGGCACCCACAAACAAAGGCGAGACGGCGCCCTCCGAGGGTGTTGCCGAATCCGACCTCCCTTAGGGAGAGGAGGGAGCGCACCCCTGGGGGGATAAAGCGAAGAGCCCGGAGTACAGGCCCGATTCCCCATAATTGGGGGGAGGGAGGCCTACTCCGGGCTCGGGGGGCCGAGCGGGAGACTCGGGCCCCGAACCTGCCCCCCGGAAACCCCGAGGGGGGCGCGGTGTGGAGGTGATGCCCCTCTGCGCCGCATATAGACAGGCCGCCAATATAGGCGGCGTGGGTGGCCCCCCTCAATTGTTTAAAAATTGACGGGGGGTCCACTCACAGAGTAGGCCGGGGTAGGGGGAGGATTTCCGGAAGAATGCCTTTGGCGATTCCCGGTTCTCCCCCATATACCCGAGCAAGCATCCGGTGGGGTTTTAGCCGGTACACCCGCTAAATAGGGGACTCCGGCATAACCCGCGCTTCCTCCCCGGGGAGTGCGGGTATCCATAAAGGATTTTTATAAAAAAAAGGTAGGGAGTGTCTCGTGGATCTTCTTGAATGCTATTCAAGAAGATTCGTGCAACGGGTAGATTGGTGTTGATTTGGCTTAACTCTAATCTGAATGAGGGATCGTTCACAGCTCGGGCCAGTAAATTCCGCGCTCGACGGTTCCGACGGTATCTGTTCCGTTTGGCGCGACGCCTCTCAGAATTAGTGCGAGTGAAACGGGATTCCACTGAGAGCAAGATAATAACAAATAAATAAAAAAAAAATGAGGTATAGGAAAATCGAGAGACCGCGATGAGAAATCGGATGGACTTACTATTTTATGGATGCTGTTCGAGCTGATTGTCAAGAGCTGTTCGTCGAAGAGCTGGTGGTCAGAGAACTGGTCGGTTGCTGATGCGCAAAGTCCTCTAGAATATCGTGATGTCGCCGTCGATGAGAGAGTCGTTTCGATGAAGTTGGATGATAGTTATTCGGAACTTGTACCACCGGGTATAGATTGGTCACGACTGAGAGGACTTGCACCGGGTATAGGCTGGTCACAACTGAATGAATGCTTCTTCGAGAGCTTCCTTTTTATACTCTGTCTTCGGTTACCTTTCGCATATCTTGTCCTTCGACAAGGTTTGCTCAGGTGTTCGTTAGATTTCCTGGTTCTTTTGTAGATACATATCTTGTCCTTTGATTAGATTTACAAAATTTGTTCAGGTGTCTAAAGTTTCGATTTTTGTAAGTTTATTACATTGTCGATCCTTGATAATTTAGGTTTTATTCTTGATTCAGCTGTTTGTGATAAAATTTTATATCCTCGATTCCAAATCCCTCGAGATAGATTATAGGGTTTTGTCAGAGATATTTTCTAAATTTTCTCACGTCGGATATTTACGGATTATTAGGCCCGAGATAAAATATATTAGTATGGACAAACCCTCGCGGAAGGAAGGAAACATGGAGTCGGCTGGACGTAACATTATATATAAGCACTATACAATACGTGCAAAATATTTTGACTTTTTTAGACTTTTTAAACGTGTTCTGATTAATGTATAATAAGGAGGAACATGCAATAGCATTCCAAACCAACAGAATAATACAAATAAAAGATTAAGATCAAATAATCCTTTAACAAATTTTCTAGGTTAGATTAGGTTAATTATATATAAGTTTGATAGGAATAAGAGGACACATTTGTTTAAAGATTGAAACAGAGTAATGAAGATAAGGAAAAAGAACATAATGTGCGGAAAGTATACATGATAAAAAGTGTAATTATAAGAGCATAATAACAGGTACTTACATGTTCGGTCTATTTGCACACTCACTAAGCTTATTAACATTTCTTAGTTTGCTTGAAATTTTCAAGTATAAATCAATCTTGCCAACTGTGTATAATACAATTGCAATCAGTATTACCAACTATAATATATATTATTCTATGCAATGTCTTTGCGACGTAAAAGTTACGTGTTAGGGTCTATCCAGACAAACTTGCATAAGTGCATAAGCATATGCATAAGAAAATGGACCAATCACATGTCTCATATAAGGGATACTATACTATAGCATAAAATATATACATAATGTCGAAAAATTTTGTGTATCCAGAAAGCTTGCATGACGTATGCATAGTGAGCTAAGCCAATCACGTCTTTTATAGAAAAATCGTGATGAAACAAAAAATGATAAATCAACATAAATGTAACATATGCACAAGCAAAAATAAAGTCACTAAATTTCATATCGTTGAAATTTTATGCATATGTATATGTAAGAGCTAATGCCATTTTATAAGACATTACTGTGACATTGTTCTAGAATATCACCCGGTAATCTATATACTTATTATCTATATACTTATAATCTATGATTAAACCAGTCTGATATTCTCTGACAACTGGGTAGTAAGAATTTATTGCGGCCAAATAGTTAACAACAAATAATATTTACAAAAACCTGTATAAGTTTGAAATCGTGTTCTCCTAATACTTTGAATAAATTATATCATAAACAGCTTATACGTTTGATATTCTCTGATATCAGTCAGATCAAGTGGGCCAATAAGTTTTCGCTCACCAAGTTATTCCATTGTGTAGGTAAGATTCCTAAAAATAAAAAACGAATAAATAATTAAAAAATATTTCTGTATAATGATATGATATACATTTTTATAGCTAATATATATTCAATTTTATCACAATTTACAATATTACATTATATTTACAATATTAGAATTTGTTATAAATTTTTATAAATTTTATATATTCTTACAATTTTTTAATATATTATACAATCTTTCTATGCATACAATTATAAATAAATATAGTGATTATCGTATTAAATTCATGAATTGCGAACACATTGTTGATTACATACCCAGTCAGCAAAGTCTGTTCAAACAGATTTTATCAATTTCTGCTACAAATTTTTGTCGACAGTAAGATTGCAGATTGTATAAAAAATTTGTTATATATCAAATAATGATAACAGAATGTCAGCAGAAATGTTACAAAACCTGCTGACATAATTTGATAGCAGAAACTGAACAGGACTTGTTTAAAATTATTAGATATAATTAACAGATTGGTGGCAGAAATCGAGCAAGATCTGCGCAACACAGTTTGATATCAGATTGGTTGCAGAAACTGAGCAGGATCTGCGCAATAAAATTTGATATCAAATTCTCGGCAGATATCGAGTAGAGCCTGCTGATATAACTGACGGCAGATTGATGGCAGAAATTGAACAGGATCTGTGCGACGCAATTTGACAACAGATTATCGGCAGAAACCGAGCAGGATCTGCGCAATGAAATTTGATGTCAAATTATCGAACAGAAATCGAGTAAAGCCAGCAGATATAACTGACGGCAAATTGATAGCAGAAATTTAACAGGATCTGTGAGGCGCAATTCGATAGCAAATTGATAACAAAAATCGAGCAGAATCTGCGCACACAATCTCTGATAGCAGATTGACGGCAGAAACGGAACAGAGTTTGCATGATTCGAAGTTCCTTCACTTATCGCTACGTGAGCTGTACTTTCTCGTAATCTAATTTCTGTCAAAAATATATATAAAGTCGCGAATATGAATAAGACTAAAAATATAGTAATTATCATTTTAATTTCTATCATTTTAATTTCTGATATCTGATACAAGCAGATGAGATTCAGAATATTAAACTGATTGGAATCAATATGATAAATGGAAAATTATTCATGTACTGCCTATTAGAGGCATAAAGCAAGAATTTAATTCTAAATAAATTACATCTCCAGTTTTACAAGTTACATTTACTTTTATCATTTACTTTATTATTAATTTAATTAAATTAAATTAGTCCTTCGCTATATGAGATATAACTACGATATAACATATATTACATTAACTTATATTACGATATAACATATGACATATATGTCATTTTAGAAGAAAATTGTAATTAACTTGCCGATAATATTCTTATTTAGCACTTGTAATAATCAATTTTGTTGCATTTATATAATATTAATAAAAGTAAGCACAAATCTTGTGCAGTTTCTGCTGTCAATTTGCCATCAGGTTGCATGTGCAGATTCTGCTCGGTTTCTGCTGGCAATCTAACATCAAATTGCATCACGCAGATCCTGCTCGGTTTCTGCCGACAGTTTGCTGACAGGTTATGTTTTACAGACTCTGTCGCCAAAACAAAAGCTTAATGCGGACACAGATGGCTACGGTTCTGGTGTGGGATTCTGATCGAATTTGCTGCCGATCTGCTGCCAACCTGCTAACATTTTGCTAACTGGATATTTTTACATTATTACATACATACGTACATTATTATTGATTATATATTTATACTTTTCTATAATCCATTTATTAGGAGAATATAATAATAAAAAGTACAGTTAGAAATGCCAATTTAAATGTCTAAGAAAAAATATGCGATCAATACAAAAATAATTGTAAAATATATTTACAGGGTTCAACAATATTCCAGAAGAAAAAAAATACTATAAATACTGGAGTCAGAAGATGGAATCAGAAAAAGTAAATGATCTCACTTAAGAATATGAATATGAATATAATGAAGCTGATACTGATACAATTTTAATAGATCTTGTCAAAAATTTTCCTCATTTGTATGACAAAAGAGTAGCCGATTTTAAAAATATACACAAAAAAGATCGTGCGTGGATGAAAATTTCTTTCATTCTAAAATTACCAGGTAATTTTCTTGGTTGTTTCTTATATATATATGTGGCGTTTTGCCATACGCCACAAAAGCGTTACGGCCGAACAGTCTGGGCGCCTACCGCACGGCAGCCCGCGCGCACGATACGCGCACGGTAACGCGAACGTTAAAGGGATTCCCCCGAGCTAGATCACCGGCCGGCTGACAGATGGCAACGAAGGCGAACCTTTTCGCATAAGTGAAGCCCGGCAGACTGGGTATATAAGGCCGGGCGACGCCAAAAGAAATCGAGTCACTCATTGTCAGTATTAAGTGAGAACGCTTTATACACGTCGTAGATTCTACCTTTTTGTAGAGCCTCAGCGCTCAGTAACGCTCAAAGCGAAGCCGTATTTCGGCAAGCTTTTTCGGGCAGGAGCCTCCACGCTCCTGGAAGAATTCCGCCAAAGCGCAGCTACATTCCACGGCCGCTAATCTCGCGCCGATCACCTGGGCCAGCGAAGCAGCCGTGTGAGTACGAGCCTCCGAAGAAGCGGATCACCTGGCAGCTGCTACCGTGGAAGCTCATCCCACTGGAGCTGGACCCTCCAAACCTCACCAGACCACCACGGTGCCTACTCCACCAGTGGCAGGGATGCAAGATCTTCTCCGCAAGCAACATGCCACGCGTAGTGGAGAGGGTAACGGAGATGTGTGCGTAAGCGTACGTGTGAGCTCGGCGCTTCGGCGAGCTTCGGATAGAAGAGGACAGAATACAGTTTTCTGTCTCTTTCTTACCAAGCAGGCAACGAAAGCGACGGGCGAAGCGCGACGCGGGACGCTGCTCACTCCTCAATATCTCGATATATGCTCGATATGTTTCTCTGTTACAGCTTTTCTTTATGTTTTATATTTTTATTACAACTGTGTGGTAAATATGTATAAATATGTATATATAAATAATATATTTATTATATATATATATATATATATATATATATATATATTTTTTTTTTTTTTTAATATATTATACGTTTATATATACATATTTATACATATTTACCACACAATTGTACAAAAATATAAAACATAAAGAAAAGCTGTAACAGAGAAATATATCGAGCATATATCGATATATATATACAGGGTGATTCTAAATAACGTTATGCTTTTGCAAAAACAAAATCTTGACCGAATTCTAAGACGATTTTTCCTTTGGCAAAATTTCGTTTGAAGCTTAGTTTTTGAATTATTAAAAGAAGTAGTTAACGTATGACGGGTCGAATACAAGAGACAGGCAAGGGTGGCGCGATTCACCGTCAGACGCTGGTGCTTACGCGGGGCGCCTGCTGCGATCAGCTGGTCGCTATACACATACAGACACACATGCGAACACATACATTCTCTCTCTGTCTGTCTGTCTGTCTGTCTGTCTCTCTCTCTCTCTCTCTCTCTCTCTCTCTCTCTCTCATTCGCTCACTCACCTGTATTTTTTTTTTTTTTTTACGAGAGAGGGGAAAATGCATTTTATGCATACCCACCGGTCGATCCAGTGAGTTATGTGGGACTCGAGTACCAAGTCGAATTACCAACTCGGTACTCCCTACCCACTAAAAACCCCTCTCTTTTCACGAATTTCCTTTGACACACTGTCCCTCTGACTTCCCGAGATCTGTTTTCACATAACGTCAGAAAAGTTATTACCTTATTCGATGACTTTTGATGTATTGCTGTAATTGCTTGAAGGAGAAATGAATTTTCCGATAGATCGTACGTTCTCAAATTGAACGTAGATATCACGTTGCAAAAGACAAGAAATCCACACTAAATTATTAACTGAAAGTTTTTCTTCTTTCATGAACTGTATTCTTTTATAAATTTTAACGTAATCACATTTATTTACTCACTCGATGAGACGAGAAATTTACTAATGACTCTATCACTAATCATTATTAATCACTGTCGAATAATAACTGTTGGCGATTAAAAATCACTCGATGAAAGAAACACGCGCGGACACGTTACTACACGACGCGACGACGCGACGATAATTACTCGGCGACTGCAAGCAGTTTTTTGTCATGGTAGGTTGCGGTAGGTTAAGGTATTACTAGCGCTATCGAACGCGATCATGTGTTCGATTGAAGAATGCGGTAAACATAATAAACATTTAACATATTAATATTATTATTATCATGAATGTGTGTGATATCCATACATCGTATGATATCTATTTAAAAATTAATTAGATTAAATAAGTGTTTTTAAAATATTTATTACTTTTACTATTATCTTAAATAAATATTTAATATTAATATTTTATGTGATAATAGTAAAAGTAATAAATATTTTAAAAACACTTATTTAATCTAATTGATTTTTAAATAGATATCATACGATGTATGGATATCACACACATTCATGATAATAATAATATTAATATGTTAAATGTTTATTATGTTTACCGCATTCTTCAATCGAACACATGATCGCGTTCGATAGCGCCAGTAATACCTTAACCTACCGCAACCTATCATGACAAAAAACTGCTTGCAGTCGCCGAGTAATTATCGTCGCATTGTCGCGTCGTCGCGTCGTGTAGTAACGTGTCCGCGCGTGTTTCTTTCATCGAGTGATTTTTAATCGCCAACAGTTATTATTCGACAGTGATTAATAATGATTAGTGATAGAGTCATTAGTAAATTTCTCGTCTCATCGAGTGAGTAAATAAATGTGATTACGTTAAAGTTTATAAAAGAATACAGTTCATGAAAGAAGAAAAACTTTCAGTTAATAATTTAGTGTGGATTTCTTGTCTTTTGCAACGTGATATCTACGTTCAATTTGAGAACGTACGATCTATCGGAAAATTCATTTCTCCTTCAAGCAATTACAGCAATACATCAAAAGTCATCGTCGAACAAGGTAATAATAACTTTTCTGACGTTATGTGAAAACAGATATCGGGAAGTCAGAGGGACAGTGTGTCAAAGGAAATTCGTGAAAAGAGAGGGGTTTTTAGTGGGTAGGGAGTACCGAGTTGGTAATTCGACTTGGTACTCGAGTCCCACATAACTCACTGGATCGACCGGTGGGTATGCATAAAATGCATTTTCCCCTCTCTCGTAAAAAAAAAAAAAAAAATACAGGTGAGTGAGCGAATGAGAGAGAGAGAGAGAGAGAGAGAGAGAGAGAGAGAGAGAGAGAGAGGCAGGCAGACAGACAGACAGACAGACAGAGAGAGAATGTATGTGTTCGCATGTGTGTCTGTATGTGTATAGCGACCAGCTGATCGCAGCAGGCGCCCCGCGTAAGCACCAGCGTCTGACGGTGAATCGCGCCACCCTTGCCTGTCTCTTGTATTCGACCCGTCATACGTTAACTACTTCTTTTAATAATTCAAAAACTAAGCTTCAACGAAATTTTGCCAAAGGAAAAATCGTCTTAGAATTCGGTCAAGATTTTGTTTTTGCAAAAGCATAACGTTATTTAGAATCACCCTGTATATATGTATATATATCGATATATGCTCGATATGTTTCTCTCTTACAGCTTTTCTTTATGTTATATATGTATACACACACACGTTTTGCGATATATTTAATATTATTAATTTTTTTATATATCTAAAATAATAAAAAAGAAAAATATAAGTGGCGACTTTCCACACCACCCATGAGGTATCACCAATGGCGCGTTAGGTTTTTCATGTGGACCTTCGCCTGAAGCCCTATTATACCACATTGTTTTATATTATATTTCAGAAGGAAAAAAGGATAAAGGAAGAAAGTATGGGAAAGTAAAAATAAATACTCCCTGAATTATTTTTTGTTCTTTATTTAATAATTAATAGTAATAATAGTTTTTAATAATAGTCGGGCCGCCTCCTCGGCCTCGGCCGCCTCCTCGGCCTCGTCCGCCACTTCGGTCTCGGCTGCCTCGACTATTTCGGGCGACGCCCCATCCGCCCCATCCGCCCCTGGTGCCCCTGGTGCCCCTGGTGCCCCTGGTGCCCTGGTGCCGCCGGGCATATCACCGGGCACGGGACTGGCCGCCTCCTCTTTTTTTTGTTGTTTTCTGAAAAATAAAATAAATTATATAATGATGCATATATATATATATATATATATATATATATATATATATTTGATAAAATATAATTTAAATATATAAAAAAATAATATACTATTTTGCTGCTGCGCCTGTTGTTCCTGGTGCTGCTGCGGCGGTTGCGGCGGTTGCGGCGGCTGCTGCTGTTGCTGCTGTTGTTGCTGCTGCTGTTGCTGCATGTATAATTGCAGCTGCTGATGCATCAATTGTTGCTGATGCAACAATTTGGCTCTTGGAGAGTGAGCGCGCCCATTTCTGTATTGATTTTCTCTAAAATTTAGAAAAATTAAAAAGATGAGTTTCTTAGTATTTTTTTATACAGTAAAACATTTTGTGTTAAATTTAACATGTCCCAATTTATTCACTAATTTTAATGTTAATTTAACAGAAGGCAAATATGTAAATAAATAACACAAAAATGTAACATTTGAACGTTATTGTGTTGTTTTAACTCTTAGAAACGGTGAATATTAACTCAATGCAGAAAAGTCAAAATAACACAACGACAATATTGTTACATTAACATAAGAGTATGTTAAAAATTTAACACAAAAATTTCTACACAAGAAAAATCTACAGAAATACAAAATGTTTTTTACCGTGTACAAATATATAATGATTTACTTACGAGCCATTATGTTGACGTTCAGTCGAAATCCGTTTATCGCCGTCCTTTCGTGTACTGAGAATGAGGCACACTCGGCATTTGTTCATTTGTTTATATACGTGCCTTGTGAAACCTTGGTGTTCAAGAGACTATCACGATCCCGATTGTGTTATTATTTAAAATTTCTATATATCTTTATCCTTTTGACTCTTTATCTTCTTTTATTCACTCTTCTTTAATTCTTTGTTTCTGCCTACTTTTTATTTCATAAAAATGTGCGATGAATTTAAAAAAAAATCTAAGCGAAGCTTCTCAGAGTATTGGCTCAATGATGAGCGAATTTAATGTTGGATACGTAAAGTAGCTTTTGATGAGAGCTTGTATCATTATATTATATGCAATAAAAATATTTCGTGCAACACACATGTTTTAAGACATGCGGATTCTGCGTGTCATAAAAATAATATTAAAGAAAATAATTCATCTTTAAATACTGATAATAATAACAATTCAGATAAAAAAACATCAGAAAAATGTAAATTTAGAGAACAATGGCTAGATATTGAATTATTTAAGCCATGGCTACGCAAAGTGTCACATGACTTAAATTTATTTTTTTGTTCATTTTGTGATAAATCCATGGTTGCTGATTTGTCGAAAATTTATCGTCACGCAGAATCCAAAGCACACATAGAAATATGTAAAATTAAAACAGAAACAAAGAATACGAACGAAAATGTAAACGTAGTGGATGATTCACTTTGTCGTTTGAAGAGCGAAAGAAAATAGCAGAAATTCGGTATGCTGCATTAATTGCTGATAAAAATATTTCGCATCAAACTGCAAAAGAAATCCTCAATTTTTTCAACATATAGGAGAAGATCCTAATGTGTTAAAAAGCATGAGCATGAGCCGAACAAAATGTAAAAACATTATTACAAATGTTTTGTGCCCGGTCGAAACAGATCGTGTCATCAATAAGCTTCAAAATACAAAATTTACAATTTTTATTGACGAAACATCTGATGTAACAAATAATAAATGGATGACTTTTCTTGTTCGATACGTTGATCCAGAGACATTAGATATTCGCTCACAATTAGTTAAATTAATTGATATTGATGCCAAAGATTCAAGCGCAGAAAAGTTGTTTGAGGCATTTAAATGTGAAATGTGGAAATTACAGATACTCCGTTTTTAAATATCGTAGCCTTATCATGCGATAATGCATCTGTTATGACAGGAAAACATTTATCGTTTAAAAAAAAATTGGAAGAAATATGTCCACATTTATTAACATTTTCATGCCCATGCCATTCTTCTGCATTAGCAGCGCATGCTGCTTGTTCTAAAATGCCTGCATATTGCGAGGAATTTCTAAAAAAAATTGCTACTTATCTCAATAGCAGTCCAAAACGTACAGCTATTTTTCGGGAATTTTGTGAGTGTTTCCAAGAAACAAGTCGCAAAATATTGAAATTATGTGATACACGCTGGCTTTCGCACTATTTATGCATCGAAAGGCTTCTTGAATCTTGGGATACAATTAAATACTTTCTTACTGAAATGGTTGTAAGTGAAAAAACAAATTCTGGAGAATATGAAGAGATGAAAGCTTATTTCCTGTTTTTAAAATACGTTTTAAATTTCTTTAATGCATTTAATGCATTCTTTCAAGCATTAGAAACAAGGATTCATTTATTATATCCAAAATCTAGAAACTTTCTTTTCCAAATCTGTCGAAATTTTTTAAAAGAAGAATATTTAAAACCATTTTCTACAAATATTATATTCTCACTAAAAGAAAATCAAAAAGTTATAAATGAAATTATTTTGGGATCAGAATGTGAAGAATATCTAAACGAATTAACACTTAAAGGTCACATAAACATAGTTAGAATTATTCAAGAGAACTGTTTAACATTTTATGTGACTGCTGCGGAAGAAATTCGTAAAAGATTACCTATAAATAACATGTTCTTATCAAAGTTACAAGTTTTTCGACCATACATAACTTTATTTGATAATAATAGAGAAACATCATTCAATGATGTTTCTTTTATAGCTAAAACTATTGGCGGTTTTGATGAAAATGGTTTAAAAAAAGAATGGATTGCTTTACCATCAGATTTTACAATGGAAGAAAAACAAAGCTTTTCTAAATTAAATTTCGACAGCATGTGGAAACAAATTTTACAAAATCGACACAATAGTTTTACTAAATATCCTAATTTAACAAATGTTATAAGTACTATAAGATCTCTTCCAAATTCAAATGCCGATCCAGAAAGAATGTTTTCTTTTTTAAATAATTTAAAAACGAAAAACCGTAACAAGTTTTCGTCAACTACTGTTAATGCTATTTGTGTATTTAAATCGGCATTAAAAACGAGGGGCGAAACAGCTATAAAAATGAAAATTGACAAAAAGCATTTATCTCTTATGTCAGCGGACAAATTATATGCTCCCGCTGCTAAGAAAAATAAAAGTATTTTAAGGATACATGCTGCAGATACTGACATAGCTGGCCCCTCATCTCAATAATAAATTTATTAAAGACATTACGCTTGTAAAAAACATCTTGTCTGTCTAACAGACACCATACTTGTAAGAAGCAAGAATATAAAATATATCTTGTTTGTATAACAGACACCATATTTGTAAAAGCAAGAATATAAAAAACATCTTGTGTGTGTGTGTGTGTCTGTGCTGTGTGTGTGTGTGTATGTGTCTGTCTGTATAACAGACACCCAGATACTTGAATAAACTAAAGTATAAAAAATATTTTGTCTGTCTAACAGACACCATACTTGTAAATGACAAAATAATGCAATGTGGTATAATAGGGCTTCAGGCGAAGGTCCACATGAAAAACCTAACGCACCATTGGTGATACCTCATGGGTGGTGTGGAAAGTCGCCACTTATATTTTTATTCTTTTATTATTTTAGATATATAAAAAAATTAATAATATTAAATATATCGCAGAACGTGTGTGTGTATACATATATAACATAAAGAAAAGCTGTGAGAGAAACGTATTGAACATATATCGATATATATATATATATATATATATATATATTATCTTTATGTTTTATATTTTTGTACAATTGTGTGGTAAATATGTATAAATATGTATATATAAACGTATAATATATTAAAAAAAATATATATATATATAATAAATATATTATTTATATATACATATTTATACATATTTACCACACAGTTGTAATAAAAATATAAAACATAAAGAAAAGCTGTAACAGAGAAACATATCGAGCATATATCGAGATATTGAGGAGCGAGCAGCGTCCCGCGTCGCGCGTCGCCCGTCGCTTTCGTTGCCTGCTTGGTAAGAAAGAGACAGAAAACTGTATTCTGTCCTCTTCTTCTATCCGAAGCTCGCCGAAGCGCCGAGCTCACACGTACGCTTACGCACACATCTCCGTTACCCTCTCCACTACGCGTGGCATGTTGCTTGCGGAGATCTTGCATCCCTGACCAGTGGGATATTCGAGTACGCCGCTACACATCGCCAACAGTCACCGGGAGCTATCCAGCGTTGCTCTCACCTCTGCCTCAATCACCTCGGCAGCAGAGAGAGATAGGCGTACAGATAGTACGCACGCTGTTCCACCGAGGACGCAGCCAGCTACCCAGGAGCAAGCGGTCCGGTCTGATAGCGACTGGGAGACTAACTCCACGGCTATCGCGACACAAACGGAGACTCCACCGGCGGACCTGAACAACAACTGCCTAGGGTCACTGAAAATCACTAAGACGTTCCCGCCAATCACATACCGGGAACGGCTACCTCACTAATCGGTTCTTTTCAGGACCACTTGTATAATACTTGTACATAGTAGTAATAATAAACCATCATTATATTATATCAAGAGTCTGCTTCACAACCTACACTCAGCCTGATCCTCAGCGAGCGAAAAACAGAGAACACGCGGAAACAGCGAGCGAGAGCGAAAACTAGGACGTAATTCCCCTAGAGCGAAATACCTAGATTATATATATATACAGGGTGATTCTAAATAACGTTATGCTTTTGCAAAAACAAAATCTTGACCGAATTCTAAGACGATTTTTCCTTTAGCAAAATTTCGTTTGAAGCTTAGTTTTTGAATTATTAAAAGAAGTAGTTAACGTATGACGGGTCGAATACAAGAGACAGGCAAGGGTGGCGCGATTCACCGTCAGACGCTGGTGCTTACGCGGGGCGCCTGCTGCGATCAGCTGGTCGCTATACACATACAGACACACATGCGAACACATACATTCTCTCTCTGTCTGTCTGTCTGTCTGTCTCTCTCTCTCTCTCTCTCTCTCTCTCTCTCTCTCTCTATCATTCGCTCACTCAACTGTATTTTTTTTTTTTTTTTTTTTTACGAGAGAGGGGAAAATGCATTTTATGCATACCCACCGGTCGATCCAGTGAGTTATGTGGGACTCGAGTACCAAGTCGAATTACCAACTCGGTACTCCCTACCCACTAAAAACCCCTCTCTTTTCACGAATTTCCTTTGACACACTGTCCCTCTGACTTCCCGAGATCTGTTTTCACATAACGTCAGAAAAGTTATTACCTTGTTCGATGACTTTTGATGTATTGCTGTAATTGCTTGAAGGAGAAATGAATTTTCCGATATATCGTACGTTCTCAAATTGAACGTAGATATCACGTTGCAAAAGACAAGAAATCCACAATAAATTATTAACTGAAAGTTTTTCTTCTTTCATGAACTGTATTCTTTTATAAACTTTAACGTAATCACATTTATTTACTCACTCGATGAGACGAGAAATTTACTAATGACTCTATCACTAATCATTATTAATCACTGTCGAATAATAACTGTTGGCGATTAAAAATCACTCGATGAAAGAAACACGCGCGGACACGTTACTACACGACGCGACGACGCGACAATGCGACGATAATTACTGGGCGACTGCAAGCAGTTTTTTGTCATGGTAGGTTGCGGTAGGTTAAGGTATTACTGGCGCTATCGAACGCGATCATGTGTTCGATTGAAGAATGCGGTAAACATAATAAACATTTAACATATTAATATTATTATTATCATGAATGTGTGTGATATCCATACATCGTATGATATCTATTTAAAAATTAATTAGATTAAATAAGTGTTTTTAAAATATTTATTACTTTTACTATTATCATATAAAATATTAATATTAAATATTTATTTAAGATAATAGTAAAAGTAATAAATATTTTAAAAACACTTATTTAATCTAATTAATTTTTAAATAGATATCATACGTTGTATGGATATCACACACATTCATGATAATAATAATATTAATATGTTAAATGTTTATTATGTTTACCGCATTCTTCAATCGAACACATGATCGCGTTCGATAGCGCTAGTAATACCTTAACCTACCGCAACCTACCATGACAAAAAACTGCTTGCAGTCGCCGAGTAATTATCGTCGCGTCGTCGCGTCGTGTAGTAACGTGTCCGCGCGTGTTTCTTTCATCGAGTGATTTTTAATCGCCAACAGTTATTATTCGACAGTGATTAATAATGATTAGTGATAGAGTCATTAGTAAATTTCTCGTCTCATCGAGTGAGTAAATAAATGTGATTACGTTAAAGTTTATAAAAGAATACAGTTCATGAAAGAAGAAAAACTTTCAGTTAATAATTTAGTGTGGATTTCTTGTCTTTTGCAACGTGATATCTACGTTCAATTTGAGAACGTACGATCTATCGGAAAATTCATTTCTCCTTCAAGCAATTACAGCAATACATCAAAAGTCATCGAATAAGGTAATAATAACTTTTCTGACGTTATGTGAAAACAGATCTCGGGAAATCAGAGGGACAGTGTGTCAAAGGAAATTCGTGAAAAGAGAGGGGTTTTTAGTGGGTAGGGAGTACCGAGTTGGTAATTCGACTTGGTACTCGAGTCCCACATAACTCACTGGATCGACCGGTGGGTATGCATAAAATGCATTTTCCCCTCTCGTAAAAAAAAAAAAAATACAGTTGAGTGAGCGAATGAGAGAGAGAGAGAGAGAGAGAGAGAGAGAGAGAGAGAGAGAGAGAGACAGACAGACAGAGAGACAGAGAGAGAATGTATGTGTTCGCATGTGTGTCTGTATGTGTATAGCGACCAGCTGATCGCAGCAGGCGCCCCGCGTAAGCACCAGCGTCTGACGGTGAATCGCGCCACCCTTGCCTGTCTCTTGTATTCGACCCGTCATACGTTAACTACTTCTTTTAATAATTCAAAAACTAAGCTTCAAACGAAATTTTGCTAAAGGAAAAATCGTCTTAGAATTCGGTCAAGATTTTGTTTTTGCAAAAGCATAACGTTATTTAGAATCACCCTGTATATATATCTTATATTAATTTTTTATAACTGATTTTTATCAAAATTTTTCTATTTATAGTTGCAGATTGTCAAAGCAGATGGCAAAGGCTAAGAGAAAAATTTTCTCGTGAAAAGAAAAAAGAGAAGCTAAAAGCAGAAGCGGCAGTGAGGCATGCAAAAGTTCAACCTTTTCACTATACGATCAGATGAAATTTTTGGATTCTTTTGTAAAATCTAGAAAGTAAATCTAATTATTCTTCAATAAGAAATTAGATTTTATATTTTTGTTATTTTTATATAAGTAGTTTAATATTTGTAGAACTTATACAAATTTTATACTGAAAGGAACACACTTTCCTATGAAGAAAGAGATACAAAGGAATATTCCGCAAAAATCTACAATTGCATCTATTAGGGACTTGAATAAGTTCTCGCTGTTTTTTCGTGAAAATGAATGCTTTATTTAAAATAATTAGTAAGAAACATGTCATTGAAAGTATTGTCCATCGTTAGCCACTACTTTCTCCCATCTTTCTGGCAGCATACGAATACCATGTCGAAAGAACGACTCATCTTTTGAAATTATCCACGAATTGATCCATTTTTTGGCATCTTCGTAAGAATGGAAGTGCTGCTCAGCCGGGCCATGAGTCATCGATCGGAACAAGTGGTAATCGGAAGGAGCAATGTCCGGTGAATACGGCGGATGGGGACTTCCCATTTGAGCGTTTCCAAGTAGGTTTTGACCGGTTTTACAACATGTGGCCGAGCGTTGTCATGCTGCAAAATTACTTTGTCGTGTCTATCCTCGTATTGAGGCCGTTTTTCCTTCAATGCTCGGCTCAAACGCATCAATTGTAGTCGATAGCGATCTCCCGTGATGGTTTCGTTGGGTTTGAGGAGCTCATAATATATTACACCCAGCTGATCCCACCAAATACAGAGCATGAGCTTAGAACCATGGATATTCGGCTTTGCCGTCGATGTTGATGCATGGCCGGGCTTACCCCACGATTTTCTACGCTTCGGGTTATCGTAGTGTATCCACTTTTCATCGCCAGTCACGATACGATGCAAAAAACCTTTCCTTTTCTGCCGTTGGAGCAGCTGTTCACATGTGAAAAAACGCCGTTCGACGTCTCTCAGCTTCAATTCGTACGGCACCCAATTTCCTTGCTTTTGAATCATTCCTAATGCTTTTAAACGTTTGGCGACTGTTGTATGATCAACTAATGATTCTGCAAGTTCATTTTGCGTCTGACTTGGATCTTCATCGAGTAATGCTTCCAATTCTTCGTCTTCAAATTTTTTCGGTGCGCCAGAGCGTTCTTTATCTTTAACATCAAAATTATTATTTTTAAAGCGTCTAAACCAATCTCTGCATGTTTCCGACAGAGCATGGTCGCCGTAAGTCTCCGCAAGAATTCTATGTGCTTCAGATGCAGATTTTTTTTGAAAAAAGTAATGCAGTAAAATTCCCCGCAAATACTCTTTTTTTGGCACGAAATTCGACATGTTTAACGCTATGAAAAAATATGTTATTTATACTTCGGCGGAATAACATATGTCATTTCGAGCCTAATGGTGGAGCTTCACGATGAAGTTGGCTGTAGTATTGCCTGATGCAAAAAGGCTAAGATAACACCATCTGTCGGGAAACAGCGAGAACTTATTCAAGTCCCTAATAGCAAGTAAGTATAATTTTGTTATAATAAAATATTGCAAAATATTTTCAAATTAATAAATTTAAAAAATTTAGTATAATTAAATTTATATAATATATAGTTATATATATAATATTTATACCAGTAGTAAGTATATACAAAAAATGTTTTTTACACTACATCTTTACCTAGCTCATCTGAAATATTAGAACCACTATTACCATTATCATCACTATCGCCATCACCGCCACCACAATTTCAACTGCATCTTCATCTTCATCCACACTTGCATCTACAGCATTATTGGAATCCTCAACCTTATCACCAAGTAATGAAATGCGTGTGCCATCAATAAAACCATGTATGCAAGTATGCAATGTCAAAACATAAAAAGGAAGACAAAGAAAATAGAAAGAGAATAAGAGAAGAGACAGATGAAATAGAAAAATCGCTTGTAAATTTATCATCTATTATATCTCAAAATTATCTAGAGAAACAGAAAATGGATGAAGATGATTTTTTTAGTCATACCATTGCACATGAACTACGTAAAAGGAAGGAGCCAAAAAAAATGGAGTTAAAGGGAAAATTTATGAAAATTTTATATGAGTTATAAAGGTATATATTATAATTTTCGATTATTTTAAGTCATAAAAATTATATACATACATATACATAAGTCTAACTATTATTGATTGACATGAATTTCACAATTCCAACAGGGTTTACATAATAAAACATCCAGCTTTGCAGCTTGAAACTTTGAATTATATGAAGTGTGAAGCATAAAAAGTTTCAACATAAATTAACATAAATATTAATTATATTGAAAAAGATAATTCCGTTATATGTAAAAGATACAGGTTTTTTCTCAAAGCATGTTATTTATTTTGATAATTTTTAAATTTATTTGAACATAAAATAATTTTTAGTTATTATTTTAATTTGATAATTTGCGTAATTGTCGGATATAAAGTTTCGTACAGTTCCTATAAGTTTCGTAAAGTTTCTATAAATTTTGTAAAGTTCCTATAAAGTCAACACTTGTTTTAAGAGTAATATAAAAAAGTATAAGAAGTGTTATCGAAATCATATTATGTTTATTTTTGTTGGAAGAGAGTTATTCTAGAAAATGTTATTTTCGTTTTATTAAAATGTTCATTTTATTTCTTAGAACGCCAAAAGGTGCAATTAAATACTATGTTATACTTAGTTAATTAATTTAATGTATTAATACTTATTATTAAATAAAATATATACTTATTAAACTTATACTTATTATTATTATACTTATCATTAAACCAAATATATTCTTATTATTAAACAAAATATACTTATTATTAAACTAAATGTATTCTTATTATTATTAAACAAAATATATTTTATATATTAATTACTTATATTATTCATATTAATACTTATATATTATTAAACAAATGTTTAATACATCTTGTTAAAAATTTTTCTTATGATAAAAGAGTAGCTATGTCAAAAATATACACAAAAAAGATCCAGTGAGGCATGCACAAGATCAACATTTTTACTATAAGATCAGATAAAAATTTTGGATTCTTTTATCAAATCTAGAAAGTAAATCTAGTTATTCTTTAATAAGAAATTTAGATTTTATATTTTTGTTACTTTTATATAATTAGTTTAATATTTGTAGAACTTATACAAATTTTATATCGAGAGAAACTTTCCTATGGAGAAAAAGATACAAAGGAATATTCCGCAAAAATCTACGATTGCATCTAGCAAGTAAGTATAATTTTAAATGTTTTTCATTTCTGTAATTTATAATAAAAATTAATTTACTGCATAATCTTTATTCATAATCAAAATCCTAAGAAAAAGTATCAATCAACAGCGATTAATATATAAAAATAATTGCAAAGTATATTTATAAGATATTCATAAAAGAATATTCTTTACAATCTTATCCTTATTAGTAAGTTATGAAATGCATGTGTCATTAATTGTATGCGTTATATCAAAAAGTAAGAAAGAAGACAAAGAAAATAGAAAATGACAAAAGAGACAGATAAAGTAGAAAAATCATTTTTAAATTTCATCTATTTCAAAATTATCTAGAAAAACAAAAAATGGATGAAGATGATTTTTTTAGTTATTTGTCGCATATGAATTACGTAAAAGAACTGAAAAAATAGAGTTAAATCTTTATCCATATAATAAATCGTCATTAGATCCTCTATGAATATATTCATTTTGCCACGTAACTGTACCTGCAGCTGATAATAAGTATTTAGTTAAAGTATCTCGTTGTTCATATGCTTCACGGGTTGCTCTGTGTGCTCTGGTAGGCCTTATATTTTCAACATAAGATGATTCATTTCTCCATGTACTAGGTATTATTCTTCCCATATCATCATCATGATCGATAAAGTTTGGTGGACAATATGTTTGTTCATTTAATGTTTTTTTGCAATTTCTGTCATTAAAAAGTTGTGCAAAATTACACATGCCATGACTAATCGACCCACTGTTGATGGATAAGCACATATTGGGCGACGAAATATTTGCCATCGTGATACTAAGATACCGAAAGTGTTTTCGATTACACGTCTTGCACGCGATAAACGATAATTAAATATACTCTTATCATCGCTTAAACATCGACCAGAATATGGACGCATAACGTTTTTATGCAGTTGAAAAGCTTCATCAGCAACCACAAAATAAGGCAATTCTATATTACATCCAGGTAATTTTCTTGTTTGATGCGATATATTAAGCGTTTGATCATACAGTGCTTTGCCAAATAATGATTTCGATAATACTCCGGCATCACAGTCACTGCCAAAAGCACCTATGTCTATTACGGAAAACTTGTATTTATGATCACATATTGCCATAAGCACAATACTAAACGTTTTTTTTTATAGTTAAAATATACACTTCCAGATTTAGGTGGTGCTTGTATCTGAATATGTTTACCGTCCATTGCACTGATTGTATTTGGAAAATTCCAATCTTGCCAAAAACCTGCTTATATTTTTCCATTCATTAATTGTTGGTAAACTAAGATATTCAGTGCTAAGCTCATTAGCAATTACTTCACATGTTTCTCGTACTATAGAATGTGCTGTTGATACACCAATACGATAAGCTAACGCTAATGAAGTCATCTGATCACCTGTTGCAAGACACCTGAGTGTAACAATTAGACGTTGCTCTGGAGGCAATGCTCGCCAATTACATTTTTCTAAGTGTTTTCCTATTTTATCTAACAATAAGTTAAATGTATCCTCGTCCATACGAGTATAACGAAAAAACATATCTTTATCATATTTTAATTCTTGAAAAAGATGCGCAAAATCTCCTTGGTATTTTCTCATATTATTAATAGGACGCACTCACCATCTTCTTTTATGTTTACCTTTTTTTAAAAAACGTTTTCTAACTAAAATATAGCTTAAAAATAAAATGTGTATTATCACCTCATATTTTAAGTTATTCTTTGTAATTGTGTATAATAATAGTAGTAATAGTAGTGTTCGCCATTGTTCCGTGTAACGCGTCTGTTCCTCCGCTTCCATTTGTCGTCGTCCATTTCCGCTTGTATCCTGTAAAATTTACAAATATAAATTTCACTCAAATGTGTTTAATTCATTTTTCAGCTTTTTTGTTAGCTTTACGTAATTCCATATCAACATATCTAAGTATCTCTTCTTCCACTATTTCTTCTTCTTCTTCTGCCATTTCTTGCTCTTCTCGGACTCGGCTTCCTCGCGAATGTAAACATCTTATAAAATAGAAACTGAAACTCCTATTTTTTATTTTATCCATTTGAAAGTAATTTTAATGAATTATTAAGATGTTTGCGATTAAAATGATATCAAACACGACGTAAATCGGTTAATTTTTAATTGGTCTGATAATAAAAATTTTGAATATATATTTAACTACATTTATCCGATTGATACCGTGTTTGATGTTATTTTAATCACAAAATTTTCATTATTCCATTAAAATTACTCGCATACCCTTATAAATATATCTTAAAATAATTAACTTATTTATTTGTTACAATTTGTCATCGGCCGCTTGGCAGCGGCAGATTTGATAACGAGATGAGCATAACAGTATATGAGTACGTAAGAGCGAGTGAAACAATAACAGAAGCGAGCGAGATAGTAATAGGAGCGAGCGAGAGAGAAATAGTATGCCAGGCTGCAAGAAACACTCGATTTCCGAGTCTTCGTTGCTCGTGCTATTGCTATCTCGCTCGCTCTTATTGCCATTTCGTTCTCTCTTATTACCTTCTCGCTTGCTCACATAACTCCCGTATATGCTACACACACACACGCACACGCGCGCACACACACACACACACGCACACACACATACAACTGCTCACTTGAAATATCTACGCTAATTTTACAGATATGAAAAAATTGTAATTACGAAAATTGTACTATTAAAAGGATCATGATATGCTAGTAATATTGTTTTCGTAAGTGAAAGCGAGATTTCAGAGATTTCAAGATTATCCATATTTTTTAATGGAACCATCCTAATTTTTTTATATAAATCGATTCCTCGCAATATTCCGTGTAAAAAGTTATAAAGATAGGATAGTCAAAAATTGAATAGTTAACGAGATATTTGATTCTTTAAGTGACATAATTTTATATAAATTATAAAATATCTGATAAAATGTTCATTTTTCAATTATTTTACTTTAATAATTTTATGCACAGAATAATAAGAGGAATCAGTTAATGTAAAGAAAACATGATTGTTCTTAAAAAATATGTCGCTGCTCATTGCATTCATATAAAAAGAAAAAAAAATATACAGGGTGTTCAAAAAGTCCCGGACCGGTCAAATATTTCATAAACTATGCACTTTAGAAAGAAATGTTTTAGACAAAACTTATATGGCTTGAGGGGGGCCATAAGACGGTGTCATTGGTTTGACCTTGGAGAGTTATTTGAAGGTCACATGAAGGTCACCTTCAATTTCTTAAATAGAACCTACTATTTGTCATTGCATATTCTTGTAGCTTATCTCGAGGGCTTTCCAAAACACTATAATAAAATATCTTTCCTTCAAGTACTTTTTGAATTATAAGGCTTGAAATAATTTCTTAATTTTACATAAACCGTAAAATATCTTGTAAAATATTCATTTTTCGATTACCTCACCTTAATACTTTTATGTACAAAATAATGAGAGGAATCAATTGGTGTAAAGAAAACACAGTTATTTTTAAGAAAAAATATGGAATTGTTAATTGCAAATTACATATTTTTTTTTCGAAACAACTATGTGTTTTCTTTACACCAATTAATTCCTCTCATTATTTTGTACAGAAAAGTATTAAGGTGAGGTAATCGAAAAATGAATATTTTACAAGATATTTTACAGTTTATGTAAAATTAAGAAATTATTTCAAGACATAACTCAAAAAGTACTTGAAGGAAAGATATTTTATTATAGTGTTTTGGAAAGCCCTCGAGATAAGCTACAAGAATATGCAATAAAAAATAGGAGGTTCCATTTAAGAAATTGACGGTGACCTTCACGTGACCTTCAAATGACTCTCCAAGGTCAAACCAATGACACCATCTTATGGCCCCCTTCAAGCCATACAACTTTTGTCTAAAACATTTCTTTCTAAAGTGCATAGTTTATGAAATATTCGACCGGTCCGGGACTTTTTGAACACCCTGTATATATATATATATATATATATATATATATATATAGAGAGAGAGAGAGAGAGAGAGAGAATCGCAAATTCGTCATTTCTCAGTTATATTAAAATTTATTTAATATACGTAAGCACCTTGCTATACAGCACTGGTGCTACCGACATTTTGTGCACATAGCACGGAACAGAACCAGAAATTGTGCCTTATATGTTGCCCTCTGAGAACATTCGTGCACCTTGGCTTCGTAGTTTAGGTGCACGTTTTTAAGGTCCACAGAGGGCGTATCGCTTTCAGGGATCACCTAAAAGCGGCCCGTGACACCTCACATTCTTCTCTCTGCTATTAGTGAGAAAATTAATCTTACATATTGAATGCGATGTTCTTTCTTTCTTTTCGGTTTTTTCTTTTTTAAATTTAAATATGCCGAATTAATTAATTTGCAGATTTAGCAAGATTTTAAAGAATTTTATCCTGGCAGAGAAGATGATTTGATATCAAAGTGGGATTTAACTAAAGAAGTTTTGATTAATCTCTTTAATCTGGAAATTGCTAAATCAGATGTGAAGGGTCACGGGAAAGAACGATCTAAGTCCATTTTTTCTAATTTTCCACAATTGCAAAATAGAAGTTTCATGTCAATTACCGAAGGTCCAAAGGCATTAAAAAAACATTATTACACACTTTCTGCTTTACAAAACATTTTATTAATTAAACATGGAAAGAAATAAGCTTTTCAAAATTTATTTAAAGCAAAAAAAGGTTTCCATAACATCTCTGGAGTTTAATCTTTTTTCCCAATTAATTGTCCTCATCAATGGGCAGGTCATCCAAAAATTCGGCGTCGCTCTCGTTTTCGGCTTAAGGGGGGAAGACCCTCCAGACAACAGGTTTTTCAATAATTTTTTACAAAAAACTGAGAGTATTTATTACATTGAATGAAATTACATATTGACATTGATGTTCAAATGTATACACACAAATTTTTTTATAAAAAAAAAAAAACAAAATGGCGGCGCTACAGCTGCTCAAACTTGGCTCCTTCAATTTGCGCTGTGGAATGCCCAGCCCCTTGTAGTCAACTGAAATCAACCAATCAAAAGTTTTTCATTAAAATAAGTTATTTCGCTTTGTATGTACCTATTTTTAACGAAAAAAAAAAATGAAAATTTGAACACAAAAAGAAAAAAATTACACTTTTTTTTTTATAAACAAATTGTTAAAAACAATATTTTTAGTAATAATTAATACAAACTTTTAGGTATATCCAAAGGCCAATACGTTAAAGAATATCTGTGCAAAATTTCAAGTTGATATCTTAATTACTTTTTAAGTTATATTCGACAGCGCGGAAAAAAACATGTTTTGAGAAAAACGCGATTAAAGTTTTCGTTCTTGTAAAGTAGAGTTAAAAGCAATTTATAGTTACCCAAGCTTAATCTGCGATGCCAGGACCATAAAGCAAGCCTTCTACTTCGAAAAAATCATTCATTACGGCTGCATTCTTTTCTTTCTGTGCAGTTCTGGCCTCTTTTGTCGAATTTAACGAACGCCGCTCTTGCCTCTTCACTCGATTGCTATCGTACGAGTCTGCGAAAATCTTACATTCCAAGCCTATTGTTAAATCCAGGTCACTCATGACTTTGAGTACGAATGAGTAGCCATCGTTAAATATTCCTGCAGCTAAAAATGCTGCGATTTCAATAATTTTTGCGCCACAATGCAAGTGCTTGGGAGCTAAACGCCATACAGTTGAATTGAAAGACTCGTTCGCGTTTTGGGTAAAACCGCCAACGCAACGTTCAAGCAAATCATCCCGTGACAAATCTTCATAAATTGGCAGTATGTTTTTTTGTACGTCTTCGTGCAGTGGAGCTGGATGTTCATAAGGAATATTTTTGGCTTGTGCAGCGTTGTATTTACACCACGAGTCGACGCCAGTGGGACAGAACTGATGTTGCGGCTTTTTATCAGTCGAGATCAAGTGATAATACGTGGCCATAATCTCTTTTTTCATATCATCTTTCGACTGCGCATTTCTTCGTATCGCAAGACCATAGTATTTTGTTAATTTTTTAATCAAAGCATCGGTTAGTTTGCCTTTTCCACCGAGCTTTGCCGTCTTTTTTAAATTTCGAAGGCGGCTTCCCATACGCTTTTCTACGTGACCTACGCACTCACTTTTTTTAACTTCAACATCTTCGTATGGACTAGCATCTAATATAGCTTTGAATGTTTTTGTGTCGCCATCTCCAACATAATTAATGTAACGTACCCCATACTTTTCTTCTGAACGGCCAAACATCTCAAGAATCGCATCGACTTCCATCTTGCCTGCAGAGCCTTTATGATTGATGGTACAACTTTCTTCGTGATCAGCGCCTTCTGGATTGTCGGGGTTATTTTGAAAGTACGTACATGCTTGGCAGTAGCTGCTTTTCACAACTAAATCAATTACTTTTCCCGAATAATAGGCTATTAGCGTAGTTACGCCGTACAAAGACGAGAAGCCGCGCTTCTTCCAAGATCCATCACCGCTAACAGTGAAATTTAGTAAAGGTTTTTCTTTTGCCTCATTTTCTCTTTTCTCGTCTTCAATTGCATTTTTACATGTGACATCAAACAATTTCTTGACGGAAGTATGTACGTGTTCGATAATGCGTTCATAAGCATGTTTACTTAGTCCGCTGCCTAAATTCATTACGCCACAAAAAATGTTTATACCTTCTCGAGCGACACCAAGTAAGCGCATTGCGAAAACAATACGTCTGTTTATTTCATAAGCACAATGAATAAACGGGCTTGATGGAATAAGTAAAGTACCACATCTGCAAGTAACGGAAATTTTGAAGCCGAGTCCTTTGTCACCTGATTGTCCAAACGACACTTTCTGTTTGCACAGTTTGCACACTAATATATCGGCAAGAGCAGAAAATACACTAACAAACTCAATGATTCTATAGCAAAAACTTTGGCTAACAATAATATCGTCCGGCGATGACTTCAATTTTTTTGCAGACACACTAGCTTCGTCGTTGGACTCTTCGTTAACTTCCATGTTTGGTACACTGGAAAATTGATTTCCTTAAAATTTCTTACGGCGAGGATAGTTTGGACGATAATTTTGACTATTTTTGTCAACTTTACGACTCATTTTATCAAGTAATTATTCAAAACGCGATTCAAAATAACAACACGAGGCACTGGACTGTATACTAACAACAAGCCGTTTCTCAGCTGACTGTTTGTGTGCAAACAAAAACGACAGTTACACAATCCGAATAATCGTCCGAAGTGCCCCCTATTTTCCAAAGAGTAAAGTACAAAACTTATTTGGCTAAGAAATTAAAAGGTATAGGCCGTTAAGAGCGCGCGCTCGCTTACCTGCTATCGGTATTTTCGACGCTCATCACTTCACTGACTTTCTAGAGACTTTTTAGACTTTCTATTGAGCTTAAAACATTGAAAATATATTCTTTAGGTTGTAAATGAATTTTTAAAGCAAAAAAAAATGCAAAAATTGAAAGTTCTGGCGGGTCTTCCCCCCTTAAGTGTTCTCTAATTTCAAATTTCGATAGAAATTTTTTGCTTCAAGATTCACTAAAAATTGTGCCAGATGGAGTAGGTCCTTCAACTTAGCAGCTTTAATGGGCAATGGTCCATTGTATATCTTTTTCAAAGGTATTGGATTAGCACGTCTTGGAGCAGCTCTGAGTTGCCTTTTTGGTTTTTGTGAATGAACTATGACAGCTGTTTGGTAGCTTCCGAAGAAATTGGGCTTGTGTAACACAAATCGAGGTTGGGTTTTCTCGATTTTGATTATCCGAATCGGCCTCGTTTGCATAGGGCATTTGGGCACGTAGAACTGAGACAGGTATTCAGTCCAATTTTGAAAATTGACTTCATCCGCACAGTCAACAACCTTAAATGGCGACGGTTTTATTCGACTGTTCTTGAGGACATCCCTCCATTCTTCAGGTGTTTCAGTATAGGATTTCGTGTTCACCAAACTCATATTTTTATCACACTCCAAATATGAGTGCCCGCGAATCGGGAATATGACTTTGACTATTTTAAAACGTTCCTGTGTGTGTACCATATGATGCAGGAAGCGAATGATTGTAAAGTTTTTATTTTGGCCGGCACATGAATCGCAAAACACTATTAGGTGACGTACTGTGGCATTTAATACATTGGAAAAAAATGAGTAGAACAGACGTCGTCTGCCCCTTTGTGAGCAACACTCTCGTCGTAGGTATAAAATACTGAAGTGGAGTCGGACAAAACATGAACATTGAACGAAATGAAGTTAAGCTGACGACGGTAATACACGTCGTTGGTTGAGATGTTTGGAGTGGGCAAATTCTTCTGATAGTCCATCGCGATCGCTTCAATATCGTTTTTCTTCCGTGCCTTTTCTGAATTTTTGTTTAGGGAATAGAAATTTTCACTTTTCAGCAAATGAAGTTTTTTCTCACTCTCGATATTTTGTAGATGTTTGGTCAGTGTCTTTTTGGCTTCTTCATCCTCACAAGTAGCAAGTTTCTGCTGAGTGGTTGCGAGTTCAGCCTTGAACGTGTCACATGTACTACATGTGTCTTTTCGAGGAAAACCGAAGGATATATTGAAGTTTCCCTCAGATATTTCGCGAAAGGTAGTGTACCCCATTTTGTTTTCAGTGTTAGAATCATTGTACATTCGATGAAGTTTTGCTACATTAAGTTCCTCAGGCAAATAAATCCTGGACGAATCTTTTAAAGAATAGTGCGATTTACGCCCTTTGAGAGGTTTTATGAAACACATCACTTTCGTTTTCGTTTCATCAGATAAAGCATGACGTCTGCTACCGTGTTTTCCACGACCATCGTCTTTAGCTTCTCCCAGCTCTGCCAAATTCTTCTTGATAGTCTGGACCCGGCGATTCGTTATTCCATGGAGACATAAAAGGCAGACAGCCACATCTTGCATCTTGTCATCTACACAGGCACGAACTCTGTACCTGTAAATAAATAAATAAAATATGTACAAATTTACGTTAATTTCTCCAAAACTTTGGTACCTGTAAGAAGAATGACGGAAATTTGCCTCTTGATCGCTTTTGACATTGCGTCGCCGCTAAATAGGTACGAGAGTAATCAGACCACTCAAATGCTTGGTTTGGACATTGAAATCCCCCATCTCATTAAATTGCTTAATAATACGTCGTCGTTCTTCGGGACTGATGATTTCAAAGCACTTCAGATGAGTACACTTGCAGTCGTCTCCGATTTCGTGGGAGGTTGCGCGTAATTTCTTCATTGCGTCAGCTACCCTGCCTGTCTTCTTCCTCTTCTTCACTTTATTCGGCTCTCCACTTCCACTTTCACGGTCAGAATTATTACTAATATCACTTAACATGACTGGGAAATTCTAAAAAAGCTCCCACCGGAATAAAAACGACCTGTTGTTTACAATGAGAAACGCAAAATGAAGGAGAATAAACAGGAGAGCAGATGGCAGGTTATGGACTTAGATCTTTATTAGCAGTCAGTGCGTGGAATTTGATCGTTATTTCGCGTGACCTCGAATATTTTACTGCTATTTTCTCAGTGCCAATTATCATTCTTTCCCATAGCGAAGCACGTTTCGATTCCTTATGCCTTGAGCTACCAGATGGCATCATTATCTCTCATTCGACCGAAAATGGACTTAGATCGTTCTTTCCCGTGACCCTTCATGTGTATGGCAGGAAGTTACTTACAGATTTGAGTGTTACAGATATAAGCATTTATAAAAAGACTGATATTTTTATGGCAATTTCTTTTGTTATCGATATATAATCTTATTATTTTACCTTAATATTTTATTTGTTTTTCAGACAAAAATGGTGTAATTTTATTACATTTACTGCCATCACTTTATTGTAAAAGGATAAGAGGTGCGAGTGTGCGCATGCCATCTGTTGCAGAAGCCAGGAAGGCCTTTATTCTCCATGTCCTTGTAATTATTATTTGTAAAGAGGAAAATAAATATTATTTTATTCTAATATAATTAAGTATATGTATATGAATTTTCAAAAATATTTTTACAGCTTCCAGGACATTTGAATCGTTAAATCAAAGCACATAGTGAGTGGTTGGCAAATCGCGGTTTGAACTTACAGCCTACTTTATCGAATATGAGAAGCCTTCATTGGCGCACAGTACAATTGGACACGTTGCAATTGCCCACCGTGCTATTAGACGCATAAGATTGCGCACCGTTCGAAAGGACACGTTACATTTGCCCACCGTTCAATTGGACACAGTTCTTTTGCGCACAGTTCATTTGCGCACAGTTCTTTTGCGCACCGTTCGATTGGACACGTTACATTTGCCCACCGTTCAATTGGACACAGTTCTTTTGCGCACAGTTCTTTTGCGCACAGTTCTTTTGCCCACAGTTCTTTTGCGCACATTACTTTTGCCCACATTACTTTTGCGCACATTACTTTTGCCCACGTTACTTTTGCCCACAGTTTTATAAACCCATGTGGAATCCCAGTTTGCGTTCCAAAGTACACGCACAGCTGCACACCGCCCCCCCGCCCCCCCACCCCGTTGCAAACCCATGTGGAACCTCCCTTCGCATGGAAAAGTATATGTGGGCAAAAGTAACGTGGGCAAAAGTAATGTGCGCAAAAGTAATGTGCGCAAAAGTAATATGGGCAAAAGTAATGTGCGCAAAAGAACTGTGGGCAAAAGAACTGTGCGCAAAAGAACTGTGTCCAATTGAACGGTGGGCAAATGTAACGTGTCCAATCGAACGGTGCGCAAAAGAACTGTGCGCAAAAGAACTGTGCGCAAAGGAATTGTGTCCAATTGAACGGTGGGCAAATGTAACGTGTCCAATCGAACGGTGCGCATTCTTATGTGTCTAATAGCACGGTGGGCAATTGCAACGTGTCCAATTGTACTGTGCGCCAATGAGCCACTCCCATCGAATATTACTGCTAGTTACGTTCAGATAGATACGCGCGGTATGAGTTTCGCACGCCATTAAAAGCTCTGGACACATGTTTCAAAGCATTTCATGTATTGGATGCTGCATATCAAGAGGAATGCCACGCAATCTAGCTTTTCATCCAAAAGTATTTTTATGATTTATATCTTAAAGAAGATAGTAATATTCCTCGAGTGACAAGTATACTTAGTTCCTTGAAAGGATTGGTTTCAAAATAAAATGTAGTATTTAGTGCTATTCCATGCTTCCATTTGAGTTACAAAACTTTAATATTAAATTAACTATACTTGCATTTACTATATAATTAACTATATATATATATTTATTATTAAATTTAGAATTTTTATTACACATAGAACTTTTATTTTATTTAAAAATTGTATATTTGTAAAGATTGCCATTTTCAGTTACCTTCTATTGAAGCATTGTGCTGTCATTTACAGATAATTCACTCATATAATGTTTTTAGTGTATATAAATGTCCTCAAGATGATTGTTCCTGACAGTATAATTTGATAAAAGCTTTCAGAAAACATTTGAAAGATAAACTTTCTGCCCATATCTTTGATGAAATTCATCAAGCGTATTTGGCAGAAATTAATGAAAATGTAATATTAAACTTTAATATAAGAAATGAGCAAATTGATAATGATCAAAATGAACAGATTGAAGATATGCATAATGTTGCTATTACTGCTCTTGATTTCTAGAAAGCTATATTTGAATCATCAAGAGCTTTAATTGCTAAATTATATGCTTCCAGCACCTTAAATAGAACTCATGTGCAGGAGATAATCGAACTTATTTCTGAATTTTTTTCTGGTGGTGTTATTACTATATTTCGACTCAAAATTTTGTCAATATTGCAAGTTGAACAAAGACAAAACGATATGCAACAGTTGATCGAGATATTTAATACAATAGAAAACGTATTTCAAGGTTTGAAAACTGAAACACAAAGAGTGAATGCACTTAAAGCAAGCCAATCTTATACATATATGCCCTCAGTTATAGAATTTTTTTTTTTTTTTTTACGGGAGGGGAAAAATGCTCTTACGCACCCCCGGGGTTCCCGTAGACCGGGGGACTCGGCCTATTTAACGGCCCCTACCCACTAAAAAACCCCTCTCCTTTCGTATCTCCTGTTTGGCTGAATCCCTCCCTGGGCGGTACCCGCTTACGCATTACCCGCCCGAGGGAGGTCATTGCCGTATAGGTCCGTCAGGACCTCCTCCTTTCCGGGTTTCATATGTCGGTCGTTCTCGGGTTATGCTTGTGCGTGAGTGTATGTATGTATGTATGTGTGTTTGTTTGTGTGTGTGTGTGTGTATGTATGTGTGTACCTGTGTATATGTGCATGTGTGTTTGTATGTGTGTGTGTATGTATATGTGCATGTGTGTGTAAATGTGTGTGTTTGTGTGTGTGCATGTGTATGTGTGTGTGTACCCATACCCCCTACCCCTGTCCCCCCTTACCCTACCCCCTACCCACTCCTTCTCCATCCCTCCTCCCTCCGTATTTCCCCTCCCTGTATAAATATTATTTGATTGTATATGTGTAGGTTTGCGTGTGAGTGCATTTATTTGTCTAAGATTGAATTGGTGTGTGAAAGTTTTGCATGTATTTGAATGTTTGTCATGATTTGTACACTGTAGATTTGAGGAGTTTATTTCCTCAAGTGTACTCGTATGTCTGGTTGTCAATATCGGTCCGTGACTCTGAGTGATTGTTATAGAGTTTGTTATTATTCGGAATAACACGATTCCTCTTCGCTGTTTTCCTCAATCCAACGTTCGCGAGCACGTTCTTCTTCCTCTTTGACAAACATCACTGCCTCTGAGAAAGTTATAAATGCCTCCCAGTTTTCTTCGGACTGTGTCATTTGTTTGATCAAGGTGGTTAACGTTAGATCCTGTCCGATTACGCTGCACAAAATTTCTCGTTGGGCGTTCCATTCATTGCAACGTTGGAGCGTGTGTTCCGATGTGTCCTCCTCTACATTACAAAAGATGCATATTGGTGTTTTAGCTTTTCTTATCCTGTACAAGTATGATTGGAAACAACCGTGTCCCGTAATAATTTGAGTGGCGTGAAACGTCATTTCGCCGTGTTGCCGATTTAACCAAATTTCCAATTGAGGTTCAATAGCGTGGCATGTGCGCGTTCCAGCTATGTCTCTGCGCTGCAAATAGATCTTCCATTGCCTACGCAGAAGAATCTCTTCTTCTTTCTTAACTTCTCTCTCCTCTAATCTATTCCAGAGACCTTGTCTCTTGAGCTCTTGCACCCGCAGGAACACCCGGCGGAAGTACGCAGCGCGCAACTCCGCCGGGTAGATTCTCGCGAGCAGTAGTGAGGCATCCATTGAGATGGTACGGTATCCCGCGACAACATGTATTGCCATTATGCGCTGCATTCGGCGCAATTTGTCTCGAATTTTTCTGTTTACAGTAGCTTCACTCCATATTGGAGCGCCGTAGTTAATTATTGACTCAATAACGTGAGCATATAGCCTGCGTTTTCTCTCACGGGGTCCACGGAGATTGGGCATGATTGCACAAAGAGCTCTACTAACTTTAGAGATTTTATTTTCGACGTAATCGAAATGTTCTATAAATAAAGACCATTTCCTATCGAGGATTAGGCCAAGGTATTTGACGGTGGAGTCAATTCGTACCACTTGCCGATCAATGTATATACTGTAAATATTATTATCTTTGTTTTTTGCGTTAAATGCGACTATTCCTGTTTTATCTGTCGCTATATGTAGTCCTAAGTTTTTTATTTTAGTAATGACCTTACATGTATGTAAATTGGCTTTAGTCACTGCGGCTTCCATAGTAGATGCCTTTGCCATAATAAAAGTATTGTCGGCGTAGCCGAGCACAATTTTGTCATCCTCGAGTGGAGTTTTCAAGATGGAGTCATAAGCAATGTTCCACAGGGTCGGTCTAAGGACCGATCCCTGTGGAACACCCGCTGTGACCTTTCTTGTACAGGACGTTCCTTGAATAGTAGTATATTCAATTTTCCTATTCGATAGATAATCGCAAACAATTCTTTGTATATATTGTGGAAATTGCTTTTCCTTTAATGCCTTACTAATGTGATACCAACTTATCGAATTAAAGGCGTTTGTGATGTCAAGGCTTATGCCTATGACAATCTCGCCATTCGCTTTAGCCTCAGTTACAGTTTCTTGGACGACTGCTAGCGCGTCATATGTAGATGTGTGTTTTTTAAAGCCGAATTGGCTCGCAGCCAAACGCGACTCAGGATGTCTATCCATCCAGTCGTGGATTCTATTATCGATGATGCTTTCCAGCAGCTTGCCAAGTTCGCTAATCAGACATATAGGACGCGCTTTAGGTGTTATTGTATCTGGGATTCCTTTCGGGAGCAATATTAGGAGTGACTTCTTCCACAAATCAGGGAAGGTTCCTTTTCGTAAGCAGGGAAGGTTCCTTTTGGTTGTAGACAAAGATCATTTCTTTCATAAATTCTAATGGGATTTTCTTAAGAAAGACGGATTTGATACCGTCTATGTCGGGGGCTTTATTTGTTCCCGCTTTTTTCTTTAAAATTCCCCCGATTTCCTCGATATTAATATCGTATTCCTCTAACCAGGGTTCATAATCCTCTACATCGTTTACGCCCTCGTTATGCATAGGGTCCTGCGGAAACAGTTTATCGACCAACTGTTCTAACGTCTCAGTCGGGAGAGTTTCTCCGAAACTAGGGGAGCTTCGCCGAAGTTTTTTCATCACGATTTTATACGGCAAGCCCCAAGGATCTTCATCAATGCCTCGAATAAGCTCATTCCACGCTTGAATTTTAGCTTCTTTTATTTGTGTACATAATATCTTCTTTTTACATCTATAAGCTTCTTCGACTACTAGTATGTCATCGATAGTACTATTCTTCTTCCTCTTCATTTTTTGCCATGTTCTTCTGGCCTTATTGCACTCTGATCTAGACGCCGCTATTTGGCTGTTCCACCAATATGTACTGTCTCTTCGTGTGTTAGTTGCGACGGGCATGCTGAAGTTGCAGGCTTCGGTAATTGCTTCCTGCATCCATCCAGCCATTTTATTCACATCTTCTTCATCATGTGTACGATTTATGCATTTCCAGATCAAAACCTCGGTATCTATCTATGTCCATTTTTTTATGCGACCATCTAACATACCTCCTTTTATGTCGTAATACCGAGTAAACTTTATTCGTACCGATTGTGAAGATGATGTATGCATGATCGGATAATGTTTCCAAGTCCATGACTTCCCAGGATATAATTTGGGATTTAGCACTGTAATTACACCATGTCAAGTCTATTATAGATGAACCCAGTGATCTTATACAAGTGGGTTTGTTGCCATAGTTGACCAATATCATGTCCCGACTTGAACTCCATCTCTCCAGTCGATCGCCACGTGTATTGGTTTGAGAGGCGCCCCACATAGTAGATTTGGAATTAAAATCACCGCCGATGATTATTTTATATTCTTGAGCATCAGTGACTATGTTATCCAGCTCATCTAAAAATTCCTCAAACTCGTTTATGTCCACATTAGGTGAAATGTAACATGATACAAATACATAATCATTCCATTGAATGGAAGTCGAGTATCTGCCACTTCTTCTCTTTATACATGTGTTTGCGCGCCCATCAGGATTCCAATGAATACAAGCTGTGTTATTTTTGCTTGATATCCAGAACATGTCTTCTTCTGGAGCTTTGTATGGTTCCGTAATTAGTGTAAGATCAATATGATATTTCTTTTCTGTATATATCATCAGATCTTGGGCTGTTTTACAGTTATTTAGATTAATTTGTAGTATTGTTATCATCATGTAAATATGTAAATATGTAAATATGTAAATATGTGAATATGTAAATATATAGATTTATGATTTAAGCCAGTGATAATAGTAGTATTCGCAAACTGAATATCACCAAATTTACTCTGGCTCCACAATCTCCATCCTGGCGTCAGTCCTCCGTCCTGACGATTTTTCGGGTTCTTCGGCATGAGTCACAGTAGGGCTTGTATCTTCGTGCATTTTCTCTGGACTAGATTGAATGGACGGGCTTTCTATTTTTGCCGCTTCTGAAGGAGGAGTGCTAGAGGTATCTTTTGGTGGTGTGTTGTCCACGTCCGTTTCGGTGCTCGTGTGTGGAGATGGTGTCATATTAGCAACCCTGCAGGTGGTTGAGCCCATACGGTGATTGTCAGGGAGGTGCCTTTCGGCGCATATCACACATCTGACTTTATTTTTACACGCCTCCACTTTATGGTCTTTCTCACCGCAGCGAAAACATCTTCCTGTATAGTCTTTATTGGAACGATAGTTAGAACGAACATGTCCAAGACTCCAGCACTTATGGCACTGGATCGGACGACTAGGAAGTAGTTCCACTGTTACTCTGGACCATCCAATCTGTAGTTTTTTCTTTTCAGCAAGAACGAGCGCAGCTGTCTTTGGACACTTGGCCCAGACAATGCCATCTCCATATCTATTCCTGCCAATCTTTCCTACTTTAATATCGTTGGATTTGCACGATCCTTCAGATGCGATAGCGTCACGGACATCGTCTATAGTGATTGATTCGTCCAATCCCGTTAGCTTAATCTCCCCTTTGATATTAGGGCGGGAGATTTGCGCTTCACCGGTGAGCATCTTGCTCATTTCCATGGCAAGTAGGTCCGCTTTTTTGATATTATCGGGTCCAGAAATCTCAATAATGGTCGTTCCACTAATGCCTTTTCTTATTTTGGGATTTTTAATATCAAGATCCTTGAGAGATATTTTGGCGCGCACGTTTTAGGGCGTCCGCGTAATCAAAGTCTTTCTTAGTACCCTTGATACTAATGGCTGCAGTAGCTGGGAGCTTTTTCCTCTCTTTCCTAATTAAATTTTTTAGACTGTCTTTTAGAGACCTTTGGAACGGATTGTTGGATAGGCTTGCCTTTCCTCCCAATCGTAAACCATTCTTGTGTGTGTCCCGATGTTTGTTCCGGCAAATTTTGTAAATATGTAGATACCTTGTCTTTCTGTATAGCTGTAGACGTAGACACACTATCTTTTTTCAATATGCTAGCATAGGTTTTCCTGGATTCTATAAAATCCTCACGGGGAGGTACAAGCTGTATATTCTCCTTAACAATGCATCTTGGTGCGGGCGTAAGAGCTGATGGCACAGTGCTAGAACCCGAGAAAATCATAGAGGGAATCACAGAAGGGATCCCCCTACTTTTTTTTTTCTTTTACCCAGTGGAAATGCTTGATGCATACCCTCGCTCTCGGGGGAGAGACGAGGGTTATGCGGGACTCCCGGCAGCGCCTGATGGTGGCCCGCCGGTTTACCCGCTAAAACCACTGGGGTGGCCTTCCGCGCATCTGGAGGGGCAGACAGGGACCCGGAACTGCTGTTGCATTACTTCGGAATCCCTGACTGTAGATCCCCCTCCGCGCTTACGGCGCGGCAACTTGTTGTCTTGTTGCCGCGCCTCCTTCCCGGGGGGAGGGTTCTGGACCCCTCCCCCTACTCCGTCCACTTGTGGGCAGACGGGGCCACGCCGCCTGCCCACCTTCCTCGCGGACTCTATGTTGGCCGTCAAGGACCCCCGTCCTTGGCGACCGAGTCCGGAGGGAATCGCACTTTGGGGTAGAGGGCCGCCCTTGATTGGCGACCCCTCCCCGTGCGTTCCTTATTGAGGGGGGGGGGATTTCCCCCCTCGTTATCTCCTCTCCGCCTGTTTTTTCCAGGCCAGAGGGAGCCTTGGCTCCCTCTCCTCGCCCGCTACCTAACATGGTAGCGAGAGGAGGGAGGGGGTGGATTTTCTACTACCCCTCTCACCTCCTCTCCATCCCCTTCAGGGATCCCCCTACTAGTATTGGGGACCCCCTCCATAGAGGGGACCACACAAGGGATCCCCCCGCCACTACTAGGGACTCCCTCCATAGGAAATATCTGTTTACCAGGTGGTATGATGCCTGCAGGAATATTACTAGATCCATTTGAAGAGAACATATATCTACTCTGCCACGGAAATTTCATAGGCGATTCAGTCTCAACGTCCAGCTTCCGTTTTTTGCTTACGGGAGGAGGTGGTGACCATGGTTCACCCGTGACAGGCCACTCATCTCCACCAGTTGCCTTATATGCCTCATGCAATTTCTCCTCTAATTGCCGGAAGGCCAAGGTACTCTCTGTTGGAGAGCTCTCGTTGCTTGGTGTTAATTTAGCTCCTCTAGCCGTAGGTCTTCTCTGTGGCTTTGGTGGTGGGGAGAACCTCACCTCTCTTTCGAAAGACACTTTCTTCTCACCTCTCTTATTTTTTTCTTCTTTTTTATCCGTGTCTTCTTCCTTCGTATCACTGCGTCTGCTACTATCTCTATCCATGCTTTCTCTAATATCCTTCATCTCTTTCTATAATTCGGCTTTCATTTCGTGATTTTCTCTACGGATTTCTAAATTTTCTTTCTTGAGGTCCGCAATGATCTCAAGGAATTCGCTCTTTTCTCTCTTCCTTCGTTCTTCCTCCTTTTCGCGGTCTTTGTTACTTTTCCTCGCATCTTGCAAAAGTTCCTCAATCTTATTTTTGAGGGAGGTGGGATCTCCCGCCGCTTCAGCTTTATGCTGTAATTCCCGTACTAATTCGCCGAGTCCTTGAGACATTTTGCGGAGCTCACCTCTAAGACCGCCTTGTATTCTTCCGCATTTAGTGCGGATTAATTCTATATTTGATATATATTCAAGCGCTTGAGCGCATACTTCCGCAGCTGTCATAGCACGTAATACCTCGTCCTCTATATGTTCCGGATTAATACCGGTCTTTTTCAAGATTTCTTGCTCGGCTAACAGTGGATCCACAGCACGCGCTTTTCTACGGGGTCTTCCGACCTTACCTCTATGATCCTCTTTATCTGTGCCTGATAGTGCACTGTCCTGGTTGGAGCCTGTTAGATTTTCGTAATCTTTACACGCTGTGTCTAATTTATCAGCAGCAGAAAGCGGAGTACTTTTTCTGCGTGGGCGTATACTACGTCTGGGATTTTTGGCGGCGTCCGATGCGCTGTCCTCTTCAACAGAATCTGTTTCCGGATTGCGCGTCTTCTTACGCTTGATTGCAGTGCGTGTAGGAAGACCTTCCATTTCCATATCTACGTCTGTTGAATGATTCACCTTCTCAGGAGACAATTTCTCCTCCTCTTCTATTATCGACACCCAGCTATCTGGCAACTTTGGAGAGAGAATCTCCTGCGATCTCTCAGGGCTGGGACTCATCATGACAGTATCGCTCGTACCTTCGCGTATGCGAATGGGCAATTCAGCAGTTGTTTGGACGATTTGTCCAGTCAAAGAGCTATCAGTAGTCGGAACCGTGATCTGCTCTCTCACCTCTATAATTTCGGCAGTAGCCCTATCCGGCATGATGCCTGTCTCGCGCACCATGCGTTGCCCATCGTCGGATGAAGACGGAGGCACGACTGGGACGACATCGTGCTCACCGCCTACCCCTACCGTATCCGACCCGGTTGGGGTGGTAGTGATCTCTTTCGTAGGCTCCATTTTTCATATTTGTTATGCGTTTTTTGACTAGAGCGCCTCTCTAGGGTGATTTTAGCAGGATCACCATCCTCATTCATACATCCATACATACAGTCGAGTGGGTTCCGTTAGCGCACGGTGCGATAGCGCACCAACCCGATAGCACACGAAAAATTGACACAATTCCCGATAGCGCACCAACCCGATAGCCCACGTCCCGATAACACACAAAGTAAATCGCGCACAATCTCGATAGCGCACCAACCCGATAGCACACCAACCCGATAGCGCACGAAAGCACTATCCCCTCACACACGCACCCTCTCACACACACACACACACACACACACGGGGGGGGTGCAAGGGGGCCTTCGGCCCCCCTCCCGCACCCACCCCGTCCCCCTCGCTTCGCGTGAAAAGTTGCAAAGTGAATCCGTGCGCTATCGGGTTGGTGCGCTATCGGGTTGGTGCGCTATCGGGATTGTGCGCGATTTACTTTGTGTGCTATCGGGACGTGTGCTATCGGGTTGGTGCGCTATCGGGAATTGTGTCAATTTTTCGTGTGCTATCGGGTTGGTGCGCTATCGCACCGTGCGCTAACGGGACCCTCCCCATACAGTCATACACACACAGAAAGGAGGGAATGGGTATATAAGAAGGGAAAGGTGGGAATAGGTAGGGAAGGAAAAGAAAATTAAGAAAGGATATCTAGGGAAAGGAAGAACAATTAAGGAAGAAATGTGAGGGTCAGGGTGTTCTCCCACCCGTCACCCTCGGCCGGGTTTGTGTGTGGAGTCAGGGTTTTCCTTCCCCTATTCGCATCGGGCCAAGGCGCCCGGAGGGAGCGGAACCCCCCTTCCTCCCCTTTCGGGGAGGGAAGTGCAATGCGGGCTCTTGGTCAGCCACCCCAGGCCCCCGGGCCCCCCCGACGCGAAAGCGTCGAAGTGGGGGCCCGAAGGACCCACCGGACCCCCCCCCCGACACCTAGGTGTCGAAGTGGGGGGCCCGGAGACCCGGGGAGGCCTAAGCCTCTCCACCACGACAAGGTGGCCCGCTTCGGAGAAGAGTTATAGAATTGGAGTTTCAGAGAAAATGTAAAAGTTGGAAATGTTGCTGTTTAACCCTTTCATACCTCCGAGACATATATGTGCCACCTACGAAAAAAATCATAACTTTTAAACAAATAATCCTATCGACCTTTACCTTAGCTTGTTTTAAAGAAGAAAGTTCAAGCTATATGTAAAAAAATCGCGCACTTTGAAATGTAATGCTTACAATAAAATATAATTATTTAAACTTTGCAAAAAATCGAACTTTTAGAGAATGAAGATTAACTGTATATTAATCGTAGAATTTATGCGCTAATTATAAACTTAAAGTTTTATTTAAATGTGATTACAACTTTATTATGATAAATATTATAATATTTTATATGTGTAATCAAATTAGGATGATGCATGCGATAGGCATCCAAATCTCGCGGCAGATGCGCGGCTTGCAAAAAAAAGTATATAACAACGCTACGAATCGAACGTGTGTGTGCATATTTAAGAAAAAACAATATAAATTTAAAAAAATGAAATTTCTAGATCTAAGCTCATATTTTAAATATATTGATATTTAACACTAGATATACCAGCTATTTAAATATACCTATTTCTACTAAAACCAGACAGAATGACTGGTGTATAAGAAAAAATGTTTATTGAGGCTTCCAGTCTTTATTCACTCTTAAAAAATGACAAAAAAAGTTGAACAGTATTAATTGTAATAGATAAATGGATTTATAGACATTGTCAAATAACAAAACGCTTAATTGTTTACAGTTTGTCGGTCACAATTTCTACATATGTAGATTTTGCTGCGTGTACACTTGCCGCATACACTTTTTTTGCATGTATTGCAAATATTTGTAGTCTTATTGTTATTGCAATATCCTATTTGACACCATTTGCGTACAGGAACCGTGCCACTTGTAGTTGGTATATCAGCTTCGTGTGGTTTTTGCCTTGAAGTCTGATATTCTGAAGCAAGTTCTTCTGCTAATCGAAACAGAAAGTCTTTCCGTGAGATATTTTCACCTGTTGTATTTTTGTACAATATCCAGCAATTTATTCCGGCTAAATCTAAAATGTTGAAAAAGACTTGAAGTGGCCACCTTCTGGAACCTGATTTCACGGTATATTTTCGTGCCATTTGATCAGTAACATCGACGCCAAATTTAGTTCTATTATAAAACGATACAGTTTCAGGTAATTTCTTAGCAGTTTTATCAATTTTGACGTGTTTATGTTTTGTACTTAGTATAAGTACTTTTTTATTTGGTTTGCTCTTGTAAACGGTAAGTGTGCATTCATTGGATTGGTACAACAACGTTGAGAAACGAGCCATGCTGTCTTTTTTCAGTTTGCAAGTTTTCGGCAGTTCCCTCTTGTTTGCGCGTATTGTTCCAAGCAACGAAGTATTTTTAGATCTTAATTTTAACGCCAAAGGAATACTTGTAAAAAAATTATCGGTTGTTACAGTTCTACCCTTCATGGTATACGGTTCAAGAAGTTTCATTACGACAAATTCGCTTAGGGGGGTTGATGCATTTCGAGCCTCGTCTTTTCCTAAATACGGAAAGCCATTTACCACATATTTCGTCTGTACATCAGACGCCAGCCAAAATTTTATGCCAAATTTATGGGGTTTGTTTGGCATATACTGGGTAAATCTGCATCTGGCCTTCGTTGGAAAGAGTTGCTCATCCACGGTAATATAAGCTCCCGGTTTGAAGCAATTTTGACTGTTTTCAATAAATTTGTCCCAAACTGCTGAGACTAAAGCGAATCTGTCTGTTTGCAAACGTTGACTCCTCTGATTTCTTTTGTCGAAGCGAATGTATCGCAGAATTTCAGTAAAATCACGTCTACTCATAGTGCTGGAGAAAAATGATGGTCCCCACTTGTTGTTCCACAAATATTGAAGCCTCAAAGTATTTCCTTCGTACGCCCCACGTGCGTACAATATTGCAAGAAACGCCTTCAATTTTGCTTGCGTAATTGTCCAGTTTTTCCCCAAAACTCGAGAGGCTTCTAACTCTGTACAAATTCGTACATGTTCCAAAATATGGTTGTCAATCAGTAATAGGAACGCACTACTTAGATTCCCCTTCATAATGTTTCTTTTAGCATGTGCTGTTGGCCCGTGTACATCTTTGAAAACACTCTGAACTGGTAATCTACCAGCAACACCTCCTTCTTCAATTCTTTTCCAAATAGTTCCGTCTGAAGCAATTTCAGTTTGCTGATTTGATACGTTACTTCCACCTTCGTCTTCAGAACTGGAAGGGAATTGCATGCATCGTCTCGTACGTTTGTTTGGAATATTTTCGCAATCACTGTCGCTTGACTGATCTATATTGTCTTTATCAGGAATTTCCTCATCACTACTCTCGATAATAGCACTGTTATCGTCACTGCCTTGTGGATCAGTTTGTCTCTCCAATAATTCGCCGTCACTATCATATAATTCATCACTTTCTACATCTGAACATTCCAGAGGTATGCTGGTTGCATTTTTCAAATATGTAGAAACTTTTATTCGTTTTGCCATTTTCAGGGCCTGACGATCGCTATAAAAATAAGTTGAAACTGTGTGTGTCGAATGAAGCTCGAAACAAGACCAGAGCTGCCAAGTCCGAGACGCAAGCAACCGGCAACCGTGAGTGGAGGGGGTAACGGGCATGTGAGCGTGAGCGTACGTGTGAGCTCGCCGAAGCGCCGATTGGCGCCGAGCTCACACGTACGCTCACGCTACATGCCCGTTACCCCCTCCACTCACGGTTGCCGGTTGCTTGCGTCTCGGACTTGGCAGCTCTGAACAAGACTGTTCGTGCCTCGTGCACTTACAAAGTAAGTGCTCGTAAGAAAATGTCTCGTAAAAATGCATTGTATTTCGCGGTGACCCGCAACGCTGGGTCCGTGTCCTAAATAAATACTGCGCGTAATCGCCGTAATCGCCGTAATCGGCTCAATGCCGATAACGGAACGAACGAAAGACGCATGGGCCGCTATATGTACTGCATCGGTCTCATGATTCTCCCGAAATCATATTTCTGTGCCGATAAAACATTGCAGTACCCATCAATTGTTATAGCTGCCCCAATGTCATTTCATCACAGAATTTCTTCATAGAAACATGCACCAGTCATTTTGACTGGTACTGGTATAAGTGTCAATAACAAAAAATATATTTATTACGAATATATATAAAGTAACATTAAGTTCATAAAATGTATTCTCTACTTATAGCTACAAAAGTCATAACATCATTTCGGAAAGCAAATGTTACATGCAGTAGGAATTTTGAATTGAAATTGCACGACAAGTCAAAATGACTGGTCTGGTAAATCTAGTGTTAAGCCTTTCATAGTCGCCATCTGGAATCTGCCATTTTGAATTTAAATTTTGATGCTTTTGGAATCAGCACCCCCCAAAAACCTATAAAACTGTTTTGATATAAAACACATCTCTTTTGGGAAAGCCGGAAGTACGAAAGGGTTAAGACCAATAGAATTGACAAGTCAATAAGATCAAATTCCAATAAGATATGTTTTAAAGAATTATCTGGTGTCTTTGATGCTATTTTGGCTAATATTGAAAATCTTAATAATTCAGAAAAGTTTACTAACATAATTCAAAGTCCTCTATGGAAAAATATAAAAAATTCATATTTCAGAGATGATTTAATATTGCCATTGTTTATATACTTTGATGATATAGAACCTGATAATCAGACAGGTTCACATGTGGGTGATCATAGTCTTGGAGCATTATATTATTAAATTCCTTGCATTCCTCAGCATCATATGTCCATTTTTGAGAATATTTTTGTCTCGTTTATATTTTTATCAGATGACAGACTGTTCGAGATCGAACTTAATTTTCATTAATTATAAAAAGTGGCGCATATCCTGAAACTAAAATTCGCCGCGTTGTTAAGAAATCGTGGTTTCTCTCGCCGCAGATCATAGCGCGCTTTCAACGGGCGCGCTCCACGGGTAAGACAAGGAGAGAAACAGCGATAGGTCGTTAAACGAATAATAACAACACGACACAGCAAAATTCGATTACGACCTTTTTGCTCTAACAACAGATTCGAAAAATTCGTTGCGTTCGCGAAAATTCGAGACCGTTCTCGAATTTTTATCCGTATAAAAGCAGCGCGCGGAAGATCGCTCTCGCATAACCGTGAGACTCGTTGAGTAAAGTGCGCGCTGCTAAAAATTCTCGTTGCTTGCGAACAATTCCGTAGCTTGCAGAAAATATCTATTCTTTCTGTAATTAAGAACAATAATTATATTATTATTTTTTTTTGTAATTTATTGTGTTGTGTGAAATAAAAAATACGTAATTTGTGAACATTTGAAATTGTTCATTCGCGTTATTCGGAGTCAGTGTCTCGCACACAGACATTTAAACAATGGAAACGCTTTCCGCCCTATTATAAACGAACTTAAAGATCTCAAAGACAATGGCATATTAGTGTACACAGCAACTGGCAATCAGCGAGTCTATTTTTATTTATGCTTGCTTCTTGCTGACAATTTAGGATTTCATTCTATTACTGGATTTACTGAGTCATTTAATGCAAACTATTATTGCCGTTTTTGTAAAGAACATAAACTAGTAACGAGAAAACAAGTTAGAGAAAATGTGTTGCTCTTACGTAATAGAGAAAATTATGAAACTGATATTCTTATCAATAATATCTCACTAACAGGTATTAAAGATCGATGTATTTGGAATGTATTTTGGAACTTCAAATCTATCATGTGATTACTAATCTTGTTGCAGACTTAATGCATGATATCCTGGAAGGTATTTGCCATTATAATTTTTGCGCTATCTTAGAAGAATTGATTTCTGTCAAAAGATATTTTACTCTTCAGATTCTCAATGATAGAATACAAAATTTTGAGTACAATTTTGATATAGGTAATAAGCCTTCTATTATAACACTTGATCATATTAGAGCAGAAAAATTAAAAATGTGCATCAGAAATGTCACGGACGACTTCCGCGAACTCGCCGATGGATAGTTGTAGCAGGGATCAGGATTCGGTTAGGCAAGCTGAGGAATCACTCGGTTATTTTTGTGAATAATTAAAACGAATTTATTTCAGTGATGTGTATGTACAAGAGTGTTGGTGACTGTGTGTGTGTGTGTGTGTGTGTAAGTACAAGAGTGTGTTGGTGTATGGTTGTGTGACTGCCCGTGCAGTGTACAACTGTGTGTAGCGTATAAATGTTCGGTTGTTACGTGTGCGGTGTATAATTGTATAGCTTATAAATGTACAGCATATAAAAGTGCAGCGTATAAATGTGCTGCGTATAAATGTGCGGCGCATAAAGGTGCTGCGTATAAATGTGAGGTGTATAAATGTGCAACGGATATATGTTCGGTTGTTACGCGTGCGGTGTACGAATGTTCGGTGTGCAAGTGTTCGCGCTGTGAATAAAATGCGGTGTATAAATGTTCGTAACGCTAGCCCAATCGCCACGGAAACAAGAATTCGTTTAAAAGGCTTCACGCGATGCAAAAACGCGTCAGCTGTTACGGCGGTCTGTTGTGAACGCGCGGTCGATGACCGTATGACATACGCGTCGCGTACCGGTGTTTTTGCCGCGTGTTTTGACGCGCGGTGTTAATCGCCGTAAATTTCGATAGCTCGAAACTGCTCTCGCTCGTTATGAATAATTATTTGCGAGGGATGGAAAGTCGCGGGAATACGCCGTGCCGACGAGAGCAGCTCGTCGGAGGTAGCTCTCCTCTCTATCCCCGGTAATTAATTGCAACGGCGTTAAGACGGCGGGATATTTGCCGTGGTCGAGATCTCTCAACGGTATCGGAGTTCGCTCCAATACTTTCTTTGGGCGGATGCTGAATTAAACCGGATCTAGCCGTAGGCCCGAAACTGAGTGCTCAGCTGAGGCGGAGTGCTCTCCACCTTCTGTTCGTGGCTCGAGGCTGTTATCAGGATCGGTTTCCAGATCGTTGCTTGCTGCCGCAAGCAGATTCGGAAAATAGTGCCGTGATAATGCCGAGGGTCCTTTTTATACCCCGGGTAATTAGTCCTGCGCCGACGTAAAAACCCCTCACCGAGCAGCGGAAAAAACGGTACGGTACGGAGCGGATCCACTCGGTGGAGCGCGGCGGAGCCGGACGCGGGGAGTTTCACCCAGAGAACTTCGGGGACCCTCGGTGGTCGTTGGCGCGGCTTGCCGACGGCTTCGGCCGTTAACAATCGGTTTATCTCGCGGCGCGGCGCGCCTCTGTCCCTGTCCGGCGGTTGTTTTCCGGGCGGCAGCTTCCGGCTGATGGTCGGCCGGGAATCGTAACGGTGCAACGGGGATGCATCGTTACAGAAGTACTATTTTTTGTTAGACATTTTGGTGTCATGATTGAAGATTTGGTGCCTGAGATAGAAGAAGTTTGGCAACTATACATTCGTTTTATTCAAATATTAGATATAGTTACTGCTCCATTTGTAGACACAAACTTAACCACGTATCTTACAACATTAATTGCTGAACATCATGAATTATATTGCAAATTATTCTCCAAGACATTGAAAACCCAAACACCACATTATAGTTCATTATCCTAGAATTATAAATTTAATTGGTCCCCTTATACATGTGTGGTCAATGCGTTTGAAAGGAAAATATCGACCAGTAATAAAACAAGTAGCTAAAGCTACTTGTCGAAAAAATTTGCCGTTAACAGTAGCTAAGAAATATTCACTCAGTCTTTCAGCTCGCTTTTTATCCGAGCGAGATTTTCAACAAGATGTAGTTGTTCATCCCAAAGAAAAAACTATAATTGATTGTTATGATTATAGCGATTTTCAATATATTTTACCTTCTGGTCTTGAAAACTCTGTGGTAATTAGAGAAGCAACTATCTGCAATACTAAATATAAAAAAATATGGTGCTTGTAATAAATTATGAAAATGATTTACCGATCTTTGGATTATTGCATTGGATTGTATAGTTAATTAATGATAGGATAGGTTTCATTCTCTCGGGGTTGGCGTGGGGCCGCCGAGCCGTACGGACGTGTGTGGGTAGCTCCGTAGAAGATATATAAGATAAGTGATAATTTGTGATTAAATGTTAAAAATTTTTGTGATGTATGTGTGTAAAATGTGAGTTAGTATTGATAGATAGTAAAATTAGCTAAGAAAAATCTTATATTAATTATAAATTAAAGATATTGGGAGTGTGCATTAATTTTAAGGGATTTTTTAATAAAAATACGGCTTTATTGTGAAAGAATGATTACAAATTGATCATTCAAAATATTGTCCATCGCTAGCCACTACTTTTTCCCATCTTTCTGGTAATAGGTGGATTCCACGTCGAAAGAACGACACATCTTTAGAGGCTATCCACGAATCGACCCATTTTTTGGTATCCTCATAAGAATGGAAGCGCTGCTCAGACAAGCCATGAGTCATCGATCGAAATAGGTGGTGATCGGAAAGAGCAATATCTGGGGAATACAGCGGGTGTGGTAGGACATCCCAGTTAAGCGCTTCTAACGTTTCCTTGACCGGTTTCGCAACATGAGGCCGAGCGTTGTCGTGCTGGAAAATCACTTTGTCGTGCCTTTTCGCGTAATCTGGCTGTTTTTGCTTCAATGCTCGGCTCAATTGCATCAATTGTTGTTGGTAACGTTCCCCAGTGATGGTTTCGTTGGGTTGGAGCAGCTCATAATACACTTCAAACTTTTTCGGCTGACCTGGACGTTCTTTATCTTCCGTGTCAAAATCACCTTTTTTATAGCGTCGAAATCAGTATTCACATGTTAAAATCGATGGAGCATAATCACCATAAGCTTCCGACAGCATTCGTTGACTTTCAGCAGCACTTTTCTTCAAATGGAAGCAAAAAAGCAATGCTTCCCGCAAATTGCGTTTTGTTGGCACAAAATTCGACATATTCAACGCTCAAAAAAATAATGTCTTTTACACTTCGGCAAAATAACACATACTGAAAACTAAAGCCACGTGATGATGCTTTGACATGAAGTTAGCAACAATATGACCCGATGCGATATAGTACTAGTTACGCCATATCTTGAAAATCCCTTAAAATTAATGCACACACCCAATATAAAGTTGATCGGCGGATGGCGGCTGGAATACGACGTGTCACATATAGTCGTGGCAGTGTGGCAATATAGCCGTTAACGATATTTCGATATAGAAATGTAAGAGAAGTTATTGAATAAATGTTAAAAAAGTAAAGAAATTATATAAATAGGATGTAGTTAAAATATGTTAAATAATATTAATTAAGTGAAATTGTTAATTATTAATAAGGAATAGGAATATATAATATAGATTAAGGAAGTTTATATGTCAATGATATTAAAGAGAAAGTGATGTGTTAGAGGAAAAAAATGCTAAAATATTAAATATAATTTTACTGCCAGGCGGTTAAAATATTAAGGGAAACGGAATTGTATTAGACAAGGTGTGATATGACGTGGCTTCGGAGTACGAAGACACGTCACCATGATTTGTTAAACCCGGCTGAATCGTACTGAGAATTGTTTATCAGAAATTAGTAAAGTATATATAGTGAAATCCCACAAAAGTAAAGTAATCAGTTCTTAGTAAATTAATTAGATAAAGTAAACATTAGCTTAGATAATTAACTGGTGTAATATAATCATAAGTTAGTGTATATTGTAATATTGTTAGTGTTAATAATAGATGACAGATTAAACTAATAAATACAATCTTATAATTAAGCGGGTAGAACAGTTAAGATAGCCCGAAATTATATTAGACGAGGTAATATGTGACGTGGCCCTCAAGCATAGATACACATCATCACGAATTGTTAATCTGCTAAAATGGTTAAAGTATATATATTGAATTTCAATCATGTGGAGACATAGTAATTGATACCATAAAGATTAGATTAAATTGGTACAGAATAAATGTCAAGTTAAAATAACTAAATACGGGTGACATAACTATAAGTTAAAAATAAATAGTCCTAGTTGTTATTAACAATAAATGATATAACAAACGTTAATAAAGAAAGTGCCTTAAACTATAAGAAAAGTGATATGTCAGTCTGAAATTCTTAAAGCAGTTGAATTCGACGTTGAATCATATAACCATTAGATCTAAATAAAAGATAGTTAACGATACTTCTTTTTGTTATGGTAAAGGCAATTTAAACAATAATGAATTAAATATTTAATCATAATACTCGACGTAAAAACTAAAATAAATATGTAAATTACTTAACTAAATCTAATTAATAAAATATTCAATAAGAACACATAATTAATGGCATAATAAATCATAGACATAAAGGAATAGAATCAATCACATCATAAAGTATACTAATTTTCTTAACTTAGCGATAGACGAAGACTATATAAGTATAATAAAGGATAGATTTAATTACCAATGATAAAGGTGCCAGTAGGAATCGTAACTACAGAGTTATTGAATTTGAAAAACAACGAATAGTAATACTAATAAAACAAATAAATTGCTGAACAATAAATAACATAACATGGGATATTATAATTTAACCGGTAACAATTGTAATTATCTTAAGCAATTTGCAAGGAGAAACAGGCAGAATATAAACAAAAGCTGTGCTATGAATAAGGTAGGAGATCTTACGGAAGAGACACAGAGACCAGATGAATCATCGTGTAGTCTAGCTGGGGCTGAGCCCATCTGGGTCCGCAGGCCGCCGTTAATAACAGAACCTCCTCCCACGGAGGGGGCCGACTTGACGAGGGGCACCAGGGAAATGCTCTTGGAGGTATTGTCATGCGCATCCGCATTCAGTATGCCGAGGGGTGTCACATACTAGGACTGCTCGCACATGCTCTCGGGGTACGGGGTCGGTTCGCGCCCCGTGGAGCATGTGATGTCGGGATGTGTCTTAGGCCGCTTCCGGGAGGATGACGCAGGGGAGAATGTGCCCGGACAGTGCCGCGGTTGCGGGATGTACCTTAATAAAATGAGGAGTCTACGATACCACATTAGGTACGAGTGCGATGCAAGTGAGGTATGCGAGGTTTGTTGTGAGAAGAGTATGTTTATTATTCAGCAGGACGAGGGTAAAATCAAGGCATGTAATAATTGTATGAGAATGCCAGGTCTGTTTTATATGTCATAATGTAACTGGTCAGCGACGAGTATTAATTTTTGTATTCATTCAATGTGGCTGGATGTGTGTTGCTATATATTATCCGTATCCATACTAATTATGATCTTGACACGCATTATTTTGTAATATTTAGAGTCTGATTTTGTAATCATATTTTGGTTTTGTTTTTTAAGATAAAAATATATGTTTTGTTTTTCAAGACTGAACTCATATTGTAATAATACAATATTAAAATACGGATCAATATGGGACGTCAAACTAACTAACTAATGAATAACTATATAATATAGAAAGGTGAAGAAATGTGAAATATGTAGCATCTGTCTTATAATAAAATTGATAAATAAGTAAACTAAATGAAGGGCAATACTATTATATCCCGTTGATTGGTCGTGATTCTTACATAAAGCATAACTTAAACATAATTATATATTACCCGTATCTGTACTAATGATAATCCTGATACGCAGTTTTGTAATATTTAGAGTCCGATTTGTAATCATCTGTGGGTTTGTTTTAAGATAAAAGTATATATGTTCTGTTTCACACATGACTGAACTCATATTGTAATAACATAATATTTAAATACGGATCAATATAGGATGTCAAGCTAGCTAATATAGAAAGGTGAAGAAAATATGTAACATCTGTCGCATAATAAAATTGATAAATAAATAAACTAAATGAAGGGCAACACTATTATATCTCGTTGAAATAATGATAAATAGCTAATTAATAAATGAATACTTATTGGTCGCGATTTTTACATAAGGGTGCGTTTTCACTTGACGCTGTGACGCTGGCTTTTAGCGTCATATCGCCGCAGCGTCGTAGCGTCAATGAAAACTGATTGACGCTAACGTCTGGCGTCAAAACGGAATAACCTTTCATCAAGTTGTTCTTAAAAGTAATAACGTGTCTAAGTTAACAGATCTTAATTTCATTTAAAAAATGTTATGTAATCAACGATACTACGAATGGCAAAGAGAATGCTTAAAAATAATAAATTTAAAAAGGCGAGAGAAGAAAAGAAAACGTCAAATGATTTGTATAGCAGTGATTCATGAGTTGGAAAAAATGGAGAAAAGACAATATACCAAAAAACGTTATTGGGTTGCACCGTTATTTAAAAATAGAAAAATGCATGGTTTTTACCATGCAATATTTCCTAATATTATTTTGGAAGACAGCACATTTAGAAATTATTTTAGAATGACTGCTACACAGTTAGAAGAATTGCTACAAATAGTAGGATCTTCTTTGAGTAAACAGATAACTCCCTTTCGTGAGCCAATATCCGCTCCTGAACGTTTGTGTTTAACATTAAGGTATGTTGTTATTAATTATAATATTATTATATTATTACATTGAGTGCCATCGCTAATGACTGAGACAGATCTTTCTGTTGAAGCTCGACATTCAATATGTTAACAATCTGTTTATTATTACTTGCATTTTAAATATATTACATTTTACAGATATTTAGCTGCTGGTGATTCTATGAAATCAATATCATATCAATATCTAATTGGTGTAACAACAGTTTCTAACATTATTAGCAATACATGTAATGTCATTTGGAATTGTATTCACGAGGAAGTCCTTCCATCTACTTTGAGTGAAGGAGATTGGTTACGCATAGCAGATGAATTTGAGGAAAAATGGAACTTTCCTCATTGCATAGGTGCTATTGATGGAAAGCATGTAGTAATACAAGTAAAATCAGTAAAATGATTATTTCATAAATCTCATTATTAACATTATTTTTTAATTGATAACAATTTTTGTAATACTTTTTTTCAGTGTCCTAATAACGCAGGTTCTTCATATTATAATTACAAGAATTCTCACAGCATAGTACTTCTGGCAATATGTAATGCAAATTATATGTTTACTTTTGTGGACATTGGAGCATATGGTCGACGTAGTGATGGTGGCATTTTTCGATCTTCTTTAATGGGACAAAAATTTCATAATGAGGAAATGAATTTACCAGAACCACAAGCTATATTAGCTGATGAAATACCTCTACCATTCGTAATTGTGGGTGATGAAGCTTTTCCATTATCAGAATATTTACTTCGACCGTATCCTGGAAGAGGAGGTTTAAGTCAAGAACGAAAAATCTACAACTATCGGCTGAGTAGAGCAAGAAGAATGATCGAAAGTTCTTTTGGAATTTTATGTAGCCAATGGCGGATATTAAGGCGTCCCATTGATACTACAGTTGATACATGTATGAAAATTGTTCAGGCCATTATCTGTTTACACAATTGGCTGCGAATTAAAGATATTGATCATAACGAATATATACCATCCAATCTAATTGATCAAGACAATTCATACAGTTTTATATCTGATACTTTGAGCTCAGATATAACTGATGAAGGTGCTTTGCGAAATATAACTCAATGTGGTTCTAATTTAGGTTCACGTAAAGCCATGATGATAAGAGATACATTTTGTCACTATTTTAATAGCGAAGGAGCAGTTCCCTGGCAATTCGAGCACTGTTAAAATATTAAGAAAATATAAAGAAATAAAATAATTAATAATGTCAATAAGTATTGATTGTGTAAATAAGTATTAATTGCGTAAATAGGTATTAATATATAAATAAATATTAAGTACAAGTTAATTATATTGAATCTTTTATTTGTAATCTTTTATTTGTAATTTTTAATAAAAAATTTTACATTATTAGGAACATTATTATAAAGAACATTATTATATTACTTTATTCAATAAAATGTAGCAAACAAAACAATAGTTGTGATAATTTAGTTTCATAATAACAGTTAGAATTTGATTTTATATACTATTTTCTTTTAGCATATCATATGACAACTGTAAGTGTCTTTGAAATGCTTCCTGTTTTCGCTCTTCGGATAAACGACGAATTCGAGACCCCAACAAATTTAAAAAAGAGTCGATGTCGTCAGGCTGAGGTGGAGGCGGTAAAATAATGTCATCGTTGGAAGTATCGCACAAAGCATTAGCAATTCTCTCAATAGCACTATTTTCTTTGAGATTATCTGTTTTTTTAGCTGTAAAGTAATAAAGATTAATAAAAGACAAGTATAAATATAAAAGACAAGTATAAATTTTCATATAAATGTTATATACCTGACCGAACATTCCTAGTTTCTTCTGATGACTGATCCGAATCATTGAACGATGCTCTTGTTCTAGGAATATTTGATGCCGTGCTAAAATGTATCAATGAATAATTAAATATGTATATAATTTATTAGGTACACACATGTAAATTTTTTAAATTTCATAATTCAAATTTAATTTGAATATTCTTTAATAATATCAAAATTAATAGAAAATTTTAAAAATTTGTTTTACATATGCACTCTTTTAATAAATACGAAAGCAAAACTTACGTTTTGACCAAACAAGAGTCACGCAAAAATTCCATATTATTATAATGTTGCCACAAGCGAGTAGTATTTGGTGTTGCAGATCCACTTGCCTTTTGTTCAGATTGAATAATTTTACGATAAGTATCATGTAAAGATTTAAATTTATTTTTAGCTGTTTCTGGACTAATTACACCTAAAAAAATGTAATGACATCTTAAATATAAAATGTTAAAAAAACATTGGAAGAAATATATAAAGCTTTTTAAAAAACAAGACTCTCTCTTTTTTATTTTTACCATTTAATGCGTCAGAAACTTCCTGCCACAATTTATTTCTTTCTTTCGGATTTCTTTGTCTAATATCTAATTGGAAATTCCATAACGCTTCTCGTTTTTGTACTTCCAGAATCAACAGCTCTTCTTCGTCGAATGACAAACCTGTTTTGAATTTTCTTTTTGGTTCTGGAATATTGGTTGTCATTGGGAGCTTCCTTTTTAAATGTTGAATATTATCTGCAAAAATAAAATAAAATTATATATTTAATATTACATCTTATTTTTAAGTTACAATATTTATATTTCTTACTTGACAAATTTTCCTTATTAGAATTATTATATAAATTTTTTTTATTGTTTTCTTTTGCCTCTATTACTACTATTTCATCATTCTTAATTAAACTTTTTCTTATTATGTTTTGTCCGTCATCTGTAACAAAGCGTCATATAGAAATAATTTGCATAATCCTCAGGCACTGTCAGAATGATTGTTATATGTACCTGTCATTGGATAAAAGTATAATGTTGAATTATCAACATAATACTTAGAATATCCTTCTAAGCAAGGATGAGTATTAATATTTTCAATGGGAATGACCATTTCGCAAAGCCCACATGTTTGCACCATTTCAAATTCCTATTGAATATTAAAATATAATAGATATTATTTTATACACTTTATTATTATAATACAAGTAAATTACAATATTACATGTTCTGATGTTAATAATTAAAATAAGAAATTTTTGGACATAATGTTTGGAAGTAATTTATATGATTAGGTTAGGTCTTTGGAATTATAACTCAAATTAAACTATTATAAATATTGCTATTTAATATTAATGATTTACATAAAAGTTAGTAGATCAATTCATATATCAATTCATAGATCAATTAAATATTTACTTCATTAAAAATGTATTTTGAATTTTCTACTCATTTAAAAAAAATACTTAACTGATTACGTCGTGAAATTATCATAAATATATTCATGCAAATTTATTGTTATTATTAAAATGTAATGAGTAATAAATAAATAAATAATAACAATATTACTTACGTTTTCCACAGATATTTTTGAGGCACTGCTTGACGCTTGAAGCTGAACAAATCCAGCTTTTTTCTTTTGACGCTAGCGTCCAAAAAGAGGTCACGTGATCGACTAGACGCTAGCGTCAGATAGGTAATGAAATCGCAGCCTAAAGCATAAATTAAACATAGTTATATACAAATGGATATATAAATAATTAAAACAAAATAAGAATAAATAATAATATAAGTGATACGGAAATATAATATGTAATGAGAATTAGACAACTATATTAATAATTAAAGCAATTATATCGTCAGAACTCTAAATAACCTAAATGAAATGCCTTACTCTCCGATGCAAGAGGATACCTCCCTTTATGTAATTATTATACCTATGGTTATTTAACAAATATATTATGAAATCTTGTAATTAATCGATTGGGATGAGTCCTGTATCGGAGAGAGATTACAAGCGTAACTGATAGATGATAGTCGAAAGATTAATAACGAAATCGATATAAAAAGTTAATTACTTTCCAGTTGTTATTATATATATAAAGTTATGCGTAGATATTTATTAATTAAATCATCACAATAGAAATAGTGATTCAACTCTATATAAAGAAAGAATCTAAAAACTAATAAATATCGAAAGGATTATGATCAAGGATATAATACGGGATGAAATAATTATATTAATAATTAGAGTATTGCATCATCGGTAGAGCTCAAAAATTTAATTATTGATTTGTTATCGATGTAAAACAAAGCGTCCGTTTTATAGGACAGACAAGGATACATTTTTTACGCGGTCATTTAGACACAATATGTAATAACAAACTGAATTATTACCAAATATCAAAGAGATAATACATACTAGTATAAAACAAAATGTAATGATTATTTGATAATTGAGGCAATTAGTAGAGCCTTGATTGAGGCGTACTTCTCTCCGATGCTTGAAGGTCCCGGCTGTGAGGTTACTATATGCACAGTGCATAAAAATTAAAAAGAAGCTTATGACATATCTTGTAACTAATAGAGGATGAAGTAGATATTCCTTGTGATCAGATAGTAAATACCCATTGGAATTGAAACTAAAGTAAAGAATAAATGTCAGACGTTCGGTTTGGAATATAATTTGATTAAATAATAATGAATTGAGTTGTGCATATAGTTATAGTTATGGTATATTTGATCTCTTCGGCAGCATCCTGTGTGGAACGTCCGATTGTTGGGACTAGTAAAGTAATGTTGGTATGGGAATGTTCCCTGCTTGTATATGTAGTGATTACTACCATACAACAAATAATATAACAAAATAAAACGATCCAAGCCAGTAAGCAGAAGGACACGGAGAACTCCAACACGGTAATGAGATAAGCATCAAAGGGTGACGACTCCAGCAACCTGCAATAAAATAATATAATTATTATCAGTATGAATACAAATATAATATAATACTCCCATAATTGAATTTAATAATAGATTTAACATTTAACATTTCTTAATTTGAATGGAATGAGGGTTCTCTTTCTATTTCATACACTAATTAAAATACGAATAACTTGGTTTAAATGTGTGTCAGAGAGAAGGTATAAATGTGGTATAAACTACAATAACAAGATGAATACTATAAATCTATATACAGATTGAATTAGGAAAATAGGGGCGACAAATTGAAATAATAACAATTATATCTAGTAGCCTCTTGCAATTATAAAATCTCGGAAATGAAACAATTAATTAAGGACTCAATTACATATCACGTCCTCACTCTCTGACGCACCATGGTGCCCTGATTTACGATGTAGTATGAATCGTAAGATTTATGATAATATGATATCTTGACAGCCCATTTTGTTAAATATAGCTTGTTTAGTTAGCCATAATGGATTAAACATGGTACGTTATGATAGTTACGTAAGTTATACGTAGCTCTAAATGATGTCTCAATTTCCGATTGATAACACTTAGATGTAACAGAAATATTCCTTTCTTTATGATCTGATAACGATACATTGATATTGATATTAAATAGGAATAGATGGTAATGTTATGGATCTATATAAACCGAAGTTCTTTCCCTCTGAGTTCAGTAAATAATGAAATAATAATAAGTGCAATTATAATGTAAAGACTTTAATAAGCGAGGATATTAATTTATTATAAAATCGAAATATTTGGCTTTTTCTTGTGAATTAATAAATAAACAGAGATTCAATTCCACTTGATCCATAATAACACTATACATAGTGGAAATGCTTCCTTCACTAGAATACTAATAAATAACGAAACAATTAATAATGACATGGACTGATATATATCGACCCTGATATTATGATAACAATTTATTTTCTTTATATGTCACATTACACATAGCTGAAGCATTTGAACTTTTTAATAATAAACTTAAATAATAATAAAAGACAATATAACAAGGAATTAAATATATTAATAGAAATTATAATAAGAACAGGGATTTATTTTTCCTTCTTTTATCTGACGCACATGTATCTCTTGAGTGAATAATAAAAATGGAAATAGCAGTAAATAACAATATAATTTAACAGCGTATCGGGGATAGTAATATACATCTAAAGCATTTTTCGCTGAATGTTGAAAGAATAATCAAGAGACACGGTAGTGTCTTGTGCTAAGTCCCGCGTAAGCAACAAGACACTCCGTGTATCTTTACGCGAGTCGGATAGATTGATTGAGATATTCGTTCGAGATTATCATATATTGAAATAATCGCTGAACGGATCGAGTTCTTACTAGGCTTAATCGATAGCCTGAGTTTGAATTATATAATGAAAGTGTCTTTAGTTTTGCTGTACGTATACTATGAACGGAGCTATTATGACGCAAAGTCGAAATATGAAAAATTTCTCATTAAGAAACGTCTCCTTGGTCAACGCTCAAGTCCCCAATGCGCAAGCGTACAAAGTTGTACGGTTGGCGCATTCGACATAAGATTGCGCTAGCGGCGCTCCGTGATATTACTGTTCGCTCAGTTTTGACAGGTAGGTTAAGTTTGCATTTATAATAAATAAATATAAAGAGTGCATTTATAATAAATAAATATAAAGGTTAACTTCGCGTAAATAAACTCAATCAACAACTGTCCGGCTCGCGTATAGATTAATTAATAATTAATAGTTTAATCAGGTAAGAAATAAATAAATCATTATTGCATATGCAGAGATAACTGATATAATCTTTATTACAAATAACTTGATTCGTTGAAAACTAGCAAAAATTGTATTTATTTAGGTACATTCAATTATATATAAATAAATATATTTATATACACTTGAATATACTTATATACAATTCTTGCTAGTTTTCAACGAACCAACTTATTTATAAAGATGCATGTATTATATAAAATAAGTTATCTTGCGTGTGCAATAATTCAGAAAGTATATATATATAGTCATTTCTTCATAATATAAGTTTCTTTACACGCAAACTGTTCTTGCAGTATTTAAATTAGATTAATAATGTTGAATCCTATCTGTATTAGTACATATGTTCTTAAATCATTATTGCGTATGCAAGATAAAATATATAATACATGCATCTTTAAGAATAACTTGGTTCGTTGAAAAAGAGTTTCATAATTTCCTAAATATAATTCTTGCTATTTTTCAACGAACCAAGTTATTCTTAATAAAGATGCATGTGTTATACGTTATCTTACATTTGCAATAATGATTTAAGAGTATATGTATATATTAATGCAGATAGAATTCAACATTATTAATCTAATTTAAATATTGCAGGAAGAGTTTGCTTATAAAGAAGTTTACATAAAGAAGTGTCTATATACTTTGTGAATAGTTCAGTCAAGTGAGAAATAAATCATTAATACGTATGCTCTTGAATCATTATTGCGTATGCAAGATAATGTACTCGTTGAAAACTAGCAAGAATCTTCACAAATAACTTGGTTCGATGAAATCTTTTTCAACGAACCGTTATTCTTAAAGATGCAGGTATTACAAAAGTTATCTTGCATATGCAATAATAATTTAAGAGCATATGTATATATTAATGCAGATAGAGTTCAATACTATTAATCTAATTTAAATATTGCAGGAAGAGTTTGCTTATGTGATTTACATAAAAATAAAAATTATCTGGAAAATATTTTTTGCTACGCTTTTGCAAAACGTATTATATATTTGAAAAGAAAAATTATTTATTTTAACATTGGAAATTAATATAGTTTCTTACTTGCAATAGTTTGTTTTCAAAGAAATAGTGTAAGTTTATATATAGATAGTAGAATCTACAATATAAAGAGCAGGAATTATATTTCAAAATAATTTAATAATTTAAAGTGCAAAATTTTTGGACACAGATAGTGTGTGTACAAATCTGAGATAATCTATATGTATTTATATATGTCTATATGTATTTATATATGTATGTATCCATCACAATATCCATATCACGTACCTATCTATACAAAAAAGAGTGATATCCCTAAAAAAATTACCCTTTTTAAAAAAAGGTAAAAAAAGGTGCTAAGTCCGCGTAAAAAACAGTATAAACCGTAAAAAATTGTTCTACAAATTATTTTAATTTTGTGTAAAATTGTATATCCTACAAAAATAATGATATCAAAAAAATTGCGCTAAGTGAAAATAAACTTATAAAAATATTTTAACCAAAAAAAGTTATACAAAATAGTTGTTTTAATTTTCTACATTATATCCTAGAAAAATAATGATATCCAAAAATTACGCTAATTGAAAATAAAAAAATATTTTAACTAAAAAAATTTTACAAAATAATTGTTTTAATTTCCTATAAATAATATTAAAAAGTTGCGCCAACTGAATAAAAATTTTCACTATAAAATATACATATTTCTTTTTTATTTCCAATATTAAAAGAAAAATGATATTAAATGAATTGTAATATATCTATTATAAAAAATCGTTGAAAATATGAACAATCATATACATTGCAATAATCATATGCATATATCCTGGTTTAATTAAAAAAAAAAAGAAAATGATAATACAAAATACAAAATTAAAAATTATTAAAAAAATTAAAAATTAGAAATTAATAAAAAATAATAAAAATTTATATAAAAATTAAAAATTAATACATGTAAAAAAATTGTAGTTAAAAAACTTAGCGCTGCTACGCTGAATAATGTGCTAATGAAATTAGCAGCGCTAAGTTTTTTAACTACAATTTTTTTACATGTATTAATTTTTAATTTTTATATAAATTTTTATTATTTTTTATTAATTTCTAATTTTTAATTTTTTTAATAATTTTTAATTTTGTATTTTGTATTATCATTTTCTTTTTTTTTTTAATTAAACTTCAGGATATATGCATATGATTATTGCAATGTATATGATTGTTCATATTTTCAACGATTTTTTATAATAGATATATTACAATTCATTTAATATCATTTTTCTTTTAATATTGGAAATAAAAAAGAAATATGTATATTTTATAGTGAAAATTTTTATTCAGTTGGCGCAACTTTTTAATATTATTTATAGGAAATTAAAACAATTATTTTGTAAAATTTTTTTTAGTTAAAATATTTTGTTTTTATTTTCAATTAGCGTAATTTTTGGATATCATTATTTTTCTAGGATATAATGTAGAAAATTAAAACAACTATTTTGTATAACTTTTTTTGGTTAAAATATTTTTATAAGTTTTTATTTTCACAGCGCAATTTTTTTGATATCATTATTTTTGTAGGATATACAATTTTACACAAAATTAAAATAATTTGTAGATCAATTTTTTACGGTTTATACTGTTTTTTACGCGGACTTAGCACCTTTTTTTACCTTTTTTTTAAAAGGGTAATTTTTTTTAAATGATAACAGGAATAAGAATAGATTTATCATTGATATTACAAGGGATAATGATCGCACTCTTAACTCGTAAAGGTGTAAACAATTAAAATATTTTTTCTTTCAAATTGTTAGTAGATTGAGATAATAAAGTGTGTCATATATATAAATAAAGGACATGTTGAGGATAGTGACTCATAGCTGATTATAGTAGAAATATTTTCTCTTACAAACTATTAGCAAATATTTAAATAACGATAATGACTTACGTTTTGATTTATAATAAATTCATAAATAATGGAGGTATCCTCTTTGAATTTGATGTGTTGAGCAATGGTCGATGTATGTCAGTCTAAGTTGATCATAATGAGAATTCTGGATCGGGATAACATGCATAGCTGAAAGTATTTTTATATTTACATACAAAGTATCAAAATATTTAAAGTATTTATTCCTATGAATTACTAATAAACAATACTCTTGGGTTAATCCATGATATTATTATTGAAATTTTACAACCTATTGTCTAATTCACAATGGATTTCGAATGCTACAATGCGAAAGTTATGTATGTTATGTACAGTACTGATATGATTATAGAATCTCTCGATTGATCCACAACAGTATCATACGTGATGGGAATACCCTTTATTTACTAAATACTAATAAATAATGAAACAATTAATAACGGTATGAATTGATGTATATCGATTCTAATATTGTTACAAGGACAGCAACTTATTCTTCTTATTCATATTACGTAATACATAATTGAAATATTTTCCGAATCCTAATAAATCTAAATAACAACAAAGGATAATATAAATATACCAACAGAAATTACAGCAAGGACAGAAACTGAATTTCCCTCCCTTTCTTTTGATTTGCAACGATACTATTCATATATATGTATTAATAAATATAGAAGCATTAACGAATAATAGTATAAATATGTATCATAGCAGGGACAGCGAAGTAAATTTTTATGGAAAATTAAATAATAATATGAATAGGGATATACAGCTTTAGTATTACTATCCTAGTGTGGATAGAGATTATATTCTTCAACTAATAACAATACTATATATATAGCTGAAGCAATTCTCTTCGATATTGATAAATACAATAGACATATTGAAGATAGTGACTTACCTTTGACTTACAGCAGAAATACTCTTTTACAATTCATTAATTAACAGTGGTTTATGATCCTGATTATAGGAATTGAATACATAACTGGAAGGTTTTCTCTTTAGAATTGCTATAGACATCAGATGATGATTGATATACATCAATTTAATTCAATTTACGATGAGACTCATAAACTAGAATAACACATACAACTGAAATATTCTGTATCAATCTTTGAAGCAGTAATAAATGAATAAATAAATAAGTAATATTTTTCAAATCAACTAATGATATTATTATATATAGGATACACAATGGAAAGCGAGACATCGAATAATAACAGAAAAGAAAAGCAACAACTAAACGTAACATGGACAAGCGGTCGAGTACACAAGGGATTAACATGAACATAAAGTAAAAAGTTTGGTCGTACCAAAGGAGACAACCCCACACAATGGACTGGAGCAACGACTCATCATACGTATTTAATAAAAATAAGGCATAGGTGTAGAATCATGTCACGAGGTGTTGCCAGCGCCCCATAGAGCGACATCAAATCAATTAAACTAAATCAAATTAAATAAAACTTAACGGAGGAAACATTTATAAGAATTACGAAGTATGTATATAAATATAAATAAATACTTCTAAATGAATATTTGAATAAATAAACAAGTAAATAATTAAGACAATAAGTAATTATTATAAATAAAGAAACTGTCGTTATGAGGTTATAGTAATAGAAGTTTGAACGTAATTGAGGAAACGAATACAATAAGCGAATATCCTCTGCTACGTTGGGGGGGCTGGCGAGACGTCGGACTTGCGCAGATCCTCTGGATCTGGATTTAAATTTAGATAGATCTATATGATTAGATAAGTTACACAGAATATAGATCCTACGGGAGACCTGTGCGCTTGAGCGTGCGATTATCTGGCCATCTCTGAGGATTCAAGTGTATGAGTGAATAAAGATCTTGATGTATACATTTAAATAAAATACGAGAAGCTGCAAACAATTGTATAGGTAGAAAACAACTTGTTAAACGGAAAAGAAATAGAAAACAATGAATAAATAAATAAATAAATAGACAATAAGATCAAACTAAGATTATATTAGATACAGGATAAAGTTGAGACTCCGAGATGGTCGGATGACAGTCTAGTGTGATATCGAAAATTGTTTATGGTCGAACCGATTGTCTCTTTCTCTGTATTGAGAAGTGAAATGTAGCGGAATATTCTGCTCGGCGAATATGAAACTGGAATTTTAACAAAGTGGATAGCGAAACAACAAATAGATAACAGTGAATAGCTAATAAATAAACAGATAAACAAATAAATAAACAGAGAAACAAATAGACACTAAATAATAAATAAATACAATGTTTGAAAGATTAGACAAATATAAGGTATATAAATGAATTAAAATTACAATAACGAAAGTCTAAAGTAAACCTTAGAATAAAATAAATAAAATCAATCAAATAGTTATGAGTAATAAATGCTTCTGATACACAAATACCGCGACATTACGTACTACTTTGAAAACACACAGGAGAATGTAAAAAGCGCCCAACCTGTGTACTTACGAATATAATTATCAGACAATTCTTATAAACTATTTCTAATAGGGGCATATGTCATACACCTTATGCGGGGCATGTAATAGTGGGATGGATAGAATGATGGATATACGTATTGAATGGGAAGGATAATAATAATTAGTTTCTGAAAAACTTTAAATTTATGGTTCAAGAAAGGTGCTGATCTGTCTCTCCCCGTTCGGGCGTACTACGGACTGGTGCAAATAACGATAAGCGAAGGTAAAACTAAGGAAAGGAGCTCTGTTAGCGTACATAGATAGAAAGTACAGGATCCGGCGGAAGGAAAGTTCAACTTATAAATACTATGAGTAACTAAACTAATAATAATAATAATGGCAGTTATTGGATCAGAGCAAAGCAACGGAATCGAGGACATGACAGCTCAATTAAAATGTGTCTGGATGTTAAGCTTTTGTAGTACGACTATGAATGATAAAACTAGTTCATATAGAAATAAAAAGAAATAGAAATGACAAAATAAATGACAACGGAGGAAAGATATTATTTGAGAAAGATACAAGTTAAACTCTAAGTAAAGGTGATACCAATCAAGATATACAGAAGAGTATACGGAGAGATGAAAGATATTAGATACTAAAGTTCGGCAATACAGAGACACGGAAGACTGTTCTATTGAAAGTATTAAGTGCATATATTGATTTCTAATTTTGTGGATGTACTATAACTAGCATTAACTAGCATTAAATAAGATTAATTTAGAATAGAATAAATATTAGTTTAAATTACCTAGTCCTAATTGTCGTTAAAATTAGGAAGGAGAAACTTACAAATAAATAAACAACAAAATAATTAATAAGACACAAAGAAGTCTCCAGGGGCTGGGCGGCCCCGCGCCCTCCTTGATACCGCCGAGATGACCTACTCGAGAGAAACTTGGTCTAGGAGAAGGCCACTCCGAAAATAAACCAACAAAATTCTAAATGGAAATGAACATTAATAAGAAGGAAAACTTACCTCCCCAGGGAGTTCGGATCCCCAGGGGACGGCGTGGGGAGGGTTCGCAACCCGTTACGGGTGCGTGCCCCGCCCGACTTGCGTCGAAATCCGGCGAGGGGCGATCCACGGTGTTGGGAGCGAGCGCCGTGGTGGATGCTGCTATCGCTGCCGTCAGAGAAGAACCTGAAAATAAAACAAATAAGGAAGAGTATTACAATATTGGAGATTGTACGGAGGAAATACACGGGGACAACAAAAACAAGGATAACTTGGGAAAGGATAGAACAAGGGACGATCCGGAAACAAGGCAGTTGTGCGATCTATCAATGAAGGAGCTTAACAAACGCACGGACCAGGCAATTGAAGATCTTGATCGTGGAAAGGCAAGAAACTTGGTAGCAGAAATTTCCCGCAGAGCTCTGTCCCCCGATCTCAGTGCTGTAAGCGCGAGGGCTAACAACTCTCAACTGAGGACCAAGATAACATCGCTGGAGCAAGAGGTTAAAAGCTTGAGAAAAGAGATCAAGAAATATACAAATGCAGAAAATAAAAGCAGAGGACGGAAAGCGCCCGGGAGCGATCTTGATCACACCCAAGTCCCGTACACAGAGGGAGAGGAGACATGTATGGAATGGACAATAAGCGATCTAGGGAGCAAGCAAAGTCCCACATATAATTATGAACTAAATTAAATTATACCAGAAGTAACAAAACGTGTGGTAGCCGCGGTAGATCATACACAAGATTACTGGAAAATAAAACAATTGAAGCCGGGAGAAACATACAGAGCGAGAATACTCAGGAAAATATTAGATGAGGAAAGAAAAGGAGGGCTGAGGAAATTTTATCACCCGTTCCCCCCCTCCTCAGTTTAACAGAGATACAAACTGGAAGAAATAGAATACAACCTATACCTGTGGACGTCGGTATCCCGGAAATAAGAGGAAAAAGAAACATATTGCAAAATGAAGAGCGAAGTATTAGGAGCGGATATCCCCGAATGAGAGAGCCTAATGCTATCATAGTAGTTAAAATTAAGGAAGAATCGGAAATAAGCTACCAAGTGCTTATGACCGAATTAAGAAAGAATATCAACCCGGAGGCAGAATTGGGCATTAAAAAATTAAGTGTTCATAAGGCAATGAGTGGATGCAGAATTATAAGGATAACTGGTGAAGAAGCGGAATTCCAAGCGGACCTGCTAATTAACAAAATAAAGGAAAACATTAGAAAATACGGAGATCACGTATTAACCTACAAACCCGGTCTGGGTGGTAAAAACCAAATGCACTTTGAGGCCGGAGGTTCGGACGATACTTTAACGGAAGACGAAGTTAAAAAACAAATACTTGAAAGTGTAGGAGGAAGCGAAAAGGAATTTAAATTTAATAGATTCCTGTACACATCGAGAGGATGGCGGGTGAGATTTAGTTGCACAAAAAATATAGGAAACAAATTGCTCGACAGGGGCTATTTGAAGATAGGATGGTCCAGAGTCAGGGTCAGATTGCTACCCAGGGCAAAAACGCGGTGTTATAAATGCCTCAAAACGGGTCACACTATTAACAACTGTAGGGAAGAGACAGATCGCGGACGAAGATGTTTCAACTGCGGAAACACAGGGCATAATGCCGGTCAGTGCGCGATGGAAGCGGGATGTCCGCTCTGTCGCGATCAAGGCTTTGAAAGCACACACAAATTAGGTAATTTTAAATGCGTATATCCTTCATTCCCCACGAGGGGGGAAATAGCCAACAGCAATAGATATGGTAGTAATTATACGGTCAATTTTGAGGGGAGCGCGTTCGATGGTCGGAGATCGTACGCGAAACCCAGTAGGAGTGGGATAAGCGAGTCAGATAGTTATTATTATTATGACTGACAAATCGAACTTAACAGATAACGCGATGCCCGGGACGTCCCGGGCCCTGTATGGGAGGGAAGAAAATCCTTTAAACGATAAAATTAGCGATAGGCTGGAAAATATCATTGGCAGCTTCGAAGACTACAACAACGAGGGAAAAGACGCAGTTAAGAAGGAAAGAAAGGAAAAAAGCCCGGAAGGAAAGGACGGCGCATGGACAAATAATAAAATACGTGAAATCGAGGATACCCTGGGTACATTAGGATCACTTATAGACGAGTACAGAGTAAGTAACAATAACGAATCGGATACAGAAACGGAACACGGTCATGGTAAAATGGAGATAGAACAAGACCGGATAGGGAAGAGGAAGAAAGAATCCTCTCCCGAAAATAAGGAAGACATAACTAAGGATGATAGCGAGGATAATACAAGACCGGTCAAGAGAGCCAGTGTCAAATCCAAAATTGACACGAGCCTACCCATTTATAAGATAGACTCAAGCAGTAACGAAGAGGAAACGTCGGAAGTGGAATTTACCGGAATCAAAACCGGATCAGAGAGGAAAAGAACCAGAACGATCAAAACACCCAAAAGGAAGACTGCGCGATCGCTAGACATGAGTATAAGAGAGATATCACAGACCGAAGGTTACGGAAAATATGAAAACATGACAGCGCCCAAGATTGGATCGGTAGCAATAGAATGGTTGAATGACATAGAGCTAATCCGCAAAAAATGCGGTAATATACAGGGAAGACTGTCAGGACACATAAAAGATAGAGTTGCGGGTATCAAAGAAATAATCAAAAACCTTATTCGGAAAGCTGAATGCAAAGGTGACCCTTCTATTCTGAGGACAAGAAACATAAAACTAACGGCCGACCTGAAGGCACTGAAAGGAGAGAATGAAAGTAGAAAAAAAGAAACGGAAATGTTAAAGAGAATTATAGAGGATCTTAAAAAAGAAGTTTTGGATCTAAAAAGAGAAAGGGAAAGAGATAATAGAACACATAGAAAGTACGAAACTCAGAGATTAGAAGACACGGAATATGACTCCTCAACCCCCGCGGAAACCACACGGTGGGAGAACCGGCAATCTACATCGAGACACGCCATACTATTAAATAAATTAAATAACTCGAAACAGAGAAAAAGCAAAGAAAGAGCCGACAAAGTAGATACGGAACCTGGTAGAAGATTGGAAATGAAAATAGCCCGAAGGAATGATACAACGAGTGGCGACACAGAACACTGGATCGAAGGACAGAAACGTTACGACGAAGAAAGACGGGAAACCTATTCAACACGAAGCTTCATACATGAGAGCGTAGATAAAAATGAGCGTAAAGAAAAACCGCTCTGGAAGAGGGATTCAAGGACCAAGTCTAAAATTATCGTAAAAGAAAACATACAAATAAGACCGCCATTCGACGAAAGACAAGAAAGAGAGCCAGTGGAAAAAAGGATGGAACATATAGAGAAACATCTTAGGGCCACGAATAATGAAACGACCCAAAAAAGAGTATGGGAAACCGTCACACGTAGGAAGAATAAGAACGTAAGAACAGCTATAGCAGGAAATGAAGGGACTATTGACTATAGAACCGATAACAGAGAAAAAATAACAGACAATAGGGTTAGAAGGCGCCCCCCGAAAAGCAGTGGCAGTGGCAATTAAAGGGGAAGAAGGCTTCTCATATGCAGACGCCCTTAAAAAGGCTAGAACAGAAATATCCCTTAAAGAAATCGGGATAAATACCACTAAAATAAGAAGAGCGACGAATGGAGGAATAATAATTGAAATTCCCGGAGCGGAAAATAAAGAGAAAGCTAACGTCCTAGTACAAAAACTCACAGATATTACCGAGGGAAGCCAAGATCACGAGGCCGTCTATTAAGGGAGAATTAAGAGTGGTCGGTTTTGATGAATCAGTAAAGAAAGAAGAGATCAGAGAAATTATGACGGAGATGGGTGAATGTGAATACGATGAAATCAACATAGGTGACATCAGACCAATGAGAAACGGGCTGTTTATGACATGGGCTCGATGCCCGCTTGCTGCGGCGGTAAAAATAGCAAACAACGGCAAGATAAAACTGGGATGGTCGGTTGTAAGAGCCGAGCTCCTCGAGGCTAGACCAAAGCAGTGTTACAAATGCTGGGAGTTCGGACATACGAGGGGCGTATGCTCGTCCGGAACCGACAGAAGCGCCCTATGCTTCAAGTGTGGCAAGGCGGATCACTCATATAGAGAATGCAGAAACGAGCTACATTGCGTCCTATGCGCTCAAGAAGGAATCGAAGCCAACCATAGAATCAGCTCTTTTAGATGCAAAGTTAGTAAGAAATCTACTAATACTAATGTAAGTAATCCGCGATCAAACAAAACGCAAAAAAGAAATATATCAACGGAACGGAGGTCCGTCCTCAGCCTAAAACATGGAAGTACGGATAGTGCAAATTAATCTTAACAAGTGCCAGACAGCGCAGGACTTGCTGGCACAATGGATAAATGAAGAGCGAATCGCCATGTGTATCGTCCAAGAACCGTGGCGGGAAACGAGATCCGGCTGGTTTTCCAGCAAAAATGGGAAGGCAGCTATATGGTGGAATAGGAAATATTTAACGGACCCGTATTCAAATATATAAAGGGGAATACACCATAGCTGTTGAAAATAAACAGATCACGTATGTATCCTGTTATTGCACTCCGAACGCAAATATCAGACGTTTCGAAGAAATGCTAAACGAGCTGACAGAAATAATGCAAAACTCCCACACGACGGTAATTGGCGGCGACTTTAACGCCAAGTCAGAAATGTGGAACTCCGGATACACCGACAGAAGAGGTGAAGTTACGGAAGAATGGGCCGCGATGCATGATCTAAGAATTATTAACTCAGGATTCCTACATGTGTACGTCCACAAGGAGCTTCTATTATAGATTTAACATGGGTCACCCCTATGATGCTGAATAAAATCTCTGGGTGGGAAGTTCTCGAAGACGCTATTAGCTATTCGGATCATAGATATATTAGGTTTAACTTAAACAATAATAATAATAATAACAGACAGCTGAATAATCGACAGAATAAACCGATTAAGGCATGGTGCAAGAAATACTTTGATAATGACCGATTCGAGGCGGCACTCGAATGGTTGTGCGCAGACGAAAATCTCCCCGAGAACGCGAATGAAGCAAGTCAGCGTATTGACTCAATTATAAAACAGGCCTGTGATCTCGCGATGTCAAGAATTAAAAACAGAGAAGGCCGAGCAAAATCCGTTTACTGGTGGAACGATAATATCAGCGAAATCCGAAGAGACTGCATTAAATGGTACAGGAAATGGAAAAGGGAGACACGTAAGAATAACGAAGAGACAGCCAATCGCGCAGAGGGAAAATACCATGATAACAAGAAAGAATTAAGAAAGGCCATACGCCGGAGCAAAAGAAGCGCCTGGCAGGAATTAATTCTGACAATAGACGAAGATCCATGGGGGATGCCATATAAAATCATCATGAGTAAACTAAAAGGAGGAACTCCATCGTTAACGGAGACCCTTAAAAGTGGAGTACTCAATAATACACTGAGTAAATTATTCCCTAGAGCCACGAGAGGTTTGCGACGAACGCCGTTAGAAGTAGACCCGATTTTATGGGACGAGAAAGGTGATATTACGTATATAGAAATCTACAGGATAATTAAAAAAGGGAAAATGAAGAACAATACGACCCCAGGTCCAGACGGAGTAAGATCTCTGTATCGGAAGAGAATCAACGGTATTATGATGAATTTGCTGGCTAGTTTCTTAACTATGTATATTAAAGAAAGTAAATTTCCGGAACAGTGGAAAATCGCGTACCTCGTTTTATTGCCCAAGGGAAAACTTTGCGTTGAACAACCAAAGGTTAGACCCATCTGCCTACTAAACGAGGTGGGTAAAATCTTTGAGAAAGTATTAGTTAACCGAATAACGGATTGGATGGAAAACAATCCGGATGCCGTGCTAACTCCTAATCAGTTCGGCTTCCGCAGAGGTAGATCGACAATAGACGCGTTAACAGAAGTCAAAAAATTTATAGAATTTATCTTAAGAAACGATGGAGTAGCTCTTGCTATAAGTCTCGATATCGCGAACGCTTTTAACTCATTACAATGGAACGACATTAAAGGTGCATTGAGAAAAAAGAAAATCCCAGAGTACATCTGTCGGATGATTGATAATTATTTGTCAAATAGATATATCGAATATTCTACAGGATGTGGAATGGAGCGACGAACCATGGAAGCAGGGGTCCCTCAAGGATCGGTATTGGGCCCTTTATTATGGAATATCACATACGATCAAGTACTGAGAGTGGCGACTGAGGAAGGATGCCGAATTCTCGGTTACGCGGATGACACACTTATTCTGGTCGCGGCAGAAAATAAGGAAACGGTTAAGTTGAGAGCCGAAATACAGACGGCCACGACGATCAGAAAGATCAAAACGTTGAGCCTTAAAGTGGCAGCTGAAAAAACGGAAATAATTCAAAAAGAAAAAAGATCTGGAAATAGAGCTCACTTTGGAAATAGAAGATAAATATATCAAATCTAAACAGGAAATGAAATATCTCGGTATAATACTGGACAACGAGCTGAGCTTTCTCAATCATATTAAGTATACCCAAGAGAAAGTAAGCAAGACAAACGGTGCACTCTGCAAAATCATGTCGAACCTGAGAGGACCCGACGAAACCAGAAGGAAATTATACGCGAACGTAGTCATATCAATCGCAATGTACGGTGCGCCCGTATGGGCTGAAAAAGTCTCCGTCATGAGAGAGGCTCAAAAGATTTTAAGGTACATGCAGAAGAGAATTGCACTCAGGGTTATCTCGGCATATCGCACGGTATCATACGATGCTGCCATTATTCTTGCTAGAATGCCGCCATATCACCTGATGGCGGCAATGAGATGCAGAATGTATCAAAGAATTATTAGTTCCAAACTCAATAACAATTGGAATAGAGATACGGAAAAATATATATTTACAGAGGAAAATGCAAGACTGAGGGCGGAATGGAAGCTATTCTCTGAAAGAATACAAGCCTCCGGGAAATTTACTAGAGATATTATATTGCCAATGTGGGATAAATGGCTAGACAGAAGACATGGTAGCGTAAATTTCAGAATAACCCAGGCTCTGTCTGGTCACGGCGTCTTTAACTATTTCTTACATAAAATTAACAAAGCAGAGAATAATATATGTCAACACTGCGAGAAGGACAGAATATAGATACAGTTCAACATACTCTTCAGGAATGCATCGCATGGATGGCGGAAAGAGAGGAAATCATGAGACAGGTGAGGATCGGGAACGCTGAAGAATTAACCTTAAGGGGGAAGACCCTCCAGACAACAGGTTTTTCAATAATTTTTTACAAAAAACTGAGTATTTATTACATTGAATGAAATTACATATTGACATTGATGTTCAAATGTATATACACAAATTTTTTTATAAGAAAAAAAAACAAAATGGCGGCGCTACAGCTGCTCAAACTTGGCTCCTTCAATTTGCGCTGTGGAATGCCCAGCCCCTTGTAGTCAACTGAAATCAACCAATCAAAAGTTTTTCATTAAAATAAGTTATTTCGCTTTGTATGTACCTATTTTTAACGGAAAAAAAAAAATGAAAATTTGAACACAAAAAGAAAAAAATTACACTTTTTTTTATAAACAAATTGTTAAAAACAATATTTTTAGTAATAATTAATACAAACTTTTAGGTATATCCAAAGGCCAATACGTTAAAGAATATCTGTGCAAAATTTCAAGTTGATATCTTAATTACTTTTTAAGTTATATTCGACAGCGCGGAAAAAAACATGTTTTGAGAAAAACGCGATTAAAGTTTTCGTTCTTGTAAAGTAGAGTTAAAAGCAATTTATAGTTACCCAAGCTTAATCTGCGATGCCAGGACCATAAAGCAAGCCTTCTACTTCGAAAAAATCATTCATTACGGCTGCATTCTTTTCTTTCTGTGCAGTTCTGGCCTCTTTTGTCGAATTTAACGAACGCCGCTCTTGCCTCTTCACTCGATTGCTATCGTACGAGTCTGCGAAAATCTTACATTCCAAGCCTATTGTTAAATCCAGGTCACTCATGACTTTGAGTACGAATGAGTAGCCATCGTTAAATATTCCTGCAGCTAAAAATGCTGCGATTTCAATAATTTTTGCGCCACAATGCAAGTGCTTGGGAGCTAAACGCCATACAGTTGAATTGAAAGACTCGTTCGCGTTTTGGGTAAAACCGCCAACGCAACGTTCAAGCAAATCATCCCGTGACAAATCTTCATAAATTGGCAGTATGTTTTTTTGTACGTCTTCGTGCAGTGGAGCTGGACGTTCATAAGGAATATTTTTGGCTTGTGCAGCGTTGTATTTACACCACGAGTCGACGCCAGTGGGACAGAACTGATGTTGCGGCTTTTTATCAGTCGAGATCAAGTGATAATACGTGGCCATAATCTCTTTTTTCATATCATCTTTCGACTGCGCATTTCTTCGTATCGCAAGACCATAGTATTTTAAAAAACGTAATTAAAATCGACCACACTGGCAATTTTTATTGGTGGTAAAAAATCACAACGTTTCGACCATAGGTTTTGGTCCTTTTCGAGTGAACTACAAAAAACATATCATTTCCAATATTACAAACAAAAATAAATTACATTGATTTTGCAATGAAAGAGCAACAAGTCATTTACATACGGTAATTTAATGAAGTTTTATATCGTGAAAAATAAAGAGATCACTTCGTCAAAATTATCATGTCAACCTCTCCAAACACACAGAGAAAGACTAGACAACCTTTATTATTCTATCATAAATATTGTTTAAATTATCAGTGTCCTTTTGTAAGTTAATCGTGTTGTCAAACTTTTTTATGAAAAACATTTCGGCAATTTCTCTCTTTCTCACGTGTTTCTCATTATGCAAAATAACAGGCAACGACCAGTCAAAGTCATGATTAGATTCAACTTTATGTTTGCTAATAACAGAAAAATTACTTTCGTGCACTTTTATGTTGTTGCGATGTTCTTTTACTCGAGTGCCAACATGTCTTTTTGTTTGGCCAATATATGACATATTACAATTCTTGCAATCTAATTTGTAAACGACTTCCGTCCTGTTATTGGTAGGCAACCTATCTTTACCGCGTTTAATCAATGTGTTTAGTTTTTTAGGTACATTGTAAACTACATTAAGACCTACATTTTTAAAAACGCGACTAATTTCACCACTCAAGCCCTCCACAAACGGCAAGGAAATGTACGAAGGTGTAACTGCATTGTCACATTCATTGTCAATATCCACGTTATCACGATGTTTTAAAATATGTAATCTTTTTTGCACGTAGCGGTTAATAATTTGCGTTGGAAAACAATTGTTAGAAAGAATCTGTTTAACGATATCAATATTCTTGGAATGAAATTGAACGTCCGCTAACAAAATGGCGTGGTCAACAAGATTGTAAATAGTGTTCATTTTATACTTAAACGGATGCTTAGAATAAAAATTAGTATATCTGTTGGAACAAGTGGGTTTCCTGTACCAATCCGTCAAAAGGCGACCCTCCGATCTGATGACCATCGTGTCGAGAAAACTGATACGCGAATCATGCTCAGTTTCATGTGTAAATTGCAGACGTTGATGATAGTTATTAAAGGTCATTTTTATCTCTTCAACTTTTGAGCGTGGAACAATGGTGAAAATGTCATCCACATACCTATAATACATCGCAACATTAAAACCCAGTAAACCTAAACAATGCGTTTCCAAGTCATCCATCACGATATCTGCCAAAATAGGTGACAGGGGGGAACCCATAGGACTACCAAAAATCTGTTTATAAAACTGTCCGTTAAATGAAAAACTCGTGGAGTCCAAAACCGTTTCAATAGCGTATAAAAACTGAGATAAGTTAAATTTCGTGTTAGGAGCGATGTAATTCCAACGTTTAGTAACCGCACTTAAAACCAAATCCTTAGGGATATTAGTGAACAATGCAGTAACATCGAGAGAAATCATTATTTCGTCATCCATGATAAATTTGTCCTTCAAATTGTTAGAAAACGTCCAACCATCCTTAACATGAGATTTAGGTTCCACGATCGAAATCTTTAGTATATCGTGAATGTATTGCGCGACGTTATATAACGGACTACCAATGGATGACACAATGATCCGCAGTGGAAAACCAGACTTATGAATTTTTGGCAACCCGTAACATCGTGGCAAATTACCATTAGTGCAATTTAATTTTTTATAAGTGGTCTCATTAATTAAGTCATTACTACGCCAAGATTTGACAATAGTATTAATTCTATTCGTTAATTTTCTGATCGGATCTTTGTTCAGTTTTTTATAAGTGGATTGATCACACAAAAGAGCCTCCATTTTTTCCACATAATCAATTTTGTTCATAACCACTGTGACCTGACCCTTATCAGCCCTGATGACAAACAAATCATCATTGTCGCGCAAGAATTGTTTACAAAGAGAGAGACCACCGAGAACATATCTGTCTCTAAAGTTGACATGCCTCTTCTCACAAAGAAATCTTTGGAGAGAATTAGCGACAGAACTTCTGGTCATTTCAACAGCAGCACCAGGAATGCGGTTATAATTAATTTCAAAGTTCTTCAGGGTTTCAAGAACAACACTAACGCGATCTTTCGCGTGAGATTGAAGTACCGATAATCCAAAATTGTCACCAAGACTCAAAAGCTCAGAAACTCGATCGGGAATATTCTTGCTAATGATGTTAATCAACCATCCAGTATTGTCAATATTGTTAAAAGGATTCAAAGCGGTCTTAATGTAGTTTACAATGTACCTAAAAAACTAAACACATTGATTAAACGCGGTAAAGATAGGTTGCCTACCAATAACAGGACGGAAGTCGTTTACAAATTAGATTGCAAGAATTGTAATATGTCATATATTGGCCAAACAAAAAGACATGTTGGCACTCGAGTAAAAGAACATCGCAACAACATAAAAGTGCACGAAAGTAATTTTTCTGTTATTAGCAAACATAAAGTTGAATCTAATCATGACTTTGACTGGTCGTTGCCTGTTATTTTGCATAATGAGAAACACGTGAGAAAGAGAGAAATTGCCGAAATGTTTTTCATAAAAAAGTTTGACAACACGATTAACTTACAAAAGGACACTGATAATTTAAACAATATTTATGATAGAATAATAAAGGTTGTCTAGTCTTTCTCTGTGTGTTTGGAGAGGTTGACATGATAATTTTGACGAAGTGATCTCTTTATTTTTCACGATATAAAACTTCATTAAATTACCGTATGTAAATGACTTGTTGCTCTTTCATTGCAAAATCAATGTAATTTATTTTTGTTTGTAATATTGGAAATGATATGTTTTTTGTAGTTCACTCGAAAAGGACCAAAACCTATGGTCGAAACGTTGTGATTTTTTACCACCAATAAAAATTGCCAGTGTGGTCGATTTTAATTACGTTTTTTATTTTATCTACTACCATAGTATTTTGTTAATTTTTTAATCAAAGCATCGGTTAGTTTGCCTTTTCCACCGAGCTTTGCCGTCTTTTTTAAATTTCGGAGGCGGCTTCCCATACGCTTTTCTACGTGACCTACGCACTCACTTTTTTTAACTTCAACATCTTCGTATGGACTAGCATCTAATATAGCTTTGAATGTTTTTGTGTCGCCATCTCCAACATAATTAATGTAACGTACCCCATACTTTTCTTCTGAACGGCCAAACATCTCAAGAATCGCATCGACTTCCATCTTGCCTGCAGAGCCTTTATGATTGATGGTACAACTTTCTTCGTGATCAGCGCCTTCTGGATTGTCGGGGTTATTTTGAAAGTACGTACATGCTTGGCAGTAGCTGCTTTTCACAACTAAATCAATTACTTTTCCCGAATAATAGGCTATTAGCGTAGTTACGCCGTACAAAGACGAGAAGCCGCGCTTCTTCCAAGATCCATCACCGCTAACAGTGAAATTTAGTAAAGGTTTTTCTTTTGCCTCATTTTCTCTTTTCTCGTCTTCAATTGCATTTTTACATGTGACATCAAACAATTTCTTGACGGAAGTATGTACGTGTTCGATAATGCGTTCATAAGCATGTTTACTTAGTCCGCTGCCTAAATTCATTACGCCACAAAAAATGTTTATACCTTCTCGAGCGACACCAAGTAAGCGCATTGCGAAAACAATACGTCTGTTTATTTCATAAGCACAATGAATAAACGGGCTTGATGGAATAAGTAAAGTACCACATCTGCAAGTAACGGAAATTTTGAAGCCGAGTCCTTTGTCACCTGATTGTCCAAACGACACTCTGTTTGCACAGTTTGCACACTAATATATCGGCAAGAGCAGAAAATACACTAACAAACTCAATGATTCTATAGCAAAAACTTTGGCTAACAATAATATCGTCCGGCGATGACTTCAATTTTTTTGCAGACACACTAGCTTCGTCGTTGGACTCTTCGTTAACTTCCATGTTTGGTACACTGGAAAATTGATTTCCTTGAAATTTCTTACGGCGAGGATAGTTTGGACGATAATTTTGATTATTTTTGTCAACTTTACGACTCATTTTATCAAGTAATTATTCAAAACGCGATTCAAAATAACAACACGAGGCACTGGACTGTATACTAACAACAAGCCGTTTCTCAGCTGACTGTTTGTGTGCAAACAAAAACGACAGTTACACAATCCGAATAATAGTCCGAAGTGCCCCCTATTTTCCAAAGAGTAAAGTACAAAACTTATTTGGCTAAGAAATTAAAAGGTATAGGCCGTAAAGAGCGCGCGCTCGCTTACCTGCTATCGGTACTTTCGACGCTCATCACTTCACTGACTTTCTAGGGACTTTTTAGACTTTCTATTGAGCTTAAAACATTGAAAATATATTCTTTAGGTTGTAAATGAATTTTTAAAGCAAAAAAAAATGCAAAAATTGAAAGTTCTGGCGGGTCTTCCCCCCTAATGAGAAAAAGTTTTTTAAAATGAAAGAAGAGTTACATGCTCTAGAAATTCGAGCAGCTTTGGCAAAAGCTGAATTTGCAGAGCTGCAGCTGCGAAACGAGAAAGAGAGACTTAAAAAGAAAGACTAGTAAGGCCTATAGTGAGACTTAAATAGTTATTAGTATTATATAACAGTGATACCTTTTTTTTTTGGTAACAAGGGGGAAATGTTTTTACGCATACCCCGCAGAGCTTATAGTTACCTATAGTTATAGTGATACCATTTTTTTATGTGATATATAAGAAAAGTATTAAATGTAAAACATTATTTTATTTTAAAAGCTGTTAGCTAGTTTTTTGAGACATATCCATATGAAAATAAAATGGATATGCAATTTGGAAAAGTTTATGTCAATTTATGTTGTTTTCAATGCGTTACAAGAGTTTATTTGTAGTTTATTCGAGTTTTTAAAAAGACTTATTAAGACAATATAAAATTAAGTATATATTATATAACCGTGTTGAAAAAATATTATAAAGATTAAATAAAGATTATTTTGATTAATTGTTTTTTTTTATATAAAACAACTTTTGTCTATACAATAAATCTATGGTATGTGGGCGAACAAGTCAGAATTCAGTAATTCGAAAAAAATTACGTTTTAAATTTTATTAATTACCAAAAACATGGTCTTTTTATAATTATATGCATAGAATAATTATAATATAATAATAATTTAACAGAAATGAGAAATGATTTATCTGAACAATCTTTCAATAAGCGCTGCTCTTGTCACGAAACCTTCACCCGGTTGCCAGTGTGGTTCATTATCTGGTACATCGATTTCATTACATTCTACTTCTTCTTCTTCTAAAGTGTCATTAAAAGTTAATGTCAAATTGTGTAGTACGGCACAAGCAACTACAATTGCAGTTGAACAGATCAACTTGTTACCTAACCCTCTCGATAAGCATGGAAATCTACGCTTCCAAATTCCAAACGTTCTTTCCACAACTTGACGTGTTCTTCTATGAAGTACGTTGTAACTATAACAAGAAATATATTTTATTTAATTATTAAATTTGTAAATATTAAATCAGCTGTTTTTATAAAAATATTTTTAGAAACATTTTAAACGATAATTTTAACGATTTTTAACAATATTTATATGTAGCAAATTAGAATTTTAAAATGATGAATGATTCGAGGTAATCTTACGCAATTTCCTCATCCGTTCCTGGATTTTGAATTGGAGTTAAAAGAAATGGTAGACAAGGATACCCAGCATCTCCTACGAGAGTTCCTGTTAAGTGCCGTTGAAAATATCTCATGTATATCCTCGAATTTTGGAAAATTCGGCTATCATGTTGACCACCCGGCCATTCTGGAACAATATCCAGAAATTCTGTTCTAGGGCCTACGACAGCCTGTGTACAAATACATAAAAAAGAATTAAATTATTAAGTATTAATATTTATAGCAAAATATGTATATTAACATTATATTCACATTAATTATTAATTCACATTATCATTAATTCACATTAATAATGTATATTAACATCAATTATATAACATGATCAATAACTGTTTTTTTCTTAAAATTATGGCATTACAATAATTGTATATTTACATATCTATGTATACATACCTGTACATTTAATGAAAAATATCCCTTTCGGTTTCTATAAATTTCCTCAATGTTACGAAATCTAGTACCAACCAAGCGTACATGAGTACAATCGATTGCTCCTTCAATACCAGGCAAACCAATACCTCTATCACCACATCCAATTTCTTTAAAAAGTCTTTGATTTTCTCGTATGGCATCTGGTGAAGAAGGCATCTTTACAATTTGGCTTGAAAGTCTTGCTAAAAGTAGAGATACTCGAAAAACTGTTCTTGAGATAGTTGGCTGTGAGACGATTATTGTATCTCCAAGTACTTGCTGCAAAAATATTTAATTACATTAATAGTTTAACATTGTAAAATATATTATACATCTTTCATGTTTTATTATATAATTACGTACTTGAAAACTGCCTGTTGCATAAAAACGCAGACAAATTAACAATTGGCACAATGGAGGAATAGGAAGGCCACGGTTATTATCACGTTTAAGTTCATTTTCTATTTTAGGTAGAATTCCATATAGAATAGAATTTTTATTAAATCTAAAACGCCTTTTGAATTCTCCCTCGTAATAAAATTCAAAGGGATTCAGCCAGTCTCTTATGTATTATATCTTTTTGGAATTCGTACATAACCTTCATCATCGCTTGAATCGCTTGAATCAATTTCATCAATTTCTTCTAAATCAATATTTCTGATATCTTCTATTTCCATTTCCATAAATAAAAATAGTTTCTCGTACCAAACTTTAAAAGAACAAATTGTGTCACTTCAAAAACTGTTGTATTTTGCTGGTGAATCAGACAAGATGGTCTTGAGTCTACTTCTGACTAGACTTTGATTTTGTTTTGCTGGAGAAATGCTTCAGATCATCTTAAAGAACTATGAATTCAACAGTAATAAGATAATCTTAAGATCATGCTTATGTGAAATAAGATATGTTTATGAATCTTATTGAAACGTCTTAAGATTATCTTCAAATAGGATAGACTTCCATAAGTCATAGCTTGAACTTTCTCTTGAGTTCCGTCTCATTCACCGACTATGAATCTAGAGGGCATCTTAAGATCGAACTTAAGTCGATCTTAAATATAAGAACGGACTATGAATACGGGCCTAAGAACTCTCTGTCGTAAGGGCTGTATTTTCGTTGTGCTGGACTAAATTTCTTGCTCATGAACGCCAGTGGTTGCCAATCTTTTCCGATTTTTTGTTGGATTACTGCTCCCATAGCGTTGTCAGAGGCATCGGCTGTCAGAGCTAGCTCAGCTTGAGGATCCGGATGTGCCAGTAGTGTAGCTCGGGAGTAAACTCTTTTTAGTTTTTTCGAACGCTTCTTCCAATTCTTGCGTCCATATAATAGGTGATTTCTTTTTCTTCGTTGTGCCAGTTAATGTTTCATTTAATTTAGCTTGGCTAGCTCCTCTGCCGCACCAGGAATGAATCATCTGTAAAAGTTTAACATCCCCAGGAATTGACGCATTTCTTTTATTGTTTTTGGTTTTAGGAAATTTTCAATAGCTTGTACTTTTTCAGGAAGGGGTTTGATTTCTTCTGCTGTAACCAAATATCCCAAGAATTTTACTTGGTTTTCCCCGAAGTTGCATTTGGTTTGATTTATTATTAGATCGTATTTATCCAATTGACGGAATACTTTCCGTAGATGCGTTTCGTGTTCCCCTTCTGACTTTGATGCTACAAGTATGTCGTCTATATATGCATAGCAAAAGTCTAGTCCATGTAAGATCTCGTTAATGAAACGCTGAAATATTTGCGCTGCGTTGCGTAATCCAAACGGCATATATTTGTATTCGAAAAGGCCGAAAGGAGTTGTGATTGCTGTTTTGGGGATATCCTCTTCATGTATAGGTATTTGATTATATGCTCTTACTAAATCTAAGGTTGAAAATATTCTTTTGCCCTCTAACGTCTGTGTGAAATCCTCAATGTGAGGTATTGGGTATCTATCTGGCACAGTTCTTGCGTTTAATTTCCTATAATCTCCGCATGGTCGCCATGAATTTTCTTTTTTGGGTGCCATATGAAGAGGTGAGGCCCACGGGCTTTTTGATGGTTGAATTATCCCTTCCTTTAGCAAGAGATCAAATTCTGCTTTGGCTGCTTTTAATTTGTCAGGTGCTAGGCGGCGTGGGCGACATCCTTCTGGTGGACCTGCCGTGGTTTTGATGTAATGCACTGTCGTGTGCCGTGCTTCTTTTCTGATTCTGCCTAATTTAGTTATGTTGGGAAATTCTGCGAGAAGGTTGTGATATTTTGTCTGTTTTGACAATATTTTGATTGAACTGACGTTTCCTTTCTCGAAGACGCATTTAGTTTTTTTTGTATATAATCCTGTTTTTCCATCGATCAGACGTCTTTTTTGCAAATCTGGGAGTAGATGGTAAAAAGATAAAAAATCAGCGCCTATGAGTGGTTGCGTTACATCAGCTATGATGAATCGCCATAAGAATGTTCTTCTTAAGCCGAAATTTGGTTCTAACGTTATTTGTCCGTAGGTGCGTATGATTGTCCCGTTGGCTGCGTATAGTTGATACGTGCTTGACCATAGCGGACCTCGGACTAGTCTGCGTGGATAGACACTGACATCTGATCCTGTATCTATAAGGTATTGGACTTTGGTTTTAGTGTCTGTGACTATGAGGCGGCAAGAACGCGAGTCCGAGTCGTTGGCCGCCATCAACGACTCTCCTCCTCGTTTTCCTTCCTATATTTGCAGGGTTGTTGACATTTATTTGCTTTATCTCCGAAGCGTCGATGGTAAAAACATATTTCCTCGTCATTTTTGATCGCTCAATTTTGAGATCTGCTTTGCGATCGCTTTCTTGGTGTCCAATTTCTGGATCGACTTCTTGAGCGATTAAGTTGCCTATTATTCAATTTTGCAATTTGTTCAGTTAATTTCTTAATTTGGTCTTCCATGGTTTGTTTTTCAGTGGTGCTGTTTGCAGTAGCTGCTACTGATCGGCTAGTTACCTCGGCTATTCGATCGGATTGTTCAGCAACTTCCTCAAGTCTGTCTTCTGTCCTTGTTTCGAGTATGATTTGCATTTGTGAGGGCAGTCGTCCTAGCCACAAGGTACGGAGGAGTTGTTCTGGTACATTTGTTCCGGCGAGTGTTCGTAAGTGCCGTAAGAACTGTGACGGTTTTCTGTCACCAAGTTCTTCATGCTCTAGTAATTGACGGGTTCGTTGTTCCTGAGTAATCGTCAAGAGTTGAATAAGTGCTTTTTTAATGGCTTCATATTTTCCAGCTTCCGGGGTTGTGTAATGATGTCCCTCACTTCTCGTGCGTATTTTGTCTCCATGTGCGCTATGACATACAAATATTTTGTTACATCTTGCGTTATTCGTCCTAGGGCGAACTGTCCTTCCAGTTGTGCGAACCAGAGTTCCGGTTCTTCTGGCAAGAAAGGAGGTGCTTTAATTGCGAGACGGCCTATTTGTTGATTATCTCCATCCATCACGTCGGGGTCATCAATTTGTGGTCTTTTTGTTAATTTTCAGCTTTATTAATTATTATTTTTTTTACAAAATTTTATTTCATTTTATTTTTACAATCTTAGGTTGCCAAGTTATTCTTGGCGAAGTCTTTGTTAAATTGATTTTTCCGAGCTCTTCTCCTCGACTATTAAAAATTTCTGTCTGGGTTCCCCTCGTCCGTTTTCTGGAAGACCGAGGAGTCCTTGGGGGAGATGAACGAGGAGTCGCTAGAGCTGGTGAGAAAGTTCTTTCTTCGAGGTATATCGGGATCAGTCTCCAAGGCAGGAACTGGACAACCTTCCGAGGATCGGTTGGCATTGGTTATACCGAAGGTCTGGAAGGCCTCGAGGATCTCGAGGATTTGGAAGGTCTCGAGGATCCCGAGGATCTGGAAGGTCTCGAGGGTCAGGAAGATCTCGAAGATCCCGAGGATCTGGATAGTCTCGAGGGTCAGGAAGGTCTCGAAGATCAGGAAGGTCTCGAGGATCTGGATGGTTTCGAGGGTCAGGAAGGTCTAGAAAATCAGGAAGGTCTCGAAGATCTCAAAAAGGTTATTCGCTAAATAGCTAGAAGCTATTCCTGCGAGGTTACAAGGAGGTGTCGAGTCGTCTTTTTGCCGCTTCTTAAATATACTTTCTGATGTTTTTCATATGCGAGAAATTGATCTTCATCTGTGGCGCCCTTTAGCGGCATTAATTATAATTTAAATTAACGCCAACTTCATCGCGTCTGTCAATGCCTCCCGAGACCGCGCTCGTTGCGGCGTGCGTCATAGTGGCGAGCGTTAGAGACGCCACACATACTTATACAGTTATTAACTAATTTATAGAGATCTATTTAAGATATTGGATGAATTTTGATTTCTAAGTAAATGATTCATTGTTTTTTTTAGACATGATTGAAAATTTTTCTTTAAATATTTATAACTTTTTTATTATTACTTTTTTTATCATATATGTATAAATCAAGATTCATATTATATACATCAATATAATAATCAATACAATGCTGCCATTTACTAGAATTATTTTGTTTCCTTATTAAAATTCTGTTTTTATAGGGCAAATATCGCATTACCGCATCCAGCCTCAATTAGAAATTGGAATTCAACGGTGAATGCTGAGTCTGGTTTCCATCGTGAAGTTCTAGATGCACCAAAAGTCTTAATTCGAGAAGAAGATGGAGACTGCGTTTTAATTTTTGATGGCATAGCAATTCGACAGCAACTTTTATGGGATCAACAAGAACGAAAATTTCAGGGATTTTGCGATTATGGACGTGAGATTACTATAGAGACGAATGAAACGGAAGCAAAAGAAGCACTCGTATTTCTGTTAGTAAGTTTGAAAGCTGCATGCAAGTTCCCAATCGGTTATTTTTTAAAAAATAAGGACCTTCAATTTTAACTGAATTGATTAAAACAGCTTTAGTTTTAAAAGCGCAAGTAGGAATAAAAGTACGTGCAATAACTTGTGATGGAGAAACCACAAATTGTAGTGCGCTGCAAAAATTAGGATGCAACATATTTTTTGAAAGTTATCACGATATTAAAAATTTTTTTATACATCCGAGTGAAAACTATAAAATAAGAATGATTCTTGATGCTTCCCACATGTTAAAATTAACACGAAATGCATTAGCGGATTATAAAGAATTTTCGTGTGATGAAGGTTTTATAAAATGGCAATATTTAATAGATTTGTATAATACGTAAAAGACATTGACTTTTGAGTTAAAAAATAAGCTTACTTCGCAATGCATTAATTACTGGCAAAACAAAATGAAAGTTAAATATGCAGCACATACTTTTAGTGCATCAGTTGCCAATGCGGTTGAATTTTAAAAAAAGAGAATATATCAGAATTTGAAAATAGTGAAGCTACTATAAAATTTCTTCGCACTGTTGATAGGCTATTCGATTTCATGAATTCTAGGAATCCTTTTGCCAAAGGTTTTAAAAAACTCATTGTACATAAAGATTTGGAATATTTACGGAAAATGACAAGAGAACATGTAGAGTATTTATTCCAATTAAAAACACGAGATGGATTATTACTCACAAAAAGTAGGCGAAGAACTTTTATTTGTGGATTGGCAATAACAAAATCGATTTTAGATGTTGCATCTGATATTTTTAACCAAAATAAAACATAAATATACACGGTGTCATTTTAATCTATAATCCCAATTATCTCGTTGGCAAAGCATGACAGAGAAAAAATTTTCCCACAAAAGTTGTTTGCTTCTTTGGGGGCCATAAGATGGCACCATTGGTTTGACCTTGAAGAGTCATTTGAAGGTCACGTGAAGGTCACCTTCAATTTCTTAAATGGAACCTACATTTTCTCCTTACATATTCTTGTAGCTTATCTCGAGAGCTTTCCAAAACACTATAATTAAGTATTTTTTCATTAAGTACTTTTCGAGTTATGAGGCTTGAAATTACCCTTGACATCAGCCGAACCCAGGATGCACCGTCGAGGAGGTTGTCAAAAGGATTTAGCATTCCATTTTTTTTGTGTGTTCTTTGTGTTTTTTTGTTTTTCTGTATTTTTTTGTTATTTTTGTTATTTGAATTGTAAACTCCCTTGCCCCTCACGTATAAGATGCTCAATTGCGATGAGACTTCCAATCTTTATGCAATATTTACTTGAGTTAACCACGGATTAATTGTTCAAAATTACCGCCGTTTTGTTGGATACAAAGATCAAGTCGTACCCTGAATTGTCTTATTGTTCCAAGTAAAACATCTCGAGGTATTGCTGCACAAGCTATACGAATGCGTTCCATCATATTATCTCTCGTTGTTGGTCGTTGAGCATAAACAGCGTTCTTAAGATATCCCCATAAGTAAAAATCTGGAGAAGTTAGGTCAGATGAACGAGGAGGCCATGCAACAGGACCACCTTGTCCGATCCACTTGCCATTGTAATGGGTATTTAAATAATTGCGAACAATGTGTGCATAATACGGCGGTGCTCCATCTAATTGGATCCATATCCTTAGCTTTGTTGCTAAGTCCACATTTTCTAGTAATTGTGGTAAAATGTCTCTAAGCAAACTTAAAAAGTTTTGCCTATTTACGTTCTCTTCAAAGAAATAAGGACCAATCAAATAGCCATTGACGATTCCACACCAGACCATAAGACTCCAGCGGTGTTGATTGTCTATGGACCTGAACCAGTGAGGATTTTCATCTGACCAATAATGGCAATTATGTCTATTCAATTCTCCAGTATTTTTAAATGTTCTCATCTGAAAAAAGAACACCTGAAAAAGTCTTGATCTTGTTGAATCATTCGCATTGCCCATCGACAAAAACGTACACGCAAAATCATATCATTTGGGGTTAACTGTTGAGTTAATGTAATGTGATAAGCGTGATATCTTCTCGCTCTCAATATTCGCGATACTGTTGCTTGAGGTATGCCTATTTCTCTTTCTATTTGTCGAGTAGTAATGTGAGGATCAAGATGAATAATCGCTAAAATGGTAATAACACGCGGATCATTTTCGTCGTATTTGTGGTGTCGGCGTTGACGAACAAGAGCTCCATTTCGAGCTCTCTGAACGAGGGTTTGAATTGTGACATTATTGGGGTGTCTCCCATTGGGGTAGCGTTCTGCATAAAGTCTTGCAGCTGCTGCATAATTGTTTTGACTTTGTCCTAAAATCATTATCAACAATTTCGTTGGCACGATAATCAGCCATGTTCCAATTCAAAAAATTTGTTTGAAAAAGGTAAATTGGAAAACACTTTTTTTCAATAGAAAATGACGATGCACAAAAAAGTAAAATTTTACTAACTACTCATAACGCTTGGTGGTAAATCTCAGTTAGGTACAGAATAGCTGGTATATCGTTGTTTTTTTCAAAAATTTTACTTTTTTGTGCATCATTTTCTATTGAAAAAAGTCTGTTTTCCAATTTATCTTTTTCAAACAAATTTTTTGAATTGGAACATGGCTGATTATCGTGCCAACGAAATTGTTGATACGATAATGATTTTAGGACAAAGTCAAAACAATTATGCAGCAGCTGCAAGACTTTATGCAGAACGCTACCCCAATAGGAGACACCCCAATAATGTCACAATTCAAACCCTCGTTCAGAGAGCTCGAAATGGAGCTCTTGTTCGTCAACGCCGACACCACGAATACGACGAAAATGATCCGCGTGTTATTACCATTTTAGCGATTATTCATCTTGATCCTCACATTACTACTCGACAAATAGAAAGAGAAATAGGCATTCCTCAAGCAACAGTATCGCGAATATTGAGAGCGAGAAGATATCACGCTTATCACATTACATTAACTCAACAGTTAACCCAAAATGATATGATTTTGCGTGTACGTTTTTGTCGATGGGCAATGCGAATGATTCAACAAGATCAAGACTTTTTCAGGTATGTTCTTTTTTCAGATGAGTCAACATTTAAAAATACTGGAGAATTGAATAGACATAATTGCCATTATTGGTCAGATGAAAATCCTCACTGGTTCAGGTCCATAGACAATCAACACCGCTGGAGTCTTATGGTCTGGTGTGGAATCGTCAATGGCTATTTGATTGGTCCTTATTTCTTTGAAAAGAACGTGAATAGGCAAAACTTTTTAAGTTTGCTTAGAGACATTTTACCACAATTACTAGAAAATGTGGACTTAGCAACAAGGCTAAGGATGCGGATCCAATTAGATGGAGCACCGCCGTATTATGCACACATTGTTCGCAATTATTTAAATACCCATTACAATGGCAAGTGGATCGGACGAGGTGGTCCTGTTGCATGGCCTCCTCGTTCACCTGACCTAACTTCTCCAGTTTTTACTTATGGGGATATCTTAAGAACACTGTTTATGCTCAACGGCCAACAACGAGAGATAATATGATGGAACGCATTCGTGTAGCTTGTGCAGCAATAACTCGAGATGTTTTACTTGGAACAATAAGACAATTCAGGGTACGACTTGATCTTTGTATCCAACAAAACGGCGGTAATTTTGAACAATTAATCCGTGGTTAACTCAAGTAAATATTGCATAAAGATTGGAAGTCTCATCGCAATTGAGCATCTTATACGTGAGGGGCAAGGGAGTTTACAATTCAAATAACAAAAATAACAAAAAAAATACAGAAAAACAAAAAAACAAAGAACACAAAAAAAATGGAATGCTAAATCCTTTTGACAACCTCCTCGACGGTGCATCCTGGGTTCGGCTGATGTCAAGGGTAATTTCAAGCCTCATAACTCGAAAAGTACTTAATGAAAAAATACTTAATTACAGTGTTTTGGAAAGCTCTCGAGATAAGCTACAAGAATATGTAAGGAGAAAATGTAGGTTCCATTTAAGAAATTGAAGGTGACCTTCACGTGACCTTCAAATGACTCTTCAAGGTCAAACCAATGGTGCCATCTTATGGCCCCCAAAGAAGCAAACAACTTTTGTGGGAAAATTTTTTCTCTGTCATGCTTTGCCAACGAGATAATTGGGATTATAGATTAAAATGACTCACCGTGTATACTAACGTATAAGTTCTCTCAGGATTATTTAGAAATTTTGTTCTCAAAAATTAGAAGCCGTCATGGTCACAATAACAATCCAAATATGCTCCAACTTAAATATGCTATGCGACAAATTTGATTGCATAATAGCGTAAAAAGTTATACAAACATGAATTGTATTGAGTTAGATAATGGATTCTAATGGATCAGTATATGAATTCAGATGGAAAAAGAAAAAACAAGAATCATTGTTTAATAATCTAATATTAGAAACTGAGAATGATGATGATGAATATAATAGCGATCAAATTTTTTCGAATATTATTATACCAGAACACTTAAGGAATTTGCAGGATAATATATTATATTATATAAGTGGATATATTGTAAAAAAAAAAAAATATAAGTTGTTATTCATGTGCGATGAATTTAATCGAAATACGAAAAGATCATTGTTATATACATTGCTATGAACTTTCAAAATTTCTTGATCTTAATAATAATGATGGATTATTTAAACCTTCCACTAGTGTATATAAAATTACAAAAACTACAGAATCACGTCAAATACAAATGCAAACAAATAACTTAACAAATTTGCATATTAAAAACCGAAACATAAAAATTATAAATAAAATTAAATATATATTAACTTTAGATCCGACGATTTTTCCAAATTTAAGTTGCGAAGACGTTGAGTTGCTAGAAGTACACCACATAAAATTAGATTAATAACATTGATAGCATCGAAATACCTACAAATACGATTATATTCATATGCTAAATTTTATGCTAAAGAAATGTTAAAACCTATCAAAAAAGGCATCGTCTAACAAAAATGATTTTATTTTCAAATGAATAGTCATAGAATGTTATTCTAAGAAATCTGGTATTTTTAAGACTTGCGGTGTATATTAATTATAATAGTATATTAGTTCTAATAGTATAGCTCCCGGATAAGAAATGGACTATATTTCTTGTTTGTATTATAATTTTTATGCATTAAAAATTATTTTATGTTTTTGATTTTATGTATTCGTATAATTTCAATTCTATAGAAATTTTAATTTCTGCTTGAATTTATTTCTAATTTTCAACTATTTAGTTTTAATATAAGAATTATTTTATAACCTATAAATGTTCAAGTTGCAGACGACAATAGTACATGGTCCCTTATTTCGCGCATGCGCTCTAACTTATGTACAAGATATGTACAACTTATGTACAGTCTAGTATATTATATAGAGGTCTGTGGATAAGAATAAGATTTACCATATAAGTGAAGTGTGTTACTAATTGGTAAGAAATCAATCGGTGTAACATACGTTTACACACATACTCATCTGTCATCCGTTATTGACTTTTTTTTCACGTCAAATGATATTGATTTTTACTGCACAGCTGATTTTATTTTGTGGTTTCTTATATGATGCATATTTATTATGTTGTACATCATACATTATGATAATTAATTAATATTAACAAATTATAAATATTATAATATATATAAATATTATAAATATTATAATATTAAATTATAATATTAACAAATAATATAATAGAAAACATTTAATTATTTTTTAAATAACAATTTAAATAATTATTTCATTATTATATTTAAATAGTTATATATAGTGTTTTTACATGTTTTCATGTCTGAAAAATAAGATACATTTTTTAAAGAAATAATTGTAGAAAATAATCTATATTATCATTATAAAATAAAATTAAAAGTAAAACCAACTGTGCAGTAAAAATCAATATCACCTGAAATGATAAAATCAATAACAGATGACAGATCATTATGCATAAAACAATCTTGATAATAAATTAATCTAAAATTGGGTCCTTTTGACAACAATCATATGAGTAAGAAAAAGCTATAAGGACCCAGTCAAACGAGTGAAATTCTTCAAGGATATTTCTCATTTAAAAATTTTGCTTGTTTTACTGTGGTTTGGTTCTTATAGCCTTTTTCTTACTCATAAGATCATTATGCGTGTAAATGTAGTTATAAACGCGAGTTTTACGCGACATCATTGACAAATTTTTATCGCTTGCAACTTAAAAATTATTGTAGCCTCAACATTTTCTTATTAGAATTTTTTACTTTATTTTATGTGTACAATACGACTTTACGAGATATTTCGATGGCAAAGTTAAAATAGAACACCCTGTATATATACAGGGTGTCCCATTTTAACTTGGACAGTAAAATGTCTCAAAAACTAAGCCCAGCAAACAAAAATGTTTCAGACAAAAGTTGTATGGTTTCGAGGGGGCCATAAGATGGTACCATTGGTTTGACCTTGAAGAGTCATTTGAAGGTCACGTGAAGGTCACTTCAATTTTTTTAAATGGAACACCTTATATATTTTTGCACATTCTTGTAGCTTATCTCGAGAGCTTTCCAAAACACTGTAATTAAGTACCTTTTCGTTAAGTACTTTTTGAGTTATGAGGCTTGAAATAAGTTCTTAATTTTACATAAACCATAAAATATCTTGTAAAATATTCATTTTTCGATTATCTTACCTTAATACTTTTATGTACAAAATAATGAGAGGAATCAATTGGTGTAAAGAAAACACATAGTTGTTTTGAAGAAAAAATATGGAATTGTTAATTGCAAATTACGTATTTTTTCTTCGAAACAACTATGTGTTTTCTTTACACCAATTGATTCCTCTCATTATTTTGTACATAAAAGTATTAATGTAAGATAATCGAAAAATGAATATTTTACAAGATATTTTATGGTTTATGTAAAATTAAGAAATTATTTCAAGCCTCATAACTCAAAAAGTACTTAACGAAAAGATACTTAATTATAGTGTTTTGGAAAGCTCTCGAGATAAGTTACAAGAATATGCAATGACAAATAGTAGGTTCCATTTAAGAAATTGAAGGTGACCTTCATGTGACCTTCAAATGACACTTCAAGGTCAAACCAATGGTACCGTCTTATGGCCCCTTGAAACCATACAACTTTTGTCTGAAACATTTTTGTTTGCTGGGCTTAGTTTTTGAGATATTTTACTGTCCAAGTTAAAATGGGACACCCTGTATATTATAGAATGTGTTTAAAAGATACATATGAATTTCCATCAGCTCCTATTCTACATAAAGATAGATAAAACGAAATAAGATCTTTGTATTCTTTATAAAACCAGTCCATAGTTGGTGTCACTTTATAACAATGAAGATGGCTATTGAACCCGACAGTATGAAAACCTGAGAGAATGAAATCTTTTTTTTTTTGTCGAGGGGAAATCCACCTTATGGACACCCCGCAAGGCAGACCAAGATCGTTTACCGATCGGCCAACGCCAGGCGGGGTAGTGCCGGGCTCTCTCCACCGCGCTGGAGCGCGCCAGCAAGGCCGAACGCCCCCCCACGCGGCAGAACATACCGGCTAAAGCCCCCCGTGTCCGCCGGTTTCTTGATATTGCCCGCCCCCGGGGATCGTTTTCACATGCTACCGGGGGCGGGCCAAGAATATCACGCACAGCGTGCTGCTTCTGTTGTTGATACTGTTTTGTTGGAGCTCCTGTTGTATACGAGTATCACTACTCCTGCTGTATTGCTTGTGCCGTAATTCCTTTGTTTTATTGTGCGGGGAAGTGTGAGTGTATGTGTGTGTATGTTATTTGTGTGTATCAGCTCCGGTTTAAATGCTGGTTCCATATGTTGTTTACTGTCCATTGTGTCCATATCTATCTATTGGAAAGGGTTCCCTTTCCGATATAAGATATTCTGATTTATTGCAAATGTGTATTTTATTGCGTGTGTGTATGTGTGTGTGTGTTGTTGTTTATGTGTTTATGTGCGTCGGTAACCCAGTTGAACTGGGTTCTATATATTGTTTATTAGTCACTGTGTTCGAGTCTTTCCGGCATTTATTAGTTCTATTGTCTTATTACGCGTGTATGTATGTGTTTGTGTGCCGTGCATCTGTGTGCCACTATTTTACTATGTCTTATGCAGGTTCTATAATGTACAACCTCTAAAAAAAACCTTACAAAGGTTAAAAAAATACGCCAAGTACATAAAAAATATTCTACCTCATATGCAACAAAATGTTTAATGAAAAAAGTCCTTAAAAATAATTTATAATAATTTTCCCTTACAAAACAATTTTTCTGAAAAACAAAACCTCAACAAATAATTATCATAAAAACATATAAAAAAATAAAATATCAAAACTAAATAGGAAATCAATAATGACTATTAGCCAAGTACCTAAGAGCAATTTGAAAATTTGACATAATATTTGCCATGAAATCAATTTTACATTGTAGAAATATTATACATAGATTCTCCCTAAAAAATTAAAACGCATTTTATATTTATTCAGAGAAACGATTTTTAAAATATTTAAAATCAACACTAAATGAGAATTAGGATTCTTTTAATTCCTAAAACATTTTTTATATAATGTATATAATTTAAAAATAAAACGTTTTACGCAAGTTTTAAATCGCACAGTCTTTAAATCGAAGTAAGTTATGAAAACTTGGCGTGCCCGGATCGTAATCAAGCATAGATTTAATATTTAATTGTATAATGTCTAAGATTTTACATTTTATTGGGGATATATTTGTTTATAATGTAAACGATCCGGGCACGCCGTTTTCATAACTTACTTCGATTTAAAGACTGTGCGATTTAAAACTTGCGTAAAACGTTTTATTTTTAAATTATATACATTATATAAAAAATGTTTTAGGAATTAAAAGAATCCTAATTCTCATTTAGTGTTGATTTTAAATATTTTAAAAATCGTTTCTCTGAATAAATATAAAATGCGTTAATTTTTTAGGGAGAATCTATGTATAATATTTCTACAATGTAAAATTGATTTCATGGCAAGTATTATGTCAAATTTGCAAATTGCTCTTAGGTACTTGGCTAAAAGTCATTATTGATTTCCTATTTAGTTTTGATATTTTATTTTTTTATGTTTTTATGATAATTATTTGTTGAGGTTTTGTTTTTCAGAAAAATGGTTTTGTAAGGGAAAATTATTATAAATTATTTTTAAGGATTTTTTTCATTAAACATTTTGTTGCATATAAGGTAGAATATTTTTTATACTTGGCGTATTTTTTTAACCTTTGTAAGGTTTTTTTAGAGGGATATCACATCTTTTTGTAAAATTTTATATCCTTTCTACAAATTAATTTTTGGGGGATAATTTTTGTAAATTATTCTTAGGGACATTTTTTTTATTAAACGTTTTGTTGTATACAAAGCGAAATATTTTTTATGTACTTGGCGTATTTTTTTACCTTTGCAAGGTTTTTTTATAGGGATTTCACATCTTTGTCAAATTTTATATGCTTCCTGTAAATTATTTTTTGGGGGAAAATATTAGTAAATTATTTTTAGGGATATTTTATTTTTGAAAATTGTTACTGTACGGTAAATTAGTCTTTCTACAAGTCATATCTAACAGTACAGGTTTTATGTTTTTGTGGTATACCGTTACTGAAATATTAGGTTTCATTCACAAGGGGTGGTTTTTAAAAATTATTATTATACGCTAAATTAGTCTTTGTAGAAACCTTAACTAACGGCATAGGTTTTATATTTTTGTGGCCCACCGTCTCTGAAATATTATATTTCACCCCCAAGGGGTGGTTTTTAAAAATTGCTATTATACGCTTAATTAGTCTTTCTACAAGTCATAACTAATAGTACAGGTTTTATATTTTTGTGGTGCATCGTTTCTGAAATATTAGATTTCACCCCCAAAGGGTGGTTTTTAAAAATTGTTATTATACACTTAATTAGTCTTTCTACAAGTCATAACTAATAGTACAGGTTTTATATTTTTGTGGTGCACCGTTTCTAAAATATTAAATTTCACCCCCAAGGGGTGGTTTTTAAAAATTATTATTATACGTTAAATTAGTCTTTGTAGAAACCTCAACTAACGGCATAGGTTTTATATTTTTGTGGCCCACCGTCTCTGAAATATTATATTTCACCCCCAAGGGGTGGTTTTTAAAAATTGTTATTATACGCTTAATTAGTCTTTCTACAAGTCATAACTAACAGTACAGATTTTATATTTTTGTGGTGCACCGTTTCTGAAATATTAGATTTCATCCCCCAAGGGGTTGTTTTTAAAAATTATTATTATACGCTAAATTAGTCTTTGTAGAAACCTTAACTAACGACACAGGTTTTATATTTTTGTGGTATACCGTTTCTGATATTGATTTCACCCCCAAGGGGTGGTTTTTAAAAATTGTTATTATACGCTTTTTTTTTTTTTTTTTCGCTGGCCGGGAGGTGGAAATCCTTTATGGAGACCCCTGGGTCGGCCCAGGGATACTGCGGGACTGAGTGCAATGGGGCGCGGGCGTAATAACCCCCGCTTCCCATACGTTACCCGCTAAAACCACCCCCCTGTGGGTGGTTCAGAAGGAACCACCCCAAAATGCCTGGAAATCCATCCGTATCCTAATTTCTGACCGGGGGGAACCGTTGAACACATTACTTCCCCCGGCCAGAAGGATTAAGCGCTTCCGGCGCCCGTCATACGACATCCATCGCTGTTAGAAGAGATTTGACTTCTTTCCTAGGTGTCCTCGTCATCGTCGCTATCACTCCTTAGGGGCCTACCCCTTCGCCTACCCCTCCGAAGGGGGGAGGCGGGGACAACGCTTGACGCTCTCGTTCATTTGCTTCTTTGGCCGTCATAACCGCCTCCGAGAACTCCACTACCGCGAGCCATGCCTTTCTCGAGTCCATCATCGCCCTAACCAGGTGTCCTAGGTCCAGATCCGTCCTTTGCTGCACAGGTTCGGCAAGGTCCAAGTCCGGTCCTACATCACCGATCAGTCCCGCTACCGGGCCTATAGCCAAGACCGGATCTTCTGTCTCGGCAGCCCTACCGCGCGGTACAACATCCGGGGGCCGTCTCAATCGAGAAAGGGGGGCCCGCCCGATCTTCTCAACGAGCCTTTCTCTCTCAGCCCGCCACCTGCTGCAAACCGACACCGTATGCTCGGTGGTATCATCCACACCCGCGTCACACATTACACACGTCGCATCCAAAGCCCGCTGGATTCTGCACAGGTATGCCTGAAAACACCCGTGACCCGTCAACATCTGAGTGAGGCGAAAGGTAAGACCACCACGATTCACCCAGTCCTTCAGCACTGGCCCAATTGCAGTAACCGTTCTCATGCCTGCCAAACCCGGACTGGTGAGATACGCGGCCCACTCTTCATGGGTTCTCTCTCGTTCCTGCTCGCGAATTCTAGAGATGCCCCTGTCATCGATGCCACCCTCGATCCTGTGAGTCGCTACCCTCTCGTAAATCCTGCGACGCTCTTCAACCATGAGAATCAACGGTGGAACTCTTGCCAGCAGCAAGGCTGCATCGAGTGCCACCGTCCTATATGCCGCGATCACTCTTATTACCACCGTACGGAGGACCCTATTTAATATTCGCTGCGACCTTGAAGAGGATTTCAGCGCATCGCACCAAACCGGAGCCGCATATAACATCACGGACAAAACATTTGCATACAGGCGTCTCTTGGCTTCACCTGGTCCTCTCAGATTGGGCATCAGCCTGCACAAGGCTCTAATAATTTTGCCCGCCTTCTCCGCAGTCTTCTCAAAGTGCTCGCAGAAGTTGAGACGCTCGTCAACCATGACGCCCAAATATTTCATGGACTTACCCGTTCTGATGCTATCTCGGTCCACCCGAATAGTGGGGAAAAATCTCACCCCTCTCTGCCTAGATATTAACACCGCCTCTGTTTTTCGAGTGGCGACCTTCACACCAACAAGACCAATACCATCCAGGGTCCTCGCGATTTGCAAATTAGCTCGTCGAACCACCGTATCCACTGTATCCGCAGTCGCCAGTATAAGGGTGTCATCCGCGTAGCATAACACCTGGCACCCGTACTCGATTCCGCCGCGAAGTACCCGATCGAAACCTATGTTCCAAAGCAGGGGGCCCAGGACTGAGCCTTGGGGTACCCCCGCCGTAACAGACCGGGTCTCGGTACCATTGGATGTAACATACTGAGTGGGTTCCGTTAGCGCACGGTGCGATAGCGCACCAACCCGATAAATTGCACACCAACCCGATAGCGCACGAAAGCACTATCCCCTCACACACGCACTCTCTCACACACACACACACACACACGGGGGGGTGCAAGGGGGGCCTTCGGCCCCCCTCCCGCACCCACCCCGTCCCCCTCGCTTCGCGTGAAAAGTTGCAAAGTGAATCCGTGCGCTATCGGGTTGGTGCGCTATCGAGATTGTGCGCGATTTACTTTGTGTGCTATCGGGACGTGTGCTATCGGGTTGGTGCGCTATCGGGAATTGTGTCAATTTTTCGTGTGCTATCGGGTTGGTGCGCTATCGCACCGTGCGCTAACGGGACCCTCCCTAACATACTCCACACGCCTTTCGAACAGGTATCCATCAATGATACGTCTCAGATAATCCGGGAACTCTTTCCGCCACATTGCCTTTCTGATCGATGGCCAAGGGATCGAGTTGAAGGCGTTTTTAATATCCAAGCTGACGGCAAGAACAACGCCGCCACCCTGGAACGCCAACTCCGCCGTATTCTTCAGCTTTATTAAAGCATCGCATGTGGATCGGCCCGCGACAAAACCATGCTGGGCTTCAGACAGGGCCGCTTCCTCCGAATCCATCATCCACTCGTTCAGTCTGGCGGCAATAACCCGCTCGAGTAGCTTCGCGATGTCCATAAGGAGGCATATTGGCCTGACCTTAGGCACCTCACCTTCCGGGGAAGCCTCCTTCGGGATGAACACAAGCCTGGCGCATTTCTATAAACGCGGAAAGACCCCGGTTCTCAGGCATTTCGTGTAACACTCCGCAACCCGTTCTATCATCTCATCCGGCATTAGCTTAAGCACCTTCAAAGGAATACCATCCAGTCCTGGAGCAGCATTATTAGCACCGTCCTTCATCATCCGGCGAATTTCTCCAGCAGTGACCGTACATTGTTCATCCCACGAAGGGACTGTCCAAATCGTACCCGGATCCGTTTCCACACCACCTGGAAAAAGTCCATCCACCATCGCACGAACCATCGGCGGCTCCAACGACTCAGTCAGCGCGCGAGACACCGGTCGCAGCTTACCAAGAACTAATTTATAGGGAAGACCCCAGGGGTCTTCATTAATAAGGGTGAGTAACTCGCCCCATGCACGAGCCTTTGCTGCAATAATCGCGGTTCGCAGCCTTTTTTTAGCCAAACGGTAAACCCGTCGGTATCCATCAATGTCTCGCTGCTCTTCCACATGACGCGCGCCTCTCGTAACCGCTCTGCACCACCTTCGCCTGCTCGCGATAGCCTCTGTTCTAAGATCCGCGATATTATCCGACCACCAGTAGGCAAATTTCCTTCCTGGGGGTCTCCTCGAACGGGGCGTACTACAATCCGCTGCTCCTCGCAACGACCGAGCGACCCATTCCGCATACTCATCTGGCGAACTGTTATCCAATGATAGCTCGCACGATGCGTTACTCCAAATTAACGCCGCCTGAAATTTGTCTGGGTCCATCTTCTTCCAGTTCCAACCCAGTAATAAACTGTCACGAGAAGGAGCTACGACCCTATTCAGCGCAAACGATACATAACCGTGGTCCGAGAGAGTCTCAATTTCCGACATGACACGCCATCCCGATACTACATTTACAATTCCGGTTGTACCCCATGTAAGGTCCACCACCGACGAGCCCTGTGGACGTATGCAGGTTGGTGTATTGCCCACATTCAATATTCTAAGATCTAATCCGGCAGCCCAGATCTCAACATGATCTCCCCTAATGTTCGCGTAACGGGAGCCCCACAGTGGGGAGAAGGCATTGAAGTCTCCTCCCACCACAGTGTCAAGTCCAGCAGAGCGCAACCAGTCCGCCATTTCATCCAATCTCCGGATCATCCGACGTAGGGATTCATTTGGAGGTAAGTAGCAGCTCATCATACATACATTTTTCAATTGGATCGCGACAAGTCCCTCATGCCTTTTTCTTACCTTTACAGGGCCCACCGTACATTCCACCAGACGGCAGCAAGTCCCTTCGTACAAATGGCCAAACAGGGACCATCCGCCAAACGAGGCGGCTCAGCAATCAGGCATAAGTCCGCATCCCACTCCTTCACATGATGAATCAAGAGGTCGTATGCACCACGACTCCTATTCAAGTTACACTGGATCACGCGCATTTCTACACCATCGGAGCAACCGTATCAGCCTGTCTCCGATCCAGGCCTCCAGCACCGGGCCGAGAGCCGCAGACCATTGCCCCAAGACGATGCTGCGAGCTCTTTCCATCAGCAGCGCACAATATACACTTGAACTGCTCCGAACACCTTCCTTTTATGGCCCGCTTCACCACAGCGAAGACACAGGTCACGTCGGTCCAATTCCGACTCACACCTGGCTTGAACATGTCCAAACGACCACACTTATAACATTGGACGGGCCTCGTACTAAGAAGCTCCACTCTTGCGTTAGTCCAGCCAATACACACCCTCCGGCAATTGGACACTCTAATAGCTGCTGCCATTGGAAGCCTAATCCACGTCATATAGAGGCCATTCCGCATCGGTCTCATAGGACTGGACATCACGTCCTCCACAGCACATCCACCAACTTCCGCCGCCACAGCAGCCACTTCTTCAATCGTCACCGACGCATCTACGCCAACTACTCGCAGATCTCCTCGAACCACAGGACGGGTCACCACCGCAGATTCACCTAGGACCTTAGTAAGTTCTCCTCTCAACTTTTCGGCACGTACACTACCGTCAGGACCCGGTACCTCTATTAGGAGTGCGCCTCCTATTGCCTTTTTAATTCTAGTATTTTTTATTCCTAGATCGCTAAGGGAAATCTTCTCTTTCGCCTTACGCAACGCATCGGCATATGAGAAGCCCTCAACGTTGCCTTTAATCGAAACCGCAGCGCTTCGAGGAGCCCTCCTCCTCGGGAGGGGTTTGTTGTCGCTGCTGTTTACACTATTTACAATTCTATTATCTACTCTACTTACAGCATGCTGGTCCCCTCCCACAATGCGAGGGAGCCCGCGCCCTCTCCTCTCAGACTCATCATCCTCCAGCGGACGATCACCCGACGACAAGGTAGGTATCGCTCTTCTTCTTCTATTCCTCCGCGATCCTTTCTTCCTAGATACAGTGCTCCATTCGCTATTAGAATCCGCAGCATCTCCGCCAGACACACCGGTACTCCCAGGGGTACCGGGAGTCTGCGAAGGCTGCGATCGAGCTGAAGCTCCATCATGTGGGGGGACCAGTTGAACGTTACTCTTCACCCTTACCCTCGGTACACGCCGAAGAAGGGGAGAGTCCGCCAGGTCCTCCTTCTTCATATTCCAGGATTCCTCTCTCTTCTCTTCTCCCTTAGGTTTAAGTTGCCTCAACACCTCATCCACAATTTTCCTCACTAACCCTTCTTCTTCTTTTTCAGGATCAACCGTATCTGTCGGCCTTTCGATCTTCATTAGTTGGATGCTTCTCATCCTCGACTCCAATTTCGACGACGGAAGACCCTCCATTCCAGGTAATATTTCACATACCATTTTTCCGTTTTCTAATTCGTTCTTTCTTTTTCCAGGTTCACCATCGGACTCCGGCGGACAACTCATCCTAGTCAACCTCACTCGGACATCCTTCAACGGCGGACCAGGCATCAGGGACTCATCCTTCTTCAGGTAAGTCGCTTCACGAAACTCATTTTCCTTTGTTAATTTTCTTTTTTCTTCTTTTCCAGGTTTCACCACGGATTTCTCTTCCTCGGACATCGTCGTACCAGCATCATCCAGTCGACGGGACAACGAGACATCATCACTCCTCAAGTAAGTTGACTCTTTGCACTTTTTACAGGGTCCGTATATATTAACTGACGGAGACTCTATAATTTGAGGCATTGGAGAAGTCGCTCTATCCCGCCTTGCTTTTAGGAGGTAGAGCCGGCTAGCCTCCGCTTTTTCCTTATCCTCAACAGCTTTCAGGGCTTTCGCTTGTAAATCGCCAATAAGCTCCGTAAGTTCCTTAACTTCACTCTTAAGGCTAATCACTTCTTTTTCATAGATATCCACTCTAGAGGACATCTCGATATTCTGTTTCCTCAAGAAACTAATATCGCCGTTGTCCTGCACTCTCTCAGACAATAACTGCACGAGTCTAGTAAGTGCAGCCGTTCTTTCCGTAATACGTCTCATTAATGGACCCTGCATTGTTTTGCACTTCTTTTTAATGAAATCTATTTCATCAATCCATCGCTGTGCCATGGCTTCAAGACTGGGAGTTGATCTGTCCCTCAATTCATCAAAATCTTGAGGGACCTCCTCGAGTTCTTTCACTACCCTGTTTGCAACTTTCTCTTTGTTTAAGAAGGGCTTTCTGCCCACCATCTTGCCCTTTTTCTCGGCGGAGGGAGGGGGAGTGGATCCCCTGTCCTCCGGATTCCTCGATGGAGAGATCACTGCCGGTTGTTCCTCATCCGGCTGCCCTTCATCCGTCGACCACCCCTCCTCACTGTCGGAGTCTCTCTTTGTAGCTGACCTCATCCTCTTCTTAGATGGACGCGCACATTTATTAAAAGTCCTAACACCACGGGGTCTGAGTTTCCTCTGACTCCCGGACTCACCAGTCTGCTCTAGTTCGGAACTCGACTCGGCTTTCTTTCTTTTCCGTCTAGATACTTTAACACCACCTTGGGGATTCGCACTCGCAGCACCACCTTCCGGACTTCCATCACTCCGCGAAGTATTCAACCTCACTCTAGATCGACTATTCATTTCATCCTCACCACACGGACTTGGCGTATCATTGTCTATAATTATCCTAGCGCCCGGTCTTCCACGCGTCGCGCGCACTCTCCTCGGTTTCGGAGTAAGAGTAGGTGGGTCCTCCAAGGAAGATACATAAACCTCTCCTTCCCCCTCACCTTCACTCACTACTATAACTTCTTTTTTGGGTGACGTTCCATCAACATCGGCGGCTTCCACTCTCGAAGGATCCTCAGCCATCTTCGCAGTCGTCCTTTCACCCATTGTGCCTGCGGTGCACACTCCGGGAAGCCCATGGCTCGATGTCGATGAGGCAGGAACTGAGACGATATCCCCGCCACACCGGTCCTGGGGGCTCCGATCACCCTCTGGAACCGTAAGCTTCAAATCATTGTCCGTGTGTATATCCATGTCAATCATTAATTTGGCTGTTTGACAGAGGGGAGCCACCCCAGAGGAAAAAAAAAAGAGGGGGATACAAAAAGTGATAGACAGGAAACAAGGATAGGAACAAGGAAAGGAAAGGAGCGCCAGATGCGCCATTCACACATTACACACACATTCATCCATAGCCCAGGAGTTGAAAGGAAAAAAGGTAAGGTTGAAGGGATCAAAAGAAGAAAGAATAGATGAAGAGTAGAGAAAAGAATGAGTCGGGGCGTTTTCCCGCCCCTAACGACACTCGGTGGGCCGGGCATTTGAAGTCAGGGTTTGCCATCCCCTATCCGCATCAGGCCAAAGTGCCCGAGGGGAGCGGAACCCCTCTTCCTCCCCTTCCGGGGAGGGAAGTGCAATGCGAGCTCTTAGTCAGCCGCCCCGGGCCCCCGGGCCCCCCCGACGCGAAAGCGTCGAAGAGGGGGCCCGAAGGACCCACAGGACCCCCCCCGACATCTAGGTGTCGAAGTGGGGGGCCCGATGGGCCCGGAGACCCGAGGCGGCCTAAGCCTCTCCACCACATCAAGGTGGCCCGCATCGGAGAGGGTTATTATACGCTTAATTAGTCTTTCTACAAGTCATAACTAATAGTACAGGTTTTATATTTTTGTGGTGCATCGTTTCTGAAATATTAGATTTCACCCCCAAAGGGTGGTTTTTAAAAATTGTTATTATACACTTAATTAGTCTTTCTACAAGTCATAACTAATAGTACAAGTTTTATATTTTTGTGGTGCATCATTTCTGAAATATTAGATTTCACCCCCAAAAGGTGGTTTTTAAAAATTGTTATTATACACTTAATTAGTCTTTCTACAAGTCATAACTAATAGTACAGGTTATATATTTTTGTGGTGCACCGTTTCTGAAATATGAGATTTCACCCCTATGGGGTGGTTTTTAAAAATTATTATTATACGCTAAATTAGTCTGTAGAAACCTCAACTAACGGCACAGGTTTTATATTTTTGTGGTATACCGTTTCTGAAATATTAGATTTCACCCCCAAGGGGTGGTTTTTAAAAATTGTTATTATACGCTTAATTAGTCTTTCTACAAGTCATAACTAACAGTACAGATTTTATATTTTTGTGGTGCACCGTTTCTGAAATATTAGATTTCACCCCCAAGGGGTTGTTTTTAAAAATTATTATTATACCGCTTAATTAGTCTTTCTACAAGTCATAACTAATAGTACAGGTTTTATATTTTTGTGGTGCACCGTTTTTGAAATATTAGATTTTACCCCCAAGGGGTGGTTTTTAAAAATTATTATTATACGTTAATCTTTGTAAAAATTTTAACTAACAGTACAGGTTTTATATTTTTATGGTGCACCGTTTCTGAAATATTAGATTTCACTCAATTATTACTATTTTTCAAAATTGTTATTATATGACAATTATTTTTTTAGAAATTTTATTTAATCAAATAAATTCCATATTTTTACGTTCCTGAGATAATAATTTCCATCTCCTAAGGGGTTATTTTTGAAAATTACTATACGATAAATTAATCTCTCATACGTATGCACACACATACACACGTATTACACGTGTATGCACGCACATATACATTTAACTACTTGTATTATGTTTTAATATATCATAGTATTACGTTTTAATATGATACGATATGTACGTAAAAAATTAACGCACAATGTTACGCATATATACACATAATTTTGTCTCTCAAGGTCAAGGTCAAGGCGTATTTGCACACTCGAACGAATAATCGTACATGAGCGTTGCAAATGCGCCTTGAGGGACAAACTCGCTTTACGTGTGTGCGTGCGAGCATATATACGTGAGTCTGAACCTGGAAATGATGGAAAACGATAAAATGTCACATTTCTGATATGCGGTCATTATTTCTCGGGATTGACTGCACCAATCTTATTCAAACTGGTCGCAATCGAAAGCTTGTATACATATTATGTTATAAAAGTATCGTTAGATTTATGATTACGGCTTTAGTTTTTGAAATATTTTAATTGAAAGTTTATAAGACCCAAAATTCCGGATGAGGTACTTGGTAGCGCCGCGTCGAGGACAGTGACTCTCAATGGTCGGATCCAGTTTTTTTCCAGTTTTTTTTATGTACTTGGCGTCGCGACGCTACCGCGTCGCTTGATATCGCGAAGAGAACGCATACGAAAGAGAACGATAATAGCGCGAGAACAACGTGTGCGAGAGAGAACGATAACAGCTAAGATAACGCGTGCGAGCGAGAACGAAGATATCGCGAGACTTACAACTAACGCGACGCTTAGAACGATAATAGCGCAAGACAACGCGTACAAAAGAGAGAACGATAATAGCTAAGATAACGCGTGCGAGAGAGAACGAAGATATCGCGAGACTTACAACTAACGCGTGAGAGAGAGCGCAACGAAGATATCGCGAGACTTACAACTAGCGCAAGAGAGACGCAAAGGATGGGAACGCAAGGAGAGGCGCGTAAATAACCGATTTTTTCTTTTTTTTTTTAAATTAAAATATATAACATTTATTTTAGAATGTGTATTATACAATTTCGTGTGTGTGTGTGTGTGTGTGTGTGTGTGTGTGTGTGATGTGCTTAATATGTAATAATATTTAATAATAATATAATAATAATATAAAAGATATAATAATAATGATATAAAATATAAAAAAAATATAATAAAAAATATATGGGGAGGGGGTGCGCCGGGCTGAGGGGAGGCCGCTCCTGGAACAGAAAAAGAGACATTTCATTAGTTTTTAATAATTTATTGTAAGATACTTTTGTGATGTAATATAAATTGAAAGTTACTTACAATATTATCCATTTATTTTAATTTGTGCAAATGGGACACATATTGCATGGTATTATTTGATGCAAATTTTTCCTGCACTCTTTGCAATAACTGCCTAATAATAGAGCACAATAATCCGTTTTGTGTTTCCTGACGGAGTATACGTTTCGAAACGACGATGCCAATCTCAGAAAACAGTCTGAACAATACTTAGTTCCTTCTTCCACATCATAATAATAATATTTGATGCGACACATTTTTATGGTAATATCCAGATTATTTATTTCCATCGCGTTTAAATGTTTATACTTTTTCAGTCTTAATTCTTCATCATTATCACTAGCATAATCTGAATCCACTAAAGGTGGTATTTCTTCCTCGGATTCTTCCTCAGAGCCATCCTCGTCTGATTCGTCTAGATTATCAACATCCATTTGGTTGCCATCTTCGACGATAACAACCTCTTCAATGTCCTCGTCGATGATAATAACATCTTCGTCATCGATGATAATAATCTCTTCTTCAGCCATTGCACTAACGTAACACAAGACTAACGAAACGCAAAGAACAACGAAAGAAATAATATTCTAATGTCGCAGACTCCTCTTCATTATATATATCTTTTAATATCTTTTGTCTCATTCCAACTAGAGCATCACGTCTCATCTACCTCAGCATTTCTCTACATCTTTAGCGGAGCGTGTTGAGAAAAGTATAACTATTCTTATTCGTATGGGAGGAAAGAAATAAAATCATAGATGAAATAAAAATAATTATTTATTGCACGCATCGTAAAAAATATCATTTACAGCACATGTTAGTAATTCACAATCGATTAATGATTCACTGTTAAAGACATCACTATCGCGTATCGTTTTTACAGCATCGCATACAGTAGTAATATTGTTACGTCGTAAAACAGTTTCAAATTGTTTAAATTTTTCATTCACGAGATACGTATTCTCGCATAACCAATTATGCATATGATCGATACAATGTTCAAAATTAAATAAATGTAATAATGTCAGTGGTTTCATGTACAAAGAATTTTCGCATAATGCGAGTTTTACAATTTTCGATTGATACATTTCAATCGATAAATCTCCAATCCTTAATGGGAGAGCAGTCGATTGTAGAAATTGTTCAATGTCTGCTTGCTTCTGCATCAACAAATTCCACGTTGAGAAAGGCAACACTATTTGATTGCCTCGATTATCGCCGAGAATCAGTTTCACGTACGACACAGCTCCAACGCTTATTCCAATGTCCAAATACTTGTACGACGTTGGGGTTAAAGCGTATCTTCTTCCAAGTATGCGAGTCGCACGACGAGGTTGAATGCTATAAAAATATATAAATTAGATCAATATTTAAAAAAATTAATAAATAAAATTTTTAAACGATCAAAACTTACGTGTCACATTTTTGCTTCTTACACGGTAGAGTTTCACCGTTTCGAATCGGAACGTAAAAATTCATGTTGATTTCTTCAGCGAACCTTTCACACGCGCGATTGATGCAATACTGATCGTATTAGAATTAATATCAATTCAAATAGTATCGCAAATTGCGATGTAGAGGGGATTATTGCTGACACGACATTTTAATTTCCTCTAAAATTTCGTCGCACCGATGTACGGCTGCGATGACATCATCCCCAGAACAAAGATTTAGCTGAATTCGTTAAAATCGAGCGCCGATGTACAGCTGCTCCTGATGCAATCACGTTAGATTTTTTCAAATGTACGTGACAAAACGCGAAATTTTCAAGGTTAAGATGCACATCGGAACAAAGATTAACCGTCAAGGTTAAAACGCACATCACCCCTAGACAAAGATTTAGCTGAATGTGCTAAAATCAAGCGCCGATGTACGGCTGCTTCTGACGCAATCACGTCAGATTTTTTTAAATGTACGTGACAAAACGCGAAATTATCAAGGTTAAATTGCAGACGCTACTCCGGGGAATTTTTTAAGATGAAATCATTCTAGAATGTTCGATGATATGCATGAGACAGTATATAAATCATGCCGTCAAGGTTAAAACACACATCACCCCTAGACAAAGATTTAGCTGAATGTGCTAAAATCAAGCGTCGATTTACGGCTGCTCCTGATGCAATCACATCAGATTTTTCAAATGTACGTGACAACACGCGAAATTTTCAAGGTTAAGATGTGCATCTGAACAAAGATTAACCGCCAAGGTTAAAACGCACATCACCCCTAGACAAAGATTTAGCTGAATGCGATAAAATCGAGCGCAGATGTACGGCTGCTCTCGATGCAACCACGTTAGATTTTTCAAATGTACGTGACAAAACGTGAAATTATCAAGGTTAAATTGCAAACGCTACTCCGGGGAATTTTTTAAGATGAAATCATTCTAGAATGTTCGATGATATGCATGAGACAGTATATAAATCATGATAAAGAGGCACACCCCACCAGTATTTTTGATAAAGTACATCAGGAACTATCATTAGGAAGCGCATTTCGCAAGTCTGATACAATATGGAGAAACAAAATTTGCGAGAGCAATCCACTTTGGTGAATTCATTGGAAGACTACATTGTGTGGGAGCAACGATGTGATAAGTATATCGAGTCGTTGGAAGAGCAAAGTCGCATCAAGCGACCGCGATTATCGATCGGATATGGACAATCGCTGATTGCTCGGATCGCGCGCCTCGAAGGGTTGAAAAATTCGGTACGTGGACGTTTCGTACACACGGGTGCCGGATGTAGCACGCGTCAAAATGGACTTGCGTGGCGCGAGATTGATACGGCGTTCGAGAGCCGCATATTATCTGATGCAGTGATAAATTATAATCACATCGAACCGCGCCAATTTCTCGATGACGCCAAAGACATTGTGTTGGAACATGTGAAGGATGTTATGAAAAAACATTATAATGTGAAAGTGAACACAATATTTAACGGTGAATTTGTGGCTGGGGATAAACACGCCAACAAAAGTATCAATACGAGAAACTATGAACTCTTTCGCACATCCGATTTACGCGAGTGGTACGAACGGCGCGTTATCGAACCCACCCTAGCGTCTCTGGAAGAGTTTCAGGAACGTGATAGCGGGTGGGCTTTGTCGCGAATACTAAATTTAACTGTAAATATAAATAAGTATAATCCTATGCGTGCGAGATGTCACATTAAGTTACCGCGGGAGATTATGTTGAAAAGAGCGGTGATTAACGTACAATCAAAGGATAATGCATGTTTCGCGTGGGCAGTGGTCGCCGCACTATACCCGCCGAAAGAAAGGCGGAACGGGAATCATCGTACCCGCATTACACGACAGTGCTGAATCTCCAGAACATTGAGTTTCCAGTGACTGTAAACCAAATAAAAAGTTTTGAACTTGCCAATGACATTTCTGTAAATGTGTACAGCATCGAAGACAAGAACAGCATTGTCCCGATGCGTCTTTCACAGCAGAAGCGGGATAAGCATGTCAACTTGCTGTATATTGAAGATGACAACAGCGTCGGACATTTCGCTTGGATTAAGAATTTATCCCGGCTCGTGAGCTCACAATTGAGCAAAAAGGAGCACAAGAAATATATCTGCGACCGGTAAGTTTAATTTATATTATTTGAATAATTATAAGTTATGTAGCAAATTGTATATAAATCTTTAAAAAATTTTTTCTTTTACAGATGCTTACATTATTTTAATTCGGACGCCAAGTTGCAGTCGCATACGGTCGACTGCGGAAAGATGAACGATTGCGCTGTCCGATTGCAGAGCGATAAGGACAAGTGGTTATCGTTCAATAACTTTAATCGGAAGGAGCGGCTTCCATTTGTGGTCTACGCTGACTTGGAATGCGTTCTAGCCAAGATGGATGAAGAACAGCGAAATTTGCGTCAACACCATCGAGTATTTAGTTTAGCCTATTATGTACATTGTTCATACGACGAATCGTTATCGGCGTATCATTCGCGTCGTAGCGCTGATTGTATAGCATGGTTCGCCGAAGACCTCAAAAATTTAGCGTTACGTGTAAAAAATATTTTAAAAACAAATGTCCCCATGGTAAATTTGACGTCCGAAGAATGGGAAAAATTCCATAGCGCCACTCAATGTCATATATGCGAAAAACCGTTCGTGCAAGACGATACACGCGTTCGCGATCATTGCCATCTGACCGGACGGTACAGAGGTCCAGCACACTCAAATTGTAATTTAAATTATAAAGAATCTTTTTGTATTCCAATAGTTTTTCATAATTTATCCTGTTACGATTCACACTTTATTATCGAGGAAATAGCCACATCGTTTGAAGGGAAAATCGAGTTACTTCCGATAAGAAAAGAGAAATATATTTCGTTCACAAAAGATGATTGTATGGAAGAAGAATCAAAAAATCATGTAAAATTACGTTTTATCGATTCATTCAAATTTCTCGCATCGAGTCTCGACAAATTGGCATCGTTTTTGGATAAAGACAAACTCAAAATTTTAAAATCAGAATATCAAAATTTATCAACATAAAATTTCAATTTGTTAACGCGGAAAGGTGTATTTCCGTACGAATACGTGGACTCGGTAGATAAGTTGCAAGATACGTGTTTACCACCGCGCGAATCATTTTACAGTTCCTTGACCGGTGACACTGTATCCGAGAGCGATTACGCGCACGCCGAGAACATCTGGACGCGATTCTCCATTCGGACGCTAGGCGAATATAGCGACTTGTACCTTAAAATTGATGTCTTGTTATTAGCCGATATTTTCGAAAACTTTCGAGATAAATGTATCGAAAGTTACGGACTCGACCCCGCGTATTACTATACTCTCCCCGGATACACGTGGGATGCCATGTTGAAGCATACGAAAATTACGTTCGAGTTGCTTACCGACATCGACATGGTTATGTTCATCGAACGTGGTATACGCGGCGGTCTGAGTCAATGTTCGGGTAGATACGCTCGCGCTAATAACAAGTACATGGAGTCGTACGATCCATCGAAACCATCATCGTACTTGATGTACTTTGATGTAAATAATTTGTACGAATGTGTCAACCGTTGCCCTATGCCGATTTTCAATGGGTCGACAATGTAACCAATTTTGACGTATCATCCATCGCGCTAGATTCGCCTACAGGCTATATCCTCGAAGTGGACCTCGAGTATCCGCAACATCTTCACGATGTGCACACCGACCTACCGTTTTGCCCGACACGCAACAAACCACCTGGCAAGCGGGAATTCAAACTGCTTGCAACGCTATACGATAAGAAGCGTTACGTGATACACTACCGCAACCTGCAGCAGTGTACGCGTCACGGTCTTCGCGTTACAAAAATACATCGAATTTTACAGTTTTCACAATCTCCCTGGCTTCAAAATTACATAGAATTAAATACACATTTTAGAACATTGGCTAAAAATGATTTCGAAAAAAATTTATATAAATTAATGAATAATGCGGTGTTTGGTAAAACGATGGAAAATGTGCGCAATCGTGTCGATGTTAAATTATTAACAAAGTGGGATGATCGGTACGGCGCAGAGGCGATGATCGCGAAACCAAATTTCCACAGCAGAAGCGTTTTTTCAGAAAACTTAATCGCTGTGGAATTGCGTAAACTCGAGGTGAAATTCTACAAACCGATTTACGTGGGTATGTGGATACTCGACATATCCAAGACATGTTTGTACGAATTTCATCACGAGTATATGACGCCAATGTATCGCGACAAATGCCGGGTAATGTACACCGATACGGATAGTCTCATATATCACATTGAGTGCGCGGATGTGTATGAGAATATGAAGTGTGATATCATCAGATTCGACACGAGCGATTATGCGGTGGATAATGCGTACGGTATACCGCTTGTAAATAAAAAGGTACCGGGTCTAATGAAGGACGAAAACAACGGTGCCATAATGACTGAATTCGTCGGGCTCAGAGCAAAGATGTACGCGTTACGAGGGAATGGGAAAAAGGACACAAAGAAAGTTAAAGGTGTCAAGAGTAACGTTGTCGCGAGAACGATAACGTTTGACGATTACACGCGGTGTTTAAACGAAGAAATTGAAATGACACGTCAGCAGTCGTGTATACGATCTAAATTACATCAAGTATACACGATCTGTGAGACGAAAATTGCTCTGAGTCCGTACGACGATAAGCGGTATATCATACCCGAAACCACCGAAACGTTACCGTGGGGACATTACAGAATACCATTGTAAATAAATGTATATTTTATTTATTATTAATTGTATATTTTGTACATAAACATGTATATTTTTATATATTTTATACATTTTATATATTTTTATATTTTAATAAATTTTATATATATATTTTTTTATACACATATTTTATATATATATATTTTAATAAATATTTATAATACATTATTTTTATGTATCCAAGAGTTGTATGATTTATCCATTCCCAACCATTTCCCGCAAAATTTTTTCCACGAGATATACGTCGGGATTAGCGACGCGTTGTAGTTCGTATTCGTAGAATCCTCCAGCGACGGGATCTCCACGCGAATCTTCGAGTATGAATGTCGCGGGATTAGTTTTCTGCACCTCGACAATCTTAAAAACTTTGGTCGTCCAATTAGGTGTGAAACCTTTTTCAAAGATGGTCGTCATCGAACGGCTATCGAACGGTAATTGAACGGTCATCGAACGGAATTGAACGGTAATCGAACGGAATTGAACGGTCATCGAACGGAAACGAACGGTCATCGAACGCCCGTCGAACGGAAACGAACGCTCGTTGAACGGTCATCGAACGGTAATTGAACGGTCATCGAACGGAAATGAACGGTCATCGAACGGAATTGAACGGTCATCGAACGGAATTGAACGGTCATCGAACGGAAACGAACGGTCATCGAACGCCCGTTGAACGGAAACGAACGCTCGTTGAACGGTCATCGAACGGTAATTGAACGGTCATCGAACGGAATTGAACGGTCATCGAACGGAAACGAACGCCCGTCGAACGGAAATGAACGGTTATCGCACGCCCGTCGAACGGAAACGAACGCTCGTTGAACGGTCATCGAACGGTAATTGAACAGTCATCGAACGGAATTGAACGGTAATCGAACGGAATTGAACGGTCATCGAACGGAAACGAACGCCCGTCGAACGGAAATAAACGGTTATCGAACGCCCGTCGAACGGAAACGAACGCTTGCTGAACGGTCATCGAACGGTAATTGAACGGTCATCGAACGGAATTGAACGGTAATCGAACGGAATTATTGTTAATTCCGTTCGATTACCGTTCAATTCCGTTCGATGACCGTTCAATTACCGTTCGATGACCGTTCAACAAGCGTTCGTTTCCGTTCGACGGGCGTTCGATATTGTTAATTCCGTTCGATTACCGTTCAATTCCGTTCGATGACTGTTCAATTACCGTTCGATGACCGTTCAACAAGCGTTCGTTTCCGTTCGACGGGCGTTCGATAACCGTTTATTTCCGTTCGACGGGCGTTCGTTCCCGTTCGATGACCGTTCAATTCCGTTCGATTACCGTTCAATTCCGTTCGATGACCGTTCAATTACCGTTCGATGACCGTTCAACAAGCGTTCGTTTCCGTTCGACGGGCGTTCGATAACCGTTTATTTCCGTTCGACGGGCGTTCGTTTCCGTTCGATGACCGTTCAATTCCGTTCGATTACCGTTCAATTCCGTTCGATGACCGTTCAATTACCGTTCGATGACCGTTCAACAAGCGTTCGTTTCCGTTCGACGGGCGTTCGATAACCGTTTATTTCCGTTCGACGGGCGTTCGTTTCCGTTCGATGACCGTTCAATTCCGTTCGATTACCGTTCAATTCCGTTCGATGACCGTTCAATTACCGTTCGATAGCCGTTCGATGACGACCATCTTTGAAAAAGGTTTCACACCTAATTGGACGACCAAAGTTTTTAAGATTGTCGAGGTGCAGAAAACTAATCCCGCGACATTCATACTCGAAGATTCGCGTGGAGATCCCGTCGCTGGAGGATTCTACGAATACGAACTACAACGCGTCGCTAATCCCGACGTATATCTCGTGGAAAAAATTTTGCGGGAAATGGTTGGGAATGGATAAATCATACAACTCTTGGATACATAAAAATAATGTATTATAAATATTTATTAAAATATATATATATAAAATATGTGTATAAAAAAATATATATATAAAATTTATTAAAATATAAAAATATATAAAATGTATAAAATATATAAAAATATATACATGTTTATGTACAAAATATACAATTAATAATAAAGAAAATATACATTTATTTACAATGGTATTCTGTAATGTCCCCACGGTAACGTTTCGGTGGTTTCGGTGATATACCGCTTATCGTCGTACGGACTCAGAGCAATTTTCGTCTCACAGATCGTGTATACTTGATGTAATTTAGATCGTATACACGACTGCTGACGTGTCATTTCAATTTCTTCGTTTAAACACCGCGTGTAATCGTCAAACGTTATCGTTCTCGCGACAACGTTACTCTTGACACCTTTAACTTTCTTTGTGTCCTTTTTCCCATTCCCTCGTAACGCGTACATCTTTGCTCTGAGCCCGACGAATTCAGTCATTATGGCACCGTTGTTTTCGTCCTTCATTAGACCCGGTACCTTTTTATTTACAAGCGGTATACCGTACGCATTATCCACCGCATAATCGCTCGTGTCGAATCTGATGATATCACACTTCATATTCTCATACACATCCGCGCACTCAATGTGATATATGAGACTATCCGTATCGGTGTACATTACCCGGCATTTGTCGCGATACATTGGCGTCATATACTCGTGATGAAATTCGTACAAACATGTCTTGGATATGTCGAGTATCCACATACCCACGTAAATCGGTTTGTAGAATTTCACCTCGAGTTTACGCAATTCCACAGCGATTAAGTTTTCTGAAAAAACGCTTCTGCTGTGGAAATTTGGTTTCGCGATCATCGCCTCTGCGCCGTACCGATCATCCCACTTTGTTAATAATTTAACATCGACACGATTGCGCACATTTTCCATCGTTTTACCAAACACCGCATTATTCATTAATTTATATAAATTTTTTTCGAAATCATTTTTAGCCAATGTTCTAAAATGTGTATTTAATTCTATGTAATTTTGAAGCCAGGGAGATTGTGAAAACTGTAAAATTCGATGTATTTTTGTAACGCGAAGACAGTGACGCGTACACTGCTGCAGGTTGCGGTAGTGTATCACGTAACGCTTCTTATCGTATAGCGTTGCAAGCAGTTTGAATTCCCGCTTGCCAGGTGGTTTGTTGCGTGTCGGGCAAAACGGTAGGTCGGTGTGCACATCGTGAAGATGTTGCGGATACTCGAGGTCCACTTCGAGGATATAGCCTGTAGGCGAATCTAGCGCGATGGATGATACGTCAAAATTGGTTACTTTGTCGACCCATTGAAAATCGGCATAGGGCAACGGTTGACACATTCGTACAAATTATTTACATCAAAGTACATCAAGTACGATGATGGTTTCGATGGATCGTACGACTCCATGTACTTGTTATTAGCGCGAGCGTATCTACCCGAACATTGACTCAGACCGCCGCGTATACCACGTTCGATGAACATAACCATGTCGATGTCGGTAAGCAACTCGAACGTAATTTTCGTATGCTTCAACATGGCACGTGTATCCGGGGAGAGTATAGTAATACGCGGGGTCGAGTCCGTAACTTTCGATACATTTATCTCGAAAGTTTTCGAAAATATCGGCTAATAACAAGACATCAATTTTAAGGTACAAGTCGCTATATTCGCCTAGCGTCCGAATGGAGAATCGCGTCCAGATGTTCTCGGCGTGCGCGTAATCGCTCTCGGATACAGTGTCACCGGTCAAGGAACTGTAAAATTATTCGCGCGGTGGTAAACACGTATCTTGCAACTTATCTACCGAGTCCACGTATTCGTACGGAGATACACCTTTCCGCGTTAACAAATTGAAATTTTATGTTGATAAATTTTGATATTCTGATTTTAAAATTTTGAGTTTGTCTTTATCCAAAAACGATGCCAATTTGTCGAGACTCGATGCGAGAAATTTGAATGAATCGATAAAACGTAATTTTACATGATTTTTTGATTCTTCTTCCATACAAACATCTTTTGTGAACGAAATATATTTCTCTTTTGTTATCGGAAGTAACTCGATTTTCCCTTCGAACGATGTGGCTATTTCCTCGATAATAAAGTGTGAATCGTAACCGGATAAATTATGAAAAACTATTGGAATACAAAAAGATTCTTTATAATTTAAATTACAATTTGAGTGTGCTGGACCTCTGTACCGTCCGGTCAGATGGCAATGATCGCGAACGCGTGTATCGTCACGAACGGTTTTTCGCATATATGACATTGAGTGGCGCTATGGAATTTTTCCCATTCTTCGGACGTCAAATTTACCATGGGGACATTTGTTTTTAAAATATTTTTTACACGTAACGCTAAATTTTTGAGGTCTTCGGCGAACCATGCTATACAATCAGCGCTACGACGCGAATGATACGCCGATAACGATTCGTCGTATGAACAATGTACATAATAGGCTAAACTAAATACTCGATGGTGTTGACGCAAATTTCGCTGTTCTTCATCCATCTTGGCTAGAACGCATTCCAAGTCAGCGTAGACCACAAATGGAAGCCGCTCCTTCCGATTAAAGTTATTGAACGATAACCACTTGTCCTTATCGCTCTGCAATCGGACAGCGCAATCGTTCATCTTTCCGCAGTCGACCGTATGCGACTGCAACTTGGCGTCCGAATTAAAATAATGTAAGCATCTGTAAAAGAAAAAATTTTTTAAAGATTTATATACAATTTGCTACATAACTTATAATTATTCAAATAATATAAATTAAACTTACCGGTCGCAGATATATTTATGATTCTTGTGTTTGCTGAGTTGCGAGCTCACGAGCCGGGATAAATTCTTAATCCACGCAAAATGTCCAACACTGTTGTCGTCTTCAATGAAGAGCAAGTTGATATGCTTATCCCGCTTCTGCTGCGAAAGACGCATTGGGACAATGCTGTTCTTGTCTTCGATGTTGTACACATTTATAGAAATGTTATTGGCAAGTTCAAAATTTTTTATTTGGTTCATAGTCACTAGAAACTCAATGTTTTGGAGATTCAGCACTGTCGTGTAATGCGGGTACGAGGATTCCCGTTCCGCGTTCCTTTCGGCGGGGTATAGTGCGGCGACCACTGCCCACGCGAAACATGCATTATCCTTTGATTGTACGTTAATCACCGCTCTTTTCAACATAATCTCCCGCGGTAACTTAATGTGACATCTCGCACGCATAGGATTATACTTATTTATATTTACAGTTAAATTTAGTATTCGCGACAAAGCCCACCCGCTATCACGTTCCTGAAACTCTTCCAGAGACGCTAGGGTGGGTTCGATAACGCGCCGTTCGTACCACTCGCGTAAATCGGATGTGCGAAAGAGTTCATAGTTTCTCGTATTGATACTTTTGTTGGCGTGTTTATCCCCAGCCACAAATTCACCGTTAAATATTGTGTTCACTTTCACATTATAATGTTTTTTCATAACATCCTTCACATGTTCCAACACAATGTCTTTGGCGTCATCGAGAAATTGGCGCGGTTCGATGTGATTATAATTTATCACTGCACCAGTTAATATGCGGCTCTCGAACGCCGCACAGTGGGACCAAAGCGCCGTTTAAGCGGACAAAACCTCAAAAATAAAAGTTGTTGCTAGGATTTTTAATTATTGTAGTATTATGCAGATATGTCCTAAGCTTATGAAAATATATGCCATTTAATGATTCATCATCAGACTAATAAGAAAACCAGGCGTAAAGTTCGTGGTTGTGAGAGATTTTGAAACGCTTTGTAAATCATAGTAATAATATGTTGGTCTCCTGATACTAGAGAATGTTAGAAATAGATGAAATGTAATATTTCTTAGTTTTGCTGAACCTTTTTATTGTAGAAATATTATGGAATAAATAATTATTGCATAGGTATAAGATATAAAAATTTTATTCTGTAATTATGATGCATGAAGTAAAATAATAAATTTCTCGAAGGGTTATAAAAAAAGCCCCACGAGGCCCCGCTCTGTTTTCATCATGAATTGTAAGCTAAAGATATCCATGAAGCGCACGCCAAAGCGCTTGTGCTCATACTTGCTCCATTTTGAGAAAATTGCATTTTTTTATACAGAGACGCATGGCGCACAGTGTCAGATTTTGGTTTTTTTTTTTCAAAAATCAATAACTTCCGAAGGAAATAAGATATCGCAATGGATTTTTTTTAAATTAAAGGTAATTGGACGTAGAATAGTGGAAAAATATAGAAAAAGCGTGAAAAAAATTTTCCGAGCCGGAAAAGTTGTGGAAAGTCGGATTTTCCGAATAAAAACTTGTAAAGTAACTTTATATTGTATGTAAGCGTGATATATGTTGCTGAAACATTATCTATATAATATTAACATACACTGTTACAGCTGAAAAGTTGATGGCAATACATTTTACCCTAAATCATCAACATAACCTCAAAATAAGCCATTAAATCGACTATATATTGAGCATTCTTACGATTTTTTTTATGTTCATGAAATAAATCAGTTTATATTCAGATCTATTAATCTGCACATTCCGGCGAGATTTTAATGGCAGATATTTACTGCATATGATAAATATATAACCTCAAAATTCATAAATATCATTGGTCTTACGATGTTCAACGGTGAATAAATAAAAGAAAAATTAGTAATATGACGTGAATTGTATACGGACTTTATTTGAAAAACAAAGTTGTAAAACACATAATTTATTAATAAACAAGAACATAACCTACACATAACCTTAAATGACTGTAAATCAACAAGAAATATAGTTTTTTTTTATTTATAGTAAGAGTAGGGATAATGAGTGCTTTTAAAAAAGTAATATCTGTCTTTGTTTCTATATCAAGCTATTGCTAATCTTGCTTTTCTAAAGAAGGTGATACTCAACCTTAAAAGTTGATAAATTTTTCTATGGCTGTTAGTTTTTCATAAATGATTATTAAAATAATTATAAAAATAAAGTGATTGCATTAAGACTTCAACCAAGATGATAATACCCGTAACATTCACGCAATGTAACATTATGAAACGTTAATATAACCTGATTATTATCTCAAACTATCACAACATAATGACAAGTTCTACAATCCAATAAGCTAAAGGCTAGAGCGTTCATTCTATTATCGCGGAAACAACACAAACTTTCATCCGATGAGCCAAAGGCTTGAATTTTCACTTCAAAAACATAATGAAGAAACAATTCCTGTTACCATGTAAGTCAAATCTTGAGCTTGAATAACAACACAATTATAAATTAATTATAACCCCAAACCCCTAAACCCCAAATAGGCCGAAGGCTCAGGCCTTATAACCAAGGCTTATCAAGGCTTATAATCCTAAACCCTTGACAGATCGAAGGCTTGAGCTTATGGCTTCAAACTCTTAAACAGGGTTATTGGTCAGACAGCTTTTATTTTAATAATATAACAATAACGCAAATTCAACAACCCAATAAGTCAAAGGTTTGAGATTTTAACATTATAAGAAGCATAATAAGACAGAATTCGAAAAAAGAAATAACTTACAGATACATCGATATATTTATTACGATTGCAAATATTTCTTCATCTCAACGGAAATTTCTTGTTCTGCCTTATGTTTCAATTGATTATTTATATTCATTAGTGAAATCATTGGGTCAGATAAATAAAGGATTTAAGACGTCTGTGAGTCGATGAATATGTTTGTCTTGTCTTGCATGACTCACCATGTTAATACGATGCAGTCTATGCCAAGCTTCACTCGCATCTTCAGAATAGTACAAGATTGGAAGTGGAAATAAGCTTGCAATTTGGCAGCCATGCATTAACAGTTTATGTATACTAGGGTTTAATTTCGCCCAAGGATATAGCTTATAAAAACGCTGTTGTGTCACAACGCAAAGTTTTTGTAATTTTTTTAAATTTACCCTTTTTCCACATCTGAACAAAGCCAGAATGAGAGACAAATTACATACAAGTTGCTCGTCTATCCCCAAGGCTTTAGCAAAATGTTTTGGCTTGTTCAGACATGTTCTTGCCTGATTACCTGCATTAGATTTACCTTTACCCTGCAACACTTGGTCAGCTTTAACACCGAACTCATCGTAAATCCTTTTTTGTACTTCGGCTTCGTGTGCTTTGTACTCATCTGAAAACATGTCATAACATTTTAGTAACCATTATATAGATAGATCATTCTCAAAACTTTGAATGTTAATTCTATCCTAGATACTAGCGAAAAAAGAGGTATCACTGTTGTAAAACCAAAAAACATATAATAATACATCGCGTAAATTATATCACATGTACTATGATTCATTATCGTTTTGAATAAGGCTTCAATTATCTATTTGATTATCTATTAGATTGAATTATCTATTTTTTTCTCTTAGTTTACAATATAACAAATTTGAATTTCTTACCTGAGTCATCCTTCTTCCACGATTTCATTGGACTTTTGTACCCTAGTTTCAATAACAGTTCAAAACCTTTTAACATGGAATGTAATGGACTAAGTCCATATCGTAAACGATCTACATCTTTATCAGGAACAGTAAAATCATTCGATTTGTTAAAGTCTTCCATGTTGGTAAAACACATGGGACATCTGTGAGTCCATGTATTACCAACTGCTGTGTTCACACACTTTCCGTCTAACATAGTCTTGAAAATCTCATACTTTACTTTTGCTTCTTTACCATTAGATAATACAAAGTGGTGTTGTTTCAGATTTTTAATTTCGTTAATCATTCTATTGATCTCCCTAGTGACATTAGCATTATCTTCTTTTTCCGAGCATATCCGAAGTGTACGACAAAACCGATAACTTTGAGGGGTAGGATTAATCCATTCTTCTTGTTCAGATAGAGAATGTATACTGATTATTATTAATAAATTTGAAATGAAAAGTGATTGCATTGGCGAAATACTATCGTTCTCTGGATCACAGTATTTTTGGTGAGCATTAACATGACCAGCAGAGCTGTCACACCCAACTGTTCCAGAGAATTGCAGATTAAGTAACGAGTCTTCATTCCATCCAAGAGCTAACGATTCACATAATCTTTCGACTGTTTTATTCAATAAATTCTGTAGCGGTACGAAAACTTCTTTTTCCGTATAAGATATGTTTTTTGGTAAACATTCATCCATTGCCAACTTAATTTTGTCGTAGCAAGGGTATATATTGCACTTTTTAGTTTTCGCATCCTTAGCTAAGTAAGAATATGTAGCATAGCTCATATCTGATTCCAAAAAAAGCAAAGAGCACTTTCAGGCGTGTGTTTAGTACCTGCAATAATTTTCAAATAACAATTAACACCTACAACAACTTTGAGTACCATCCACAATTTCAAAACAACGGCGAAAGTTAATTTTGTAATAAATTATAAATTAACTTCTAATAAAAAATTGATGCACTTATTATGTATTTAAAACTAAAAAACGCATTTATTAAAAGAAAAATAAATGATAACGAATTCGGCTGAGTTGACAACAAAGTCATATTAAAGAAACTTAGTTCTCACATTCAATTAAAAAGTCTAATAGATTATTTTTCACTTTGATGTATGTGACAATTTATGACAAATTATTATTTACATTTCAATGAATCGCATCATTGAGTAGAAAGTTAACATACCCTGTCGAAAAAAATCACGCGAGACCTCACGGGAGAACTCACGGAATATCTCACGGGAGATCTCACGTGAGATCTCACGTGATTTTTTTTCGGCAGGGTATCGATGACCTTAAATATTAGTTATTATTAATAATTTATCAGTAAATATTAAAAATTGTGTAAGCTCAAGAATTTATTTGTACTTATGAATTATATTTTGAAAATTCGTTTACAGATGCATAATAATTTTAACTTTTATAGTAAAAAAATTCTCAGTATTGACATTAAGATTACATTTCGACTTTCATTTTTTAGCTCAAACAAATTACCTTTACAGTCTTGTACTGAATCATCGACTTCATCAATTTCACTTTCAACAGCCTCGTTCTCTATACTTTCCACTGAACTATTATGAAGATCTGCTTTTTCTTCTTTTTCAGCCATTTTCAAAGCCATACGCAATACCTCAATATCAACGTCATTATTCTTTAGCAATTCCAATGCTCTGTTTCTTTTAGTTGATTTACTGGACTCATCAATTTTAATTCGTTTTCGCCCAGAATTACAACGCGTTCTTGACATTTTACTCGGCCGCCCACGTTTATTTATAAAACTTTCGTCCATGATACTCAAACAGTTTAACTACAGACTAAAAAAGACTAGATTTTCTTAATTTCTGCTTTACTAGTATATTTATAAAACAATGTGCACATAGAGGAAGGAATACAACGTGTGAGATGTGCAGTTACGACATTCTATACGTAGATATCAGTAAAAGTTAATACACGAATAAACTAAGAAATATAAAGAGTTTTACACTGGTACACTAAAAGTGATACACGGATGCGGACACACCATAAATGTGCGTCTGCATTTTTGCAATGTGTATATTCTGTTTACAATTTTCATGTTATATACGTATAAGTTCTGCATACAAGGCACCATAAGAGACCATGAGAAACAGTAAAATGTAACATCCATCATCTTGTAGCGGTGCCTAAATACGCTTAGGAGAGTACACGTAAAAAGGAACAGAAGGAATAGGAGGTACAAGATGGTGTAACTAGCTCACCTAGCCTCGTTGTATGTACTTGGTGTGCCTCACTATTCCCTCGCTTTGGAGCCATAACGTGGCACAACGAGGCAAAGCGAGATAGTTGTGCCTTCGTTTCATAATGTTACATTGCGTGAATGTTACGGGTATTATCATCTTGGTTGAAGTCTTAATGCAATCACTTTATTTTTATAATTATTTTAATAATCATTTATGAAAAACTAACAGCCATAGAAAAATTTATCAACTTTTAAGGTTGAGTATCACCTTCTTTAGAAAAGCAAGATTAGCAATAGCTTGATATAGAAACAAAGACAGATATTACTTTTTTAAAAGCACTCATTATCCCTACTCTTACTATAAATAGAAAAAAACTATATTTCTTGTTGATTTACAGTCATTTAAGGTTATGTGTAGGTTATGTTCTTGTTTATTAATAAATTATGTGTTTTACAACTTTGTTTTTCAAATAAAGTCCGTATACAATTCACGTCATATTACTAATTTTTCTTTTATTTATTCACCGTTGAACATCGTAAGACCAATGATATTTATGAATTTTGAGGTTATATATTTATCATATGCAGTAAATATCTGCCATTAAAATCTCGCCGGAATGTGCAGATTAATAGATCTGAATATAAACTAATTTATTTCATGAACATAAAAAAAATCGTAAGAATGCTCAATATATAGTCGATTTAATGGCTTATTTTGAGGTTATGTTGATGATTTAGGGTAAAATGTATTGCCATCAACTTTTCAGCTGTAACAGTGTATGTTAATATTATATAGATAATGTTTCAGCAACATATATCACGCTTACATACAATATAAAGTTACTTTACAAGTTTTTATTCGGAAAATCCGACTTTCCACAACTTTTCCGGCTCGGAAAATTTTTTTCACGCTTTTTCTATATTTTTCCACTATTCTACATCCAATTACCTTTAATTTAAAAAAAAATCCATTGCGATATCTTATTTCCTTCGGAAGTTATTGATTTTTGAAAAAAAAAACCAAAATCTGACACTGTGTGGCGTTCGGCCTATGCATAACCGCGCGTCAACCTTATTCGACAGCCGCCAAATGCACAACCACGAACTTTACACCTGATTTCTCATTATTCATTACTAATCAAGAATAATAATAACTTTATTAGATGTGATTAGTATATTAGGTAAGTGTTGTTTACATTGTTTTTAACAATTAATGAATAAAAGGTAATACAAGTAACGTATAAATTTACTGCAATGGACACAGCAATCGTTGATGTCTTAGAGTTAAACAATTTATTTTTCTTATATTTTTTATTATTAAACACGAAAAGCAAATTGATTTAGATATTTCATTCGCTTTTTTCCTCTTGCTTTGTTTACCGTACAATCCAAATTCTTTTTCTGGACGACCACCTGGATTCTTTCGTGCCCTTGCCTCGGAATTATGACCAGATATTGATATTGTAATCACAGTGTCGAGCCAATTAGAATTATGTTCCATAAAATGTCTTCGGTTTCGATTACAATCCTTCCATTTCCTTTTTATTTTTGGGTAATGTTTCGTTAGCTCATATTTTGCAATTCAATTCAAAGTATGCACAACATATTTTAGATTTGATATGTAATTTCGAAAGACATTTTCAATAACGCAACATCTATTTTGAATATTATGCTCCATGTAATACCGTTCAATAAAATGCGGAAAATGATCATCAACTGTTCGATCGGCAATTGTTCATGACCGATTGTAGTATCTTACATTGCAGTCGATAGTCACGTATTTAGAGGCTTCTATATTTCCATTATTTTTACATTCGTTTCGTTGTGTTGTGTCATTCACCAGTTTTGTCACATTGCGTTATCAAAAATGTCTTTCGAAATTACACGGCGAGAGCTGTTTGAAGCGTTAATACAAACGAATTCAACATCTAACTCATGGAGTTCGCGATATGAATGTGCAAATCTTTATATCAAAAATATGTTGTGCATAGATACTTTGAATTCAGTTGCAAAATATGAGTTAACAAAACATTACTCAAAAATAAAAAGGAAATGGGAGGATTGTAATCGGAACCGAAGGCGTTTTATGGAACATAATTCTAATTGGCTCGATACTGTGATTACAATATCAATATCTGGTCATAATTCCGAGGCAAGTGCACAAAAGAATCCAGGCGGTCGCGGTCGTCCAGTAAAAGAATTTGGATTGTGCAGTGAACGAAGCAAGAGGAGAAAAGCGAATGAAATGTCTAAAAATAATACAGAACTTTTAGTGCATGCTGCACAGAAGAGTTTGCGTGTAGACGGAAAACACGAGGAAGCCAAATTAATGAAAGAAGCAATAATGACAACACCTTCACGGTCAAGAAAAATAAATAAGGCTTGGAGTATTTCTAAGAACATTCCTATTATTATCTTATACGCCTGCAGAAGCACTAGCTTTAATGATAGATAGTAGATTGACAGAGTTCGTATCAAATTATACGAACTCAAGCAAAATCTCGCGGAGCAGATATATATCCATCTTATAAGAGACTGCGAAGCTAAAGCTGAATGTTATCCGCCAAAAGAATGTATCCACATTACAGAAACAATGTCTGAAATTGAATTACAGGCATTACTAGATCTCACGGTTCGTCGCATAATTCAGTTGCAATCTGAAGTTTTGCAACGTACACAAAATATGCTACATAATTTACGCTTAATATCGAAATGGGGTTGTGATGGGAGCAGCGGTCACTCACTTTATAAACAAGTTTTTACAACTGTGGAACAATCGGATAGCGATTTATTTATGACATGCTTAGTGCCTCTCCAACTGTACGCTGTTTCCGAAGATGATGGAAAAAAGACAATTTTGTGGCAAAATCCAAGACCATCCTCTACTCGATATTGCAGAGCCATTAAATTAGAATTTATTAAAGAAACTGCAGAGGTGATACGCACGGAGAAGGCAAAAATGGAAAACCAAATTCGAAATTTACTTCCATCAGAAGTGGAGATTCCAAATTTGCCTCATATAACTATACACCATGATCTGTGCATGACAATGATTGATGGAAAGACATGCAATGCTGTAACTAATACTAAATCGGCGCAAAAATGTAACATGTGTGGCGTTACTCCTGCAAATATGAATAATATCGATGAAGTTTTGAAGAGAGAAATCGATAAAAGTGTGTGCGAATTTGGTCTTTCAACTCTTCATGCCTACATCCGATTTTTTGAATGGTTGTATCATGTTTCCATTAGATTAGATACAAAGTCATGGCAAAAACGAAAAGATGTTAAGGAGCTGATAGATGCTAGGGAAACGTACATAAAAAATCGTTTTCATTCAGAAATGGGTTTGCCTGTTGGCATAATCATTCAAGGAAAAGGCACAACTCACGACGGAAACATGGCTCGTCGATTTTTCGAAAATGCAAGTAAATCTGCCGATATAACGGGAATAAGTGAAGAAGTCATATCCAGATGTGCAGTTATTTTAACAACCTTATCCTGTGGATACGCTGTCAACGTGAATGCGTTTAAAGATTACGCATTGGATACCGCACGCTTATATGTAAAGGAGTATCCCTGGTATCCAATGCCGGCATCAGTTCACAAAATACTTATTCATGGTTCAGATGTCATTTCTGTATCGTTGCTTCCCATCGGAATGTTGAGTGAAGAGGCTCAAGAAGCACGGAATAAAGATTTTAGGACATTTCGTGAGAAATTTACACGAAAAATATCAAGAACTGCGACGAATGAAGATGTAATGCATATCTTCTTGATATCCTCAGATCCTGTTATTTCATCATACAGATCACTTCCTCGAAGAAAAGAGGGATGTCTAAGTCCAAATGTTATTGCTCTTCTGGATAATTTGGAAAGCAATGAAGATATTGAAGATTCAGACGATGAATAAAGATAAATATATATAAATATGTATATTTCTTTATATTTTTTTCTTCATATCTATTAATATTTTTTGTTAAATTCATGTATAATAAATAATTTCACATTTGAAAATATATAACATATCATTGTTATTCTAATGCTCTGCTTTTTTTACTTCCAGATTCAATATAGTGACTCTGTTTGGATACTACGCTAACATTCTGATATTAATACGATTCAAAGATTAATATTTAAAATGACATACGCATAACAAAAGTATTTTGGGATGCTTCACAAGATCATTTAAATCTTATTTGATGATAAAAAGAGCAGCGTATATTATGAAGAGGTTTTGTCCGCTCGAACGGCGCTTTGGTCCCACTGTGCGTTGGTGCAATAATTGGTTACCGCACAAAAAAGATTCTTTTTGTCGGTGTCCGCAATAAATTTTGCACGATATGTGATATAGCGGAAAGAAATAGAATCGAACCAAAACACCATAAATGTTACAAAAATTTCGATCGTAACGCAAGTTCCACAAGTATGAAGAGCGATGCCATAGCAGAAGGCTTTAAAAGTAGCCTGGAAATGCATGGAATAATCTATAGAACAATTATTGCCGATGGTGATAGCAGCGTATATCAGACCATCGTTGATAGCAGACCATATCGCGAACAAATGATCACCGTGAAAAAAATTGAATGTACAAATCATTTGCTTCGCAATCTGTGCAAAAAGTTGAGGATTGTAGCAGAAACAACTCAGCAAAAAATGCAAAGAAAGCGTGGTTTCATCTATCTACGAAATGTTGTAAAAAACAACATTTTGAAGATACGAAAAGAAGTGATAAAAGCAATCGATTTACGAGGAAAAGAAGAGCAACCTGACCATTATAAGGCTATGGAATTGCAAAAAGATATATTAAATATTCCTAGCCATATATTTGGTGAACATAAACGCTGTAAAGAACGCGGTCGAATTTGTGACTGTGCTGACGAAATGAAGAAAAATTATGTACCGTTTCTCAAGTTGCACGGTCTTTATCAAAAAATAGAGAGTGCTATGATATATTTAAGCGCTTATTCGGATAGCTTATTGCTGAAATTAACGAATAATCCTGCAGAATCATTCAACTCGATAATCTGCAAAGAAATTGGTGGAAAACGTATCAATTTTGGTAATCGAGGCTCCTATAATGCTAGAATTGCGGGGGCAGTTGTACAATATAATACACAACAAGTTCTCACGCAAGTGCATCAAAATATATGTAAAAGTGTTCCTTCCACTATCGAGACTTTGGAAAAGCGACGACAAGCAAAAGTTGCAAGAACCAGAGAATCTCGAGAAATGAATGGAAGGCAAAAACAGATTGCTATTATGGTCCGCAATCACAAAAACCGGATCTCCCACTTGATGTTTTTGAGCAACTTCGACAAAATCATTTGGAAAAGTTGCTTGAAAATGCCAAAAATTGGAGACAAATTGAACGTGATACAATGGAGCAAAGTGAATCTGATTTGTGGCACTCGTTGAGACAGGAAATGTTGACGGCGTCTAATTTTGGAATCGTATGTCGCATGAGACCGACAACGTCTTGCGCCTCAATTGTAAACAATATTTTATTTCCTCCTTCAATCGATACCGCGGCAATGAAATATGGTCGCGAGAAAGAAAATATTGCGAAAACAGAATTGGCCATAACATTAAAAAAGGAGATTAAAACTTGCGGATTATTCATTGACATAGAAAATCCATGCTTAGGTGCTTCTCCTGATGGACTCATTGATAAAGATGGTCTGATAGAAATAAAATGTCCTCTGTCAGCTGAGCATTTAACAGCGGAAGAGGCCATAAAAACGCTGCCTCAACTAAAAGGCATCTTTGATAAGAAAAATTCAAATAAGATGAATCAGAATCATCGATTTTTCTATCAAATTCAAGGGCAGTTAAATATAACGCAGCGAGATTATTGTATTTTTGCTGTATGGACGCCAAAAAGCATGAAAATAGTACGTGTTAATAGGGACAATGTATTTTGGAATAATAAAATGCTGCCCTTTTTAACACGTTTCTATTATGATTGCATGCTTCCAGAAATCTTGGATAGTCGGCATAATAGGCATATGCCAATTAGAAATCCAAAATACATAATTGAAGCTCAACAAGAAGCAGCGAAAAAAATAATTAATCGAAAAAGTCTTCGACAATGTAATTCAGAAGACGAAAACATTATCCAAAAAGATGAATGTTTCGAATTTGAAATAAATGTTTCGAATATTTTAGCAATGGAAGCAACTATTGTTACTGCTCCGAGTGCAGAACAAGATGACGATTGCATCGTTATTAGTTACTCCAAAAATAGAGAACTAACTGAAGACGATATAGCAAAGCAAAGAGAATTTTTAGATAATTCAGTTGCTCCTTTATATGTAGTAAAGGATAATGTTTTACCTATAGATAGCAAAATAAATGACGAATCATTAGACCTACTTTTACGCGTTATAAGAGATGATTCTCATTTTGAAACACAAAGTGTGCTATATTTGGAATATCCTCATATAATTGTAGCAAGTCGTAGCGACAAAAGCTTACAAATTATTGGAGGAAATTGTAGTGATCATTGGCGATGTATTTTTTTTGACGGCACCAAACTTCGAGTGTACGATAGTTTACCTGGTTGTACATACGATAAATTGGTGCCTAAAGAAAAAAATTATATTCATCGCCGTTATCCACAAATTAATAACAATAATATAATATTTGAAACGGTTCAAGCACAACCTGATGGTATATCCTGTGGAATTTATGCTGCAGCTTTCGCTACAACTATAACCTTAGGAGGAAATCCTTGTACGGAGAAATATTCTACTAATGTGAAATATATGAGACATTTTTTAAAAATTGTAGCAGAAAATATACTGTCGCCTTTTCCAAAATGAATATCGTTGGAAAAAGACGTCTCAATGCAAATATCTCGTTTGCATATATCGGAGAGACGAAAAAAATACATATATTATATGTATATTATATATGGTTGCGTCTCACGGGAATGGGCGATGGAGAGGCCCATTCTATTCTCGATATAAATATATTATTTCGAGGCAACAAATGTATTGTGAATATTTCTATAAATAGTATTTGTAAATTTTACAAATATACAATATATATATATATATATATATATAACTTCAAATAATGTGCACAATACATTTAATATTATTAGCTTTTGATTACATCGATTAGTAAACGAGTCGTGTATAATTTGTAATTTGTTAAAAAAGTTATACGCAAATATCCTTTTTATTGTATACTAGAACAACACAGGCGCGCGCTACGCGCGCGCCATTTAGCTTTCTATCAATAATTTAAATAAATATATAAGCATCAATACACAATATTATATAATATAATTAACTAATTTTTTAAATGTTATTTTGAAAGATACACACACATACACACAACATAAAGGCCATTCCACAATAGGTCCAATCAGCTGACAAGTTGCTTTGCTTTTGGTCAATCCGCAACTGTCAACTGACAGCCGGGGCACTTGCAACTTATTGTGGAATGACCCTAACAGTAATATACAACATATACATATATACGTATACAAAGAATAATTATAGTAACTTGTAATTATATCAAATTTATTAGATTATTAAAATTCTACATTTAAATTAAATAAAATATATATTTAATATTATTTCAAATTAAACAATAAACAACAAATCTAATAACATTAATTAACTTTTTTTAATAATATGCAACAATAAACAATTTGATTAAAATAATAATAACTTCTGTCTTTTTTTGTTCATTTAAGTTCCATTATTACATATTTCTTTTATTCTGCAAAGATATATATTTTTTTTTATATTTAAAATATGTATTCCGTAAATATCTATTATATAATATTAATATATGTATTATATATAATATTTTTATTTTATTTAAATTTTTATTATAGTTGAATTATAAAATAAAAAACAAATATAAATTTTTATTTACTTCTGAATTTTTATTTATTGATTCATCTTCATTAATTTTTCTTTTTTTGGAGTATGTACTCCTTTCAATAATTGTAGCATCGACATATGCCCATCAAGCTTACGTATATCTTTTATTGAATTGACTATTAAATATGGAGGTTCTATAATGAAGTAGAAAAATATATAAAATTATGAGTTTGTTTCCATTACATTACAAACATTTGTGTTAATATATATACAGGGTGGCCCATTTTAATACATCCAGTCGAATATCTCGAAAACCAAGCCCGGGAGAGAAAAATGTTTCAGACAAAAGTTGTTTGGTTTCGAGGGGGCCATAAGATGGTACCATTGTTTTTAAGAAAAAATATGGAATTGTTAATTGCAAATTACATATTTTTTCTTCAAAACAACTATGTGTTTTCTTTACACCAATTGATTCCTCTCATTATTTTGTACGTAAAAGTATTAAGGTAAGATAATCGAAAAATGAATATTTTACAAGATATTTTACGGTTTATGTAAATTTAAGAAATTATTTCAAGCCTCATAACTCAAAAAGTACTTAACGAAAAGGTACTTAATTATAGTGTTTTGGAAAGCTCTCGAGATAAGCTACAGGAATGTGCAAAAATATATAGGGTGTTCCATTTAAAAAAATTGAAGTGACCTTCACGTGACCTTCAAATGACTCTTCAATGTCAAACCAATGGTACCATCTTATGGCCCCCTTGAAACCAAACAACTTTTGTCTGAAACATTTTTCTCTCCCGGGCTTGATTTTCGAGATATTCGACTGGATGGATTAAAATGGGCCACCCTGTATAAGGGTGGCCCTTATTTTATATTTATTAGTATATGTATACAATGCACGCATGCACGCACACGCACACGCACACACACACACACACACACACACGCACGCACGCGCGCACACACGCTCACGCACGCACGCACGCACGAACGCACGCACGCACGCACGCACGCATGCATGCACACGCACACGCACTCGCACGTATATACACAGATGTTTATAATATTTGTACTTGTGCATGTATATTTAACTTTTCAATCCTTATCATAATAGTAACTATACATCTAACGTTGTTTAATTTTAACCATGGAACAATTTTATACAGGGTGTCCTAGAATTCGTGAATACGGAATGCACAGAGTAATTGACCGTGCCAAAAGAAACAATATTTTCCTCTAACAAAATTGCGTCTGAGCATTATTTTCTAAATGAGAACAACTTAAAGGAAACGAAGCGCTCCAGATTATGCATGAATTAAAAAATAGTGTTCAGACGCAATTTTGTCAGAAGAAAAAGTTTTCTTTTAGCACGGAAAATCACGCTGTGCATTCCGCATCCGCGAATTCTGGGACACCCTTTGTTAAAGCGATAATTAAACATTTATATGTACCTGTATTGTTCATTATTCCTATAACTTCAATTTTGTCTCCTTTCCGTATATCATTTTCAAAATAATTGTCATCTACAAAATTTATAATGTGAATCTCCAATTTTAATGTACCATCTGTGATTGATCCACAACCAATTTTTTTGTTTAATTTATTATTATAAACGCTACTAAAATTCGTTTTTACATATCCTTGTAATACTGCAAATTTATTATCATTTATTATATACATTATTATTTATTTATTATAATTAAAAATGTATAAATAAGATTATAATACTAAACATAAAATTTTTTAATAAAATTAAAAATATAAAAATTTAAAAATATAAGAAATATATAATATAGTATATAATATAAAATATAATATAGAAAAATATAAGAAAAGTGCATAAAACTTACTAATGCGATTCGATGTAGTAAACACTTCGCTCAATTTTACTTCATCGGGTTTTGTATCTAAAGATGATACAGATTCATATTTTCCCAAAGTGGAAACAACTGTACTGCTTTGAACTTGTAATTCAAAAGGTACACTACCGTTATTGTAATGTGAAAATTTTGGTGGTCTTGCTTGTAAACCATCTAAGTATATAATCTATCGACATACAATTTACAATTATTTTATTCCATATGCATTTATTAATTGCTGTAAACTACTTCGAAGTAATATATAGTAATAAAAATATTTCAGAATCAGTATTTATAATTGAATACATAATTATAATAGAATTAAAGATTTTTTTTAGTTTATTAAAAGAGTAAACACATACATTATTACAACTATATATTACTATACTATATTATAATATAATCTCTTGTAAAAATAAAATCCACAGAGTTAGCTTGTCTATTGAAATAAGGAATAATGGGGGTAAATATATAAAAATAAATATTAAAAAATAATTTTAAATTTTGTATTACGCGGTATAATATTACAATATTTTTATACTAAAAAATAAAAAAATGAAATAAAAAAGATTATAAAAATAAAAAAATAAATAAAAATAAAATAAAATTTGTACTAAAATAATCTATTCTGTATGAATTATAATATTATAATATAAATTAAAATAAAAACATAAATTAAAATATAAAATATAAAATTATAAAAGATATAAGCTAACTTACATAATTTGATTGTATGTATTTTTCCACAATATCTACATTTTCATTCCATGCTACTATTTGTATTCGTTTTCCATTACCATTGTTAAGATAAAATTTAAAAAAATTATACTGTTTATTATTTCCTATTAATCGTGGAGCTTCAATGCCATCCACGAAGCCAATAATTTCTCTATGTAAAGTATATATAACATGCTTATTAAAATATATTTAAAACATATCATATATTTGAAACAAATATTTTTTATAAAATAATTATAACTGTAATATTTTTATTTTATTTTTACTACTCACACTGTCGAATCATATAATCGAATTGCGTCAATTTCTTCATTTTTGGTAAACAATTCATTCGGATTTATATCTTTAATTTCGTGGATTTGTTCATCGGTAATCATTTTTATTTAATTTTTTCAAAATTTCTCTTCTTACAAAAATAAATTTCTTTTCAATACAAAGTTATTTTCTTTTAACAATGATTTTTATAAATATTAATTATAATAATATAATTATTACTATTTATTCCTATTTTTAATATTTATTATCTATAAGTATTTACTATAAAAATCATATTTAATAAGATTAGGAAAATTAAAATTATTTTCGGAAATAGTGTTATATTAAATAATAAATATATACTTACATAAAAGATATTTACTTAACTTTTTAATACATGTTTTAAATACAAGAAGAAATTTTTTATTTTTGCAGAATAAAAAACATTTAAACAAATAGAAAATAAAATAAGAGGAATTTAAATAAAAAAAGTATTATGGGAGAAGAAAATATAGAATAGAATTATATTATCAAATAAATTATTCAATTGTTTAAAAATTTTGTGTTCAAATTTAGATAATGACAACGATAAAATTTAATAATATAATAAAATATCAAATATTAATAGTGCTTTAATTAATTAATTAAATTAATTTTCTTTAAACGTGTTAATTTTATTTATATCAAAACAAATATTATTACATGAAATCGGGTTTCAAATTAATATTCTTTTAAAATATATACATGGTTTGTCACAAAAGTAATGAGATTAAATATGTAGCGCATAATGTAGCAATATTGAAACATCAAGAGACACGGTAGTGTCTTGCGTCGAGTTCATCTCTCTAGCAAGACGCGCGCCGTGTCTCTTTACGCGAGACGGGAAATTGAAACCAGTTCAGATTATTTCATATTATTATATTACGATAACCGCTGAACGGATCGAGCTCTTATTAGGCTTAATCGATAGCTTATGTTCGAATTATATAGTAAAAGTGTCTTTATTTTTACTCTACGAGCTGTAGAAGTGGAAATATCGCGATATATAATTCTAAAATCGTGAAAATACGATTAAGAAACGTCCACGTCGTGGTCATCATCAAACAATATATATAGAACAAAATTTGGCGTCCGACTGCCGCTGTCGACACCAGATGGCGATAGATCTGGCGTACGACTGTCGCTGTCGATAATATATACACGTATTAACACACGTACGCAACACATGTTACAACAAGTGCTTTAATGTGCCTTGTACGGTGCAAATGTTTGTCGAAATTGACTGTAAGTTATTAATTAATTAATCGCGTTTAATACAAATACAGGTGAGTTTTATTGTTTGTGTCAATCTTTTTATCATGCGGGAGATTACCGACTGCATAATAAATTGATCGGTACATAAATTAAATGTGTCAATTATTTAGATCGATCGTATCGAAGACCCGAATATAATGTATATAATAATAATAATAATAATACTAAATATGTAACTTTAATAATAATAATAGCAATAAATTCATACTATATAATTTCGGCTTTTAATTTGTTTTAATTGTATACATTATATTTGGGTTTTCGATATATAAGGTCGATCCAAATAATTGACATTTATGTACCGATCAATTTATTATGTAGTCGGTAATCTCCCGCATGATAAATAAAAAGATTGACACAAGCAATAATAAAACTCACCCTGTATATGTAAAATGAAAATATCTATGTATTTCGACATGTTTTCCATGTTCATGTATTAAAGCATTTCACACACATTAAGATAACGTTTATATCTTTAATTTATAATTTTATATAAACTATTTGTGTCTTTAATTTATAACTTTATATAAACTATTTGTGTTGCTGAACGTGCATAAGTAAGATTTTGCATTAAAAAGAAAACTAAAATACAAAATTAAGAAACTTTAAATTAATATAAAATTAAGTAAAAAAATTTAATAAAAAAAGTAAAAGTGCTACATATTTTTAAAGACATAATAAACTTTATCTTAACATAAAATTAACTGTATAATCACATTAATTCGGTACAATATTGTTATTATTGTACAATATTTTATATTAAGATAACGTTTATGTTTATAATTTATAACTTTATATAAACTATTTGTGTTGCTTTATATAAACTATTTGTGTTGCTGAACGTGCATAAGTAAGATAGACTTTGCATTAAAAAGAAAACTAAAATACAAAACTAAGAAACTTTAAATTAATATAAAATTAAGTATATACTCAGTATACTCGCTATAATAGACACAGCCAATGCTGCTTGTTACTTATGCACGTTCAGCAACACAAATATAAAATCATATACATATAAAAAAAAGACTAATTTTTAAAGATATAAGAATAAAGTCATATAAAAAAAGTAAAAGTGCTACATATTTTTAAAGATTTCTTATACAAAAAGAAGTGATATCCCTAAAAAAATACCTTTTAAAAAAAGGTAAAGAAAAAGCGTCGAGTTCATCTAAAAACCATCTCACAAAAAATAGCTATCACAAAAACTAGCTACCTTTATTTACAAAAAGTACTGATATAAAAATTGCGTCAAGTTGGGGTGCAATTTCACTTTAACTTTGTTAGTGTTATTAAATTTTATACATATGTGCTTTTATATAATCCGCTGCTGACAAATAAGTAGAAGTTCCGTTTAAAATCTATTACATTTTTGTCATAAAGAAGAACATTTTTGTTAGAGTTGAATCAATTTTTTAAAATAAAAGATTACGTCAAATGATTTTTAAATTTTCTAGAAAATTAAAATAAGATTAAAAAACTTATTTAAAAATTAAAAATTAAGAAAAATGAAAGATTACGTCAATAATTTTTAAATCTTCTACAAAAATAAAATAAAAGAACAAATTTTTTTAAAAATTAAAAATTAAAAAGAATATAAATTAAAAAAATTTTAAATAAAAAAACTCGGCGCTACCTAGTAATTATTGAAATAATGCTAGTATGTAATTGCTCATTTATTATTATTGTCAATCAAATTGGTAGCGCGCCGAGTTTTTTTATTTAAAATTTTTTTAATTTATATTCTTTTTAATTTTTAATTTTTAAAAAATTTGTTCTTTTATTTTATTTTTGTAGAAGATTTAAAAATTATTGACGTAATCTTTCATTTTTCTTAATTTTTAATTTTTAAATAAGTTTTTTAATCTTATTTTAATTTTCTAGAAAATTTAAAAATCATTTGACGTAATCTTTTATTTTAAAAAATTGATTCAACTCTAACAAAAATGTTCTTCTTTATGACAAAAATGTAATAGATTTTAAACGGAACTTCTACTTATTTGTCAGCAGCGGATTATATAAAAGCACATATGTATAAAATTTAATAACACTAACAAAGTTAAAGTGAAATTGCACCCCAACTTGACGCAATTTTTATATCAGTACTTTTTGTAAATAAAGGTAGCTAGTTTTTGTGATAGCTATTTTTTGTGAGATGGTTTTTAGATGAACTCGACGCTTTTTCTTTACCTTTTTTTAAAAGGTATTTTTTTAGGGATTTTAATTACGCGGAAGTATATATAAAATTAATGCCATAAATATATCACAAAGGAACATAGTAATTATTATTTTAATTAAGTCAACTAATAATTTAATAAAATTAAACTTTATAAAATTTGATCTTGGAAAGAAGATAAGAATATCGGATATATTTTGGACTTTTGTTGTTAACATACTTTTTCTAACTGAAGAGAAGGATAATTTGTAAAAAATTGTATCAAAAATTTAATTGTATCAAAATAAATATATTTTGAAGAATATGTGCATATGTCAAATAAGAAAAATAATTTTTATAGATTAATATAATAATAAAAAAATATATTTTAAAAATTATATACCTTAATAAGCAAACAGAATCTGTGTTCGTTTAAATTTTCTCTTTCTTATTCTTCCTTCCTTTCCTCTTTTCCTTCTTTCTACCTTTCTTCTCTCTATAAACTCTTTCTTAGTTTTCCTTCTTTCTTCTTTTTTTTCTTTATATTTCAATATTAAAGTTAATGGCAAAGATGACATTATATATATATATATATATATATATATATATATATAATATATATAATGTCATCTTTGCCATTAACTTATATATATATATATATATATATATATATATATATGAATATATAATATATATATATATATATATATATATATATATATATATATAATATATATATATAAATAATAAATTATATTTACACACACACATTTTATCTTTTTTAGAAATGGAAATTGTTAATTAATAAATCTAACAAAATAAACTTTTAAAATTTAATCGCAGAAAAAAGATAAGTGTAATATTGGATAAGTTTCATTTTTTGAATCTTTGATGTTAACATATTTTTTTCATTAAAAAGAAGAATATTTATAAAAAATTATATCAAATAATATCATTTAAACCATGTTAATTATATCAAACAACTCATTTAAGTAAAATCATTTTTATGAAATATAATAAAAGAAATGTATTTATATATATATAAAATCCAAGAATCTTTAATTAATAATGCAGTTAAATAATTCTTCATATCCGAGTAAAGTAATAGTTATAAAAACCTCGATAAATAATTATAAATTTTTGCATAAATATACAATGTCCATAAATATTAAGCTTAATGACAAAATGAATACATCATAAATATATTGTATAAAGGAACATATGTTATTATTGTTATAATTAAGTTATTAACTAATTAGCTAATAAAATAAATTTTCACAAAATTTAATCATAGAAAGAAGGTAAAAGTAACATTGCATATTTTTTGAACCTTTAATATTAATGTTTTTTGATATTAATGTTTTTTTTCTAATTGAAGAGAAGAAATATTTGTAAGAAATATATGATATCAAATATCATTTTATATTAATTATATCAAAACAAATGTAATTTGAAGAATATTCACATATTTCAAATAAGAAAAATCATTTTTGTAAAATAATATAATAATAAATATATTTACATATTTTTTATATTATATAATTTACCTGAAATTAATAACTGCGAACAAATTTTTGTGTTTGTGTAAATTCTTTCTTTCTTATTCTTCCTTCCTTTCCTGTATTCCTTTTTTCTATCTTTCTTCTTTTCTTTTCTTTCTTCTTTCTACAAATTCTTTCTTTCTAGTTTTCCTTCTTCCTTTCCTTCCTTTCTTTCTTCCTTAATTTCTTTATTTCTTTAATTTGTCTTAATTTTCTTTACTTCTAGTAACTGCACGTATGTACGCAATGAATTTGAATTCAATTCATATGTAAAGATAAAATGACTGTGTAAAAATAAAAGAAATGTGAAAAAGTGAAAAGTTATATATACAGGGTGTTTCAAAACTCATAATCTTTCAGGGACAGATTCCTAGGATCATCTGAAGACGATTTTTCCTCAACGAAAATGTCGAGGCACTAATAATTTTCGAATTATAAGTGATTGGAAATAAGGGGTTTTTCGTAAACTAAGCTTTGTAGAAATAAAATATTAACAAAACCACATTTTTCGATTAATTTTAAATAGAGTTTACTTTAGTTGAGTTTTAATTTAAGGCTTAATTGCAAAGATATATGATGATAAAAATCAGGAACATGCAAAAATGATGGCCTTCATCGACATTTTCGCTGAGGAAAAATCGTCTCCAAATGATCCCAGGAATCTGTCTTTGAAAGATTGATTATGAGTTTTGGTATATCCTGTATACAGTGCGCAAAATACTTTTCATTATATTTATGTATGTATGTACATACATACGTGTGCCGTTAATGTAGAAGTTAGAATACTTGGAATTTGGTCACATCCATTGGCGGATCCTGGGGGGGGGGGGTAAACTCCGCCCCTTTGCAAATTAAAAGAAACAGAAAAAAAGTAAAAAATAAACAATAAAAATTTTTTAAATAAAAATGGGATCAGAAGTTTCATTACGTCTTCGTCGTTGACCTTGGAATAAAAAAAAGCTAAGCATGAAACCAAAAATATTAAATCAAATAATTTTGCAAAACCCCCCCCCCCATTATCGATGTCAGGATCCGCTAGTGATCACATCACAGGACTGAAAATGAAATGGTAGCAATTGCTCACCAAATAGCTAATTTGTTTGTATCACACATTCATTATACCCCTTTATAAAACAACTCTACAACTTCTATTGTCTTAATTACCCATATTATTATACAAAAATATATATCTCTTTGTTCTGTTATATAGATAATTTTTATATTATAAGATAAGTGATCTATGCCTAGAATAAAGTTTAGTTAAAATTATTATTTATAAGTTCATAAATTAGAAATAATCACTGGCAGTCTCTTTATCGCATTTCCTCTATAATATAAATTTCGTTTCTATTAAATAATAATAATCAAATAATATTAAATTAATATAAGGGTCAGAGTAAATAGTAAAGTTACTATATAGTAAGTTATCAAAATTTTCAAACATTACAAAGACATTAAAATAATATATTACTGTGTAAAATATAAATAAACGTAAAACGTATGGCCGATACACGTAAACATCGTCTGTGAAAACTTGACTTCCACTGGCAGTTTCTTTCTTTAACAATTAATTTTATTAATTTTAACATAATCTTTTAATTTGACTTTTTTCTGTTTTTGTTATTTAAACCTTTTTGATTAAAACTAAAAATGAAATATAACATAAAGTATCGGTTTTTATAATAATAAAATATTAAAGATAGAGAAGTTATAATAAAAACATGTAAAACATATATTATTTATATATATATAAATAAATAAATATATATATTTATATATATATATATATATATTTTATATTATTTTTGTATATTATTTTTTATATATTCTTTTATATATTTTATAGTTACTATCCCCGAAAAAGGTTTTAAGAAACAAATTATTTTAAATGATACATTTGTACAAAATGATTTTAAAAAATTACACTTTAGAGATTATATTAAAATAATATATTATTTCTTTTAGCACTCCTATTGAATTATACAATAATACAGAAATTATTATGAAGAACTGTTGGAAATTTATGTGTTCCGTCATAATCTAAGTTTTCTGTGTTTTTAAAATAGATGGCATTACCAACAGTCTACGGTTTCCCGCGCTCTCACGCTGTGATAGTCTGTCGTCGTTATCCGCCCTTTTTACTATTGTTTGTCGTGTATATTAAGCCTTTCTTTGTATCCATATATAAAGCTATAATATATCCATATTATTTTACGTATCTCTTCGTTAAGAGTAACCTCACACAAGAACCTTGTTGCATCTTAATATTTTTATGTCAATAATGATATTTGTCGAATCTTATTTGAAAATTAGCTACATTGCTTTTGATTTGATTATATATGATAGAAGCCACAAAAAATAAATAATAATTAATAAAAATATAAATAAATAATTATTCTTTTTAAAATATTATTTTTTTTTATTAATAAAATAATTTGGTAATAATAATTAAAGAAAAAGGCCAACTTTATGAGCGTAAACAAAGATATAATGTTGAATTTGTTAATAATATAATTCTTAAAAAATTTTATAATAATTCTAAACAAAATTTCTATAAAACCTTTCAGTTTTGACTTGTTTATTCATATATAAAGCCATAAGAGAAATATAACAAAATATAAAATGTGTAAATACATATAAAAATAATTATAATTAATTAAAATAATAAACCATAATCACTTTTAATATTACATAACAAGCATTAATATGATATTTTATATATTAATAAGATATATTTATTTTTTAAATTAAATTAAATTAAATTATTTTTACTTAATAATAAATCACGTTATTTTAACATAAATTATTCTTTAATAGATTTATCAGATTTATTTAAAAAATACAAAATTACATATATATTTCCTTATATACATAATTTTTTACATATTTATTATTTCGATGATTACCAAGATAAACTCTTAATGATTGCCAATTACGAACTCGTGAAAAAGCAACATAAAGTTGCCCATGATTAAAAATATCTTTACGAAGATCTATACCGATTCTATCAAACGTTTGTCCTTGTGATTTATTAATTGTCATAGCAAAAGCTAATTTTATTGGAAATTGTCTTCTTGAAAAAGTAAAAGGATATATATTTTCACAATATAATGTTACACGATTCAAAAATACAATGTCTTCTGCTTTATCACCTGTTAAAATCTTACATTTCAATAAATGATCTCCAAGCTCTATAACCATTAATCTTGTTCCATTACAAAGCCCTTCATTGATACTAAGATTTCTAATTAACATAATGATACAATTTGGTCTTAAACGCAATTCATGAGGAGGAAGAGATGATGGAGATAAACTATTTAAATATTCTGGTAACAAAGCTTCACCAATGTCACCATTGTCATCATTTACAGCACTGTCTACACTTGTATAAATTCGTTCATCAGCTATATCTAATAATTCAACAACTTTTTTATTAATTTCATCTACATCAACATTTCTTGCAGAAAGTATCGCACATTTAGCTACTTTGTTAAACTCCTTTTTACGTATTAAATCACCATATATATCTTCAACAATATCAGCATTAATAGGCGCTATACAACATTCAGGAATTTGTATATTATCATTTAAATCATTTAATATACCATCTCCCATATCCAATAAAAACTTTGCAAATTCAATTTCCTCTGGGAAAACTCGCATATTTTGTATTAAAGAAAATTTTAGGAAATGTTTCCAAGTAGAACTAAATTTAATAGAAAGATTCACAATTTCACTTCGAGTAGCATGTAATTTAATAGGCAAGAGTTGTCTGAAATCACCACCTAATAAAACAATTTTTCCGCCAAAGGGAAAATCATTATTCATAATATCACGCAATGTTCTATCCATAATTTCTAAAGCATATCGTGGAGCCATTGGTGCTTCATCCCAAATATAAATATCAGTTTCTTTCAAATATTGACCTTCTTTTGATTGTATTTTAATAGAAGATGATGAATCAGCAAATAATGGAACTGGTAATCCAAATGTCTTATGAACTGTTTTTCCAGTAGGTAATAATGTCGCTGCAATACCCGTAAAAGCCATTGTACACACGCGTTTATTTCTAATTCTAGCTAAGTAATAGATAGTTGTATATATAAATGTCTTACCTGATCCACCTGGACCATCAATATAAAAACAATTATTATGATTATTATCATTGTCTAATCTATCTAATAAAATATCGACTATCTCTTTTTGCTTCTCATTTAATTGTCTATATTGTTTAGTGCCTATTTCCATAGCTTCTTCAAGTGTCATATAATTCTCTTCTCCGCTATTTTCTATTAATTGTTCCATTTGTGGAAAATCAGCAAGACTTTTACCTTCAGCACGCAGCATACTATTAATTTGCAGATAAGCTTTATTTTGTCCTTGTAATATACTAAAATGTCGAACGTAATCCTCAGACATTGCTACTTTAAAATTTTCCCATAATTCGTCCGGATGTTGTGGCTGACAATGTAATAATATACGTACAAATAATCTACGAAGCTGTCTTGGCATCATCCATCCAACAGCTTCGTTCATAGCTCGTTTCCATTCATCATCATCTTCAATCAAACCTAAAGCTAAACATGCTGCTGAAAATGATTGACAAACTTCTCCATTTACAGTTTTTAATTTATTAAAACTTGTAGCTCCCTTTACTGTGAGTAATAATAGTCGTAAATGATATAGTTCAGTTTGTGTTGGACTAACAGAATACATTCGTCCTATGCAATTATAATGACTCTTGCGTTTACTCCAATGCGATATATTTCTACCATTAATTTTTTCTTTTTTAAACGTATAATAACGTGGAATTTCTATATATAAATATTGTTTTGCTTCTTCGTCGCGAAAATTCAATGCAAAATAATCTATTAACATTGTAACTTGATCTAAAGCAGAAGTCATAGCTTCTTCAATTGCTTCGTTCTCAATTATAATATTTTGTTCATTAGGAAGATGGACAGGTAAACGTACGATAGTATGGCTTTTATCTTGTAATTTTTTCTCAAGAATACGCCAGCTCGCTTCTACAGGTCCAACATAACGAGCTTCTATAAAATTGTGTATTTCATCATGATTTATAATTATATTTTCTGTTATTGGTTCAATTGTAATAGCAGCAGCATCATGTCCTTTGTAAATATATTTATACAGATATTTAACCGATTTAATACTTGAAACAACTTCGACATTAATATGACAATTAAATATAATCGATAAAATAGGACAATACGGAACTACATAACGATTATCAACTATATATCCACCAGGACGTTCAAAACTTTTCCCATTATTTCGTCGACGATAATAAGGATAAGCATTTTCATCCATTCTGGTCTCTTCATGATATGGTTTAGGATAATGTTTCGAACATTTTCTATCTACCAAACACCAATCACCACAAGGTCCATGAATCATATGTCTCATAATTATGTCGTATAAAGCATGATTTTCACAAGGATCAGGAATTTCAGCAGATATATATTTGTCAACGATTTGTGGAGTTGTTATTTTGAAATTATAATTTAAAGTAACTAACATGTGGACATGTGGTAAACCGCGTTTTTGAAATTCAATTACATATACAAAGGCTACTACTTCTCCAAAAAATTTTTGCTTAACAATCAAATCAATTAAATAATCTTTTTTAAGATTAAAAACACGTGCACAAATATCAGGTCTATCAGAAGCTTGTTGTCCAGGCAAAAGATTTTCTTCAATTTCGCGCCATTTTGGATTACAAGTCATTGTAATGAAAAGATCTGGTTTACCAAATTTACTAACAATTGCCATTGCATCTTGATAATTTTGTAACATATTACGCGGCGATCCAATAAATGTGGAAGGAAGTACAACCATTTTTCCAATACGTCCATTTAAGTTATTCGCCGTAGTTTGTAAATAATCTCTTAAACCTTGGTATGTTTCGGAACGTAATTCTTTTTGATGATCTTTACAATAATTTATTCTGTCCTTTTCAATTTTTACATAACTGTCTACAAGCCACTGTTGAAATAAACGACGGCCTAATAAAAAGGCGTTAAATTCATCACGAATAGCCATGCGATATTTAATATACTGGCATCTGGTCACTCGTTTATTACTATTTAATTTTCTTAAATTACAATGCCATCCTTGAGTTCCATGTGGATAAAATAATGGATATATCCATGGTTCAACATTTGGATCCATAGTACTAATACTTTGTAAAGTTTTAGTATTTCTATTACGTATTGTTACATATGATTCTGGAATTTCTCCATCAGCAGTTGTACGAAAAACAGCAGCAACTTCATTAGTTCTTTGAGCATTATATCGACGTCGATCCATACCTGGTTTTAATGTAAATAATAATTGTAATTCTGGTAATACTTCTCCAGATTCTATTTCTAATCGTCGTTGATCTTCTAATTCTTCACCCATCATATGATAAGATTGAGCAAATATATTCAATTCCCGCATTATATGTTCAAGATTTTGCGTGATTTCAAAATCTAAATCTGAATTTTCAATAAGACGATAATTTATTGCTTCATTAGAATCTATAATAAAAAGCTGACCATTAGTCGGATTTTCACTTTGAGCAGCATATAATGCTGTATTTATTTGATAATAAATTTGTCCTTGAATTTTGAAACAATACGGACCTGATCGTCTATTTTGAAAATTAACTAAATTAGCGTTAAATGACGCAAACGAAAATGAACTATTATAACTACGAATATGTTTAAAAAATTCATTAGATTTTGCGTGACTACCATCGAATAAACTGCACAGGAATTGTGGAAGTTGAGGTAAAGATTCCAAATGTACCGCACCATGATTACAACAATCGTGAAATGAATCTCCCTTATTTGATATTTTTTCAGCTGCAAAATGTTTTGCATTACAATGGATACAAAGCACATCCATGGAACCAATATAATATTCTACTATATCGTTTATAAACATTGTATTATTAATATTTAAATGTGGTTGTTTTCTTATACGTGATCGATAATGAGATTGATAATCGGCATGTTGATGGCATTCTGTTGTAACATTCATGGAATTTCCTTCACTTACTTCACCGCTTAGATTTATTTCACGATTATCTCGTATTATACCATGACCACATGAAACAGTATAAGGTCTTGATTTATCTAAAGATTTTATAATTTCATTACGTTGACGTTGATTATCTGCTTTTCTTTTACGACGTTGTCGTTGAAATTTTTCTTGTTCCTCAAGAGAACGTTCTATTTTACGACGTGGCATTATTAAAATAAATTCATATACAAATGTATTAAAGCTGTTATATATATATATATATTTATATATATTCATATACATATATATATATATATATATATATACTTTAATTATAAGATATATAATTTAACTATTAGATAATTCAATTAATATTTTGTCAATAGAGATATCTTATTTTAAAATAAATAGTATTAATAGCTTATTTAAAAATATAAATATATCTTACATTAATAAAAATTTAATATAGATTAAATATTATTTAAATTTTAATATTTATCTATTATATATGTATTATATTAATTATATTAATATAACAGCAATAAATAAACAAAATGTTATGAAATATTGATTAACTAATTATTTAATGAATTATTAAAGTAACTAATTATTTTATTAATAAATGTTTTTATTAATTTCTTTTTTATATTAAATAAATTAATATAACAAGCAATAATAATAAATAATTTTATTGATTTATTTTAATAATAAAAATTTGTAATAATTAATAATAATTATAATCACACTATTATTACTATCATTATTATTGCAATAATTATTATTATCATCATTTTCATCGTCAATATCATCATCATCATCATCATCATCATTATCATTATCATCATCATTATCATCATCATCATTATCATCATTATCATCATTATCATCATTATCATCATTATCATCATTATCATCATTATCATCATTATCATTATCATCAATTCTTATTACATCAGAGATATATTCGATTTAACTTTTATAACTTTTATTTAATAAAATATTTTTTTATACACACTAATACAATATTTTAAAGTTAACAAATAATATAACGTAACACTTACTAACATATAATAATTCTATATTCTAATTTAATAACTATTTATTATATAAACTATACTAATTTTAAATTTTTAATAATTTAACATTTACTAACATAATAATTCTATATAACATATAATAATTATTTAATAATAAAAACTATATTAATTTTAAATATTAATATTTATATAATTAATAATAAGTAATTTAATATTAATTAAATTTAATAAGTAAGTAATAATAAGTAATTTAAATTTAATAAGTAATTAATAATAAGTAATTAATGTCTTCTTGAACGCTTGCCTAAAGACCACCTTAAACGCGTATCTGAAACAAACAATTATAATAAATGTTAATATTATATATAAAATATTTTAATTTTACCTATACTATACATACATAATGTGCATTTTATAAACCAAACGTTTCAGACAAAAATTTTAATATAAAAAAACTTATTTAAAGATTTGAACGGTTTAGAACATTACTAAAGTTATATTAAGGTCATCTTGAATCTTTTAAATGAAATCACCATATTTTTTTATATAAATAGATTTTTCAAAGTATTCGACATAAAAAATTATAAAGATAGGTAGGATGGTCAAAAAGTGAATTAATTTAAGAGATATTTTATACTTTAATTTGACATAATTTTACACAAGCTGTAAAATATCTCGTAAAATATTCATAGTTTATGTAAAATTATGTCAAATTTCCTATAATTTTATCTCAATACTTTTATGCACAAAATGAGAGAAATCAATTAGTGTAGCTGCTAGTTGCAAATTACATATTTTTCCTTAAAAACAACTAAGAGTTTTATTTACACTAATTGTTTCCTCTCATTATTTTGTACATAAAAATATTGAGGTAAAATCATCGAAAAATGAATATTTTACGAGATATTTTATAGTTTTTGATCATCTTATTCTTATAACTCTTTGTGCTAAATATTGCAAATATTGCAACCGATTTATATAAAAAAATTACAGTGGTTACATTAAAAAAAATAAAATTTATCTTAATTACACGATTTTAATAAAAACTAATAACTGACTCTAATTCTATAACAAACATTTTTAAAATTATATATAAATAATTTTTACTTTTAGCTCTAATGACTTTTTTAGAAATATTGTATAATTTAATTTTTATTCTTTTCAATTAATATTTCTTTGTCTATATTGCTGCAGGCGGATTATTTAGTGTTCCAAACTATTACAAATGTATATCTATTAGACGTTAGCGACATCGTCGTTTTGACTTTGACTGCCTCCATGCACACACGCACGTACGCACGCATACACACATACGCATACACACACGCGCATACGCAGTAGGCTCCTTTAAATATATTTTTACTTCTTAGAACTAAAAATATATGTTATTTAAGAATTTTTAATCATCTTTAGTAAAGCTTTAAACAAAATAAAGAACATTAAACATTTATTTCAATTTATGTTGTCTTAAGAAAGCAACTTTATTACATTATAACTTCCAAACCGTTCGAAATCGGACATATGTTCATTAACATTTTCGACTTGTTTTCATATCCTAAAGTTGCTGTATCAATATTGGCAATGAGTTCAGAGACACCCTGTATTTCTATTCTCTCTCTATAACATATATAATTTTTCAATAAAAAATACACTTAAAAAAAATTAAATTTGTTTTCCACATTTTATTCTTCTCTCTCTCTCTCTCTCTCTCTCTCTCTCTCTCTCTCTCTCTTTTTTCTTATTTTATTATCTTTTCATTCTCTTCAAACATTTCATTAAATTTCTCATTATTCAATTCTCTCTATACCATTCACATTCTATCATTTATATCCTCTCTTTCTTTTTTTTCTTCTCTCTCTCTCTCTCTCTCTCTCTCTCTCTCTCTCTCTCTCTCTCTCTCTCTCTCTCTCTCTCTCTCTCTCTCTCTCTCTCTCTCTCTCTCTCTCTCTCTCTCTCTCTCTCTCTCTCTCTCTCTCTCTCTCTCTCTCACTCTCTCTGTCTGTCTGCCTCTTTTTCTCTCAATGTGATTCTAATACATACATACATTTATATACAATTATATACACACATACATATATACAAATATAAACATAGAGATGTATAGTACACGTTAATGATTCGTTCCGTTTTCCTAGCAAAGGTTTGTAATATCTATCTTTTACTAATGTATAAAAATTCTATGGATTAGCAAAAGATAGATATTCTAAACCTTTGCTCGAGAAACGGGACGAATTATTAACGCGTACTGTACATATACGTATCTAAACATATAAATACGTACATTTCTCTTTGTTTCTCTTTCTTCTTTTTCTCTTCTATGTCTTTTCTCTTTCTCTTTCTTAACCTGCTTTTATCAATCTTCCTTTTTCAATCTTCTTCTTTCAGGAATTTTTTTTCCTTCTTTTTCTCTTTCTCTTCTTTTTCCTCTCTCTTTTTTTTAGGCTTCTTTAACTATAAATAAAAAGTAAAAACATTTACAATATTTATTAACAATATTTAGTATTTGACTTCTTTAACCATAAATAATCTATCCTTTATTAATGTATAAGAATTTTATGGATTAGCAAAAGATAGATATTATCAACCTACGCTAGAGAAACGGAATGAATTATTGACGTGTACTGTACATATGGGTATCTAAACATATAAATACGCACATTTCTCTTTGTTTCTCTTCCTTCGTTTTCTCTTCTGTGATTTTCTCTCTCTTTCTCTTTCTTAACCTGCCTCTTTCAATCTTTTTTCATGAATCTTTTTTCTTCCTTCTTTTTCTCTCTCTTTCTCTCTTCTTTTTCTTTTCTTTTTATTTAGGCTTCTTTAACTCTAAATAAAAAGTAAACACATAATATTTAATAACAATATTTAATATTCAACTTCTAAAACTATAAATAAAAAGCAATAACATTAAAAATGCATTTTCAATATTATTTTTATATTTAATTCTTTTTCTTTCTTCTTTTCAATCTCTCACTCTCTGCTTCTCTCTTTTTTTTATTATTTTATTTTCTATTATCCCTTTCTCTTTTTCTCTACCTTTTTCTCATTATTTCTCTCTCTCTCTCTCTCTCTCTTTCTTTCTCTGTCTTTCAATGATTCTTATACATATATTTATAAACAATTATATACACACATACATATATATATAAATATAAACATAGACATATATAGTACGCGTGAATGATTCGTTCCGTTTCCCTAACGAGGGTTGGTAATATCTATTCTTTACTAATGTATAAGAATCCTATGGATTAACAAAGAATAGATATTACCAACCTTTGCTAGAGAAACGGAACAAATTATTAACGCGTATTATATATATACATATCTAAACATATAAATACGCACATTTTTCTATTTGTTTCTCTTTCTTCTTTTTCTCTTCTGTGTCTTTTCTCTCTCTTAACCTACTTCTTTCAATCTTCTTTCATGAATCTTTTTTTCTTCTTTCTCTTTCTCTTTCTCTCTATTTTAGGCTTCTTTAACTCTAAAGAAAAAGTAAAAACATTAATAATATTTATTAACAATATTTAATATTTTCAATATTTTTCTTTTTTCTTTTTCTAATCTCTCAATCTCTCTCTACCTCTCTCTCTTTTATTATTTTATTTTCTATTATCTCTCTCCTCTTTCTTAAAATTCTCTCTCTTTCTTTTTTATCTCTTACTTCTATTCTCTTTCTATTTCTATTTCATTCTCTCTCTCCCTATCTCTCTCTCTCTTTACATACATACGTACGTATATACTTATATATTTTATATATGTATATATATATATATATATATATATATATATATATATATACATATATACATATATAAAATATATAAGTAATATACGTACGTATATATATATATATATATATATATATATATATATATATATAGTATATATGTATGTATATCGAGTTGCAATCTCACATTTAAACTAATACATTTATAAAGCACATGTACCCAGATAGCAGAGTGACGTCAAATGACATCTTAATAACGTTTTAATGACGTTATTGTACGTCATTAAGACGTCTGGAGACGTCATCTTGCTACCTGGGTATATACAATTAATGACGGATAATGACGTATTCTTCTACCTCTCTCAATCTTCTTCTTTCTCCTTTCTGTATATTTTCCTCCTTTTAGACATTCCTTTCTCTTCCTTCTCTTCTCTTTCCCCCCTCTCTCTTTCTCTCGCTCTCTCTCTCTTTCTCTCTCTATCTTTATCTCTATCTCTCTGTTTCGTTTACTTTGTTAGCAATTTTAACTCTCTAAATGAAAAACAAAATTGTTAATAATTAATTTTCAATCTTTTCTTATTATTTTATTCTTTCTCTCTCTCTCTTTCATCCTTATCATACATACAAAAGATATTTCCTTAAACATACATACATAACATACCTATACATATAAATATATTCCTCTCCTCTCCTCTCTCTCTCACTCTCTCTCTCTCTATAATATAATATAATAATTAAATTTATGCAATATACATACCTGTGTTTATTTCTATTCTTCTTTCTCCCTTCTTGGTGCTCTTTTATAACCTTTTAACTTTCTTTGACAAACCGTCACACGAGCTGTCAAAATTTGTAATAACCACAACACAAATGACAGCTACTCACAACACGAATTGAGCGTAATGAAAGAACCAATCAGCATCGCGGAAAAGAGGCAACAATACATTCGAGACTTTCGAGAATCGACTTAACATGCCTTTTTTAGAAAGGGATACAGAAGTTATACACAAATATCCTTTTTATTGTATATACAGAATGTCGCAGCGTATTATAAATAAACGCTTGTAGAGCGCAGTAAATTGAACAACAGTCCCATATCATTTTGCACGATTGTCGCAATAATAACAGAAATATTGAATAAAATCGGACGAATGTGTGTGTGTGTGTGTGTGTGTGTGTGTGTGTGTGTGTGTGTTTGAGAGAGAGAAAGAAAGAGAGAGAAACGTTCGGCCACTCGTGCTATAGCATGGGCCAGACATTTTGTCGGCACGCGGCAAGGGGACGGTCAGCGCGGCGTGCAGTTGCCATTGGTTACACCGCTATCGCCGGCCGCGCTAACCGTCCCCTTGCCGCGTGCCGACAAAATGTCTGGCCCATGCTATAGCACGAATGGCCGAACGTTTCTCTCTCTCTCTCTCTCTCTCTTTCTTTCTTTCAAACACACACACACACACATTAGTCCGATTTTATTCAATATTTCTGTTATTATTACGACAATCGTGCAAAATGATATGGGACTGTTGTTCAATTTACTGCGCTCTACAAGCGCTTATTTATAATATGCTGCGACATTCTGTATATACAATAAAAAGGATATTTGCGTATAACTTTTTTAACAAATTACAAATTATACACAACTCGTTTACTAATCGATGTAATCAAAAGCTAATAATATTAAATGTATTGTGCACGTTATTTGAAGTAATATATTGTATATTTGTAAAATTTACAAATAATATTTATAAATATATTCACAATATGATTTTATTATACATATCAGTATTTTGACAATATATATTTTTCTACATTTTTCATATATTTTTATATATTTTATATATTTTATATATTTTTATATATATATATATATATATATATATATATATATATATATATATACAGGGTGTTTCATTTTAATCCGACCAGTCGAATATCTCGAAAACCAAGCCCGGGAGAGAAAAATATTTCAGACAAAAGTTGTTTGGTTTCGAGGGGGCCATAAGATGGTATCATTGGTTTGACCTTCAAGAGTCATTTGAAGGTCACGTGAAGGTCACTTCAATTTTTTTTAAATGGAACACCCTATATATTTTTGCACATTCTTGTAGCTTATCTCGAAGCTTTCCAAAACACTATCATTAAGTACCTTTTCGTTAAGTACTTTTTGAGTTATGAGGCTTGAAATAATTTCTTAATTCTACATAAACCGTAAAATATCTAGTAAAATATTTATTTTTCGATTATCTTACCTTAATACTTTTACGTACAAAATAATGAGAGGAATCAATTGGTGTAAAGAAAACACATAGTTATTTTTAAGAAAAAATATGGAATTGTTAATTGCAAATTACATATTTTTTCTTTAAAACAACTATGTGTTTTCTTTACACCAATTGATTCCTCTCATTATTTTGTACGTAAAAGTATTAAGGTAAGATAATCGAAAAATGAATATTTTACTAGATATTTTACGGTTTATGTAGAATTAAGAAATTATTTCAAGCCTCATAACTCAAAAAGTACTTAACGAAAAGGTACTTAATGATAGTGTTTTGGAAAGCTCTCGAGATAAGCTACAAGAATGTGCAAAAATATATAGGGTATTCCATTTAAAAAAATTGAAGTGACCTTCACGTGACCTTCAAATGACTTGAAGATCAAACCAATGATACCATCTTATGGCCCCCTCGAAACCAAACAACTTTTGTCTGAAATATTTTTCTCTCCCGGGCTTGGTTTTCGAGATATTCGACTGGTCGGATTAAAATGAAACCCTGTATATATAATCATATTTTTATTATATATATAAAGACATAACTAATGAGAGTAATAGTAGAATTGTGCAATATGTATGCAATAAAGACAGATCTATGCTCTAAAATCGTTGCTTGTACGAGACGATAGATCAGTGAAAATGCAACATTTTTTGTTCCAATAAACACAATTAAACACAATGTAACGAAAAGCTTTCGCATTGCTCTTTCTAAAATATGTACAAGGTGCGTTCCAAAGTAAACAGGACTTTTTCAAAATGAGAACAAATATTTATTTTTTTGGCAAAACTTACTTATTTTATTCAAAATAGTCTCCTTGAGACTCTATACAGCGATTTGCACGGTCAAGAAGCATGTCGAACGAGTGTTTTAAGTCGTCTGTAGAGATGTCCTTGAGAATGTCGGTACAAGCCTTTTGGATGGCCTCCACGTCGGCATAACGCTTTCCTTTCATCGGCAAATGCATTTTTCCGAATAGGTAAAAATCACACGGTGCTAAATCAGGCGAATACGGCGAGTGGTTGATGGTTAAAATGCGATTTTTGGTCAAAAAATCAGTCACAAGTATCGATCGATGAGATGGTGCATTATCATGCAACAAGCGCCAACTTCCTTCTTCACGATATTCTGGCCGAATACGACGAATACGCCGCACCAAACGCTTCAAAACACCAAGATAAAACATAGCATTAACCGTCTGGCCAGGTGGAACGAACTCCTTATGAATTATTCCCTTCGAATCGTAGAAACAAATTAACATTGTCTTCACTTTTGATTTCTCCAAACGGCTTTTTTTCGGATTAGGCTCATCTGGACACTTCCATTCTGCACTTTGGCGCTTGGTTTCTGGATCATATTTAAAGCACCATGTTTCGTCACCATAAACTCGTTTCATCAATTGAAGCGTTTCGGTAAAAGTTTTACCAAGTTTAAAACAGAACTTAATGTTGGCTCTTTGTTCGATATTCATTTTTGCACCGATGCAACAAACACACTGTCACTTATAACGCAATAACTCAGCTTCTACACGCCCGATTGTCATGCGCGTTTGACAGAACGTCAGTGAAGTTTGCACCTTTCCAAGTCAGGCATCCATCAGTAGGTGGCGCCACTAGAATGTGCTATTTTGAAAAAGTCCTGTTTACTTTGGAACGCACCTTGTATGTCTTTTTATATTAGATAAGAATGTCGGTAACATAACTATAAGTGTTGGTAATGTACCGACACTTTTAGTTATGTTAAAATGAGGGCGCCTACCCGTCGGAGTTCGGCTGCGACTCCGGCATCCTCTTAAATATTAAATACTAAAATATAACACAAACGGAAAAGACAAGATAATGGAATAACGACGATCCGGGAATACAAAACATGGAAGAACATAATATTGTCCCTTTCCCTTCCTCGACATAAGATAAAATAGCAAATAATTGGGAGGCGGATTATAGAATATAAGGGCTGTATATTGAGTGCATAGTGTATAAATTTCGAATATTCTTATTTAAAGCAATTATTGTATCCATGGCAACAGAAATGTTGCTGGCGACTGTACGCAGATGAATGTCACGACTTTATTAATCATTAAGAGTTTATAAAATCAATAATAAAAATAGTAACACTACCTAATAATAATAGAGAGAGAGAGACAATGGTCTCTCGAATTATCACATTATATATATATATATATATATATATATATATATATATATATATCAAAGAACCCAAATAGTAACTATTTAAACGCGGATAAAGTTGGAAAAAGAAGAAACATTGAAATTCTATATAGTTACAATTCATGCGAGTAAATATGCATAAATAGAGAGACAATCGTGCAACACAATAGAAGATAGAGTAGATCCATAGATATTAATGCGAAGCTGATAATCATGTGATATTAGAAATACAAGCGTCTGGATAATATTTAAAAAGAGAGCCAGATTATAATTGCGCACGCTAGAGGTAGAAAAGTTTGAAAACCATATGAAAATGAACTTAAAATTAAAGTAAAAATAACAATGTATCTCTCGAGAGAATGCGAGAAACGGAGGTACGCGACATTGTATTTTCCTTTTTCCTGTCTAGAGGATGTAACGATCACAATAATATTAATAACGGAATATTACCCGTTGAAGTATGCTATTATACTGAAATGTAAATAAATGAAATTAGATTGTATAGAATTAGTATGCGTGCATATATATAATAACTAGAATAATGTTCTGTTCGACACTAACGTGCGGACTGAGAAAACTGGATGTAAAGGAATATAATCTAAACTAGGCTCAGTATATACATAAATTGTAAGAGGAGAGAAAAAAAATATATAAGTAAAAAAAAGGGGGGGAAATGGATTATCGGAACGCTCTGCGCGCGTTTTGTAAAAGAATTTGAGTACGTGATATCGATATAGCGACCACAATCAGTCGAGACATTGTAATATCATAATTGTATTGCGTACGCTAGAGGTAAGATGCCCGGAATCCTCGAGAAAATGAATTAAGTAATTAAATAGATAATAATGGCGCAAAGAGAACGTGAGAAACGGAAATATATATATATGTGATCATCCCTTTCCTTTTGTATAAGGACCCTAACAATAATAACAAGGGTAACAATAGTAATAGTGAAGACGGCGCAAATAAAGGTCATTAAGTTACTATATCGGGGAAAACTAAGTTAAATTTAATTAAATTGGATCGCGAGGTAAGATATGGGCTGACTCTGAAACCGGCAGAAAAACACACTTCAACTCCCAAGGACGAGGGGACGCGAGAACCATCGCCAGGGGCGTCGGGATCATCGAAGGATACGGAAAAATATAGATCCACCGGAAAGGCGATGATCTTAAGCCCGGAAGGGAAACTCATCCCTTTCCGAATGTTGGACAAGATGCCGAAAAACAACGAAGATCGAAAAGAGGAGGGAAATGCTTCTGACCTTCAAAAATATAAATATATCCTGTAAAAAGAAAAAATATACATATTATTATATAGTAACCGTGTAGAATTATTGTATGCGTATTATTATTATAACCTATAAGCGAATAGTGTTAATTTGGCAAAACACTTTAAAAGAGAGCCAAAAGAGCAAAGGTGTAAATAGTGTACAAAAGGTGCACTATAATATATATAACCTCAGTACAATAGATAGATACATTATAATATATTCAGAATAAGAAATAAACTTGTAAAATAACCAATATTATACAAAATAGACTGTAAGACAGTGAATGCGCATAAATAAAGTTAACGCGCATGCAAAATTGAAGTTAGAACACGAAAAGTGCGAATGCGCACATAATTTGAGGGTAGAAAACTGACTATGCATGCGTGCGGCGCTTGCGCAGATAAAAACTTGTAATACGCATGCGCGACGCGCCTGCGCATTGAAAAATCGAGCAAACCAATCGGAAATCGACGGAAATCAATGCGCGTAGCATCGGCGAACTCACCGGAACGCCCATAAGGCATGATGGTGGGGAGAATCAAGAGTGGGGAGACTGATATAAAATGAGCTGCAGAGCTCAGTCGGGAGCTTCTTTCCCGAATGCGTTCGTTGAAATTAAAACTGCGAAACCTCGAGAATAATTGTTCCGCGAGTACGGCGAAATAGTGCGAGATATAAAACCGTTTTTCTTAAAGCGAAATTACTGTAACCTGAGTTCTCTTTAACTATATTTTATTAAATATATTAATTTAATATAAAATCGAACATTGACGGTTATTCTTTTATCCTAACGATAAAACCAAAGATCCTAAACACCGGTCGTGACTTGTCCATCCGGGAGTGATCTAAAACAAAAAATAAATATTTGTGAAGCAAATATTAAAAATCTATTTGGTGACACCTGTGGGAATCCAATCCGGTGACGTCATCAATCCAGGGTTGTCCAACGGTGATATCCAGCGGCGACCTGAAACATAAAGAAGCGTTAGTGAAGGGAATCACGACGAGGAAACGTCGCAGATTTTCTCATTGATACGCAGTCGGCGGCCATCACGTAACCAGATACGACGGCGTGACGCAGCAATACGACGCAGTCGGCGGCCATTGTGTAACCAGATACGGTGGCGCGTCGCACGAAGGCGAGGCCAGAGGATCTTTTCCAGGGATCTCAGCTTTCTGCGAACCGTGATATCCTTGCTTGTTGGCGGATAAACAAGCTGGCGACCGTAATAAATCAAGGTAAGAAACTTACATCCTCGGATCTTATCAATCAAATATTAGTCGTCCGATTACAACTCAAGGTAGGAAAAAACTAGAAAATATGAGAAGTGTAAAAGATCGTAAAGAATTGTCACGCGTATATACGAGATAATTAGAATAATCTTTATCTGATACTAATGAGCGATCGTTTAAAATTGGATGTAATATAATATAGAATAATTGAAGTTAAAGTATATATAGACTATAAGAGAAGAGAAAAGAACAACATATTGTCAAATAAATAGAGTGCGGATTATTAGGATGCCTTGTATATATTCTGTAGCTAACTCAAGTACATGATATTAGTATGGAAGATTTAAATTAGCTGAAAACTGTAAAATTATAATACTGTTAGTGAATAAAATGAATGATGGACCTCTCCGGCTGCGGGTAGGGTGGGACATATTATATAATAATAAAAACTGTTTTTTCCTCCTCCCTGCTTTCCCCCCCTCGCGGCCGGACGACGATTACTACCATGTATGCCCATTTTCTTCCTTCCTGGTGTTTTTTTTTAATCCGATCTTATTAATACCAATCTAATGATTGTCTGTGGGGCATGTCTCGGCGCTCGCGGCTTCTCCCCCCTCTCCCCGGATTCTGGGGAGTGATGCGGGGCAGAATTTACTGCAACAACAACATAAATAGGCCGGTAAAAGAACCTCGACTGACCGGCTCTGGCTTCCGCGCGCGCGTACGCTCGGCGTATGGGATGGCGTGCGGGGCTCGGGTCGGTATCCTCGGGATAACGGAAAGCTTCACTCCGCCTGCGCCGGGATATGCGGACATACGAAACAAACAAATAAATTGACTGATGCATAAAGATAAACTATGTAATATATAACAACAATAACGATAACATTTGTTGGTTGAATAGATTGACTAGATACGCACGCATAAACAAACAAATAAATAAAAACGCGACACAGATATAATAGACTCATAACAGATTGGATCGGAAAGGATAAAAAGCTATATCCCTACAAGTACGGGACATACATAAAACAACATAAACATAGCACATAGGAAACACTGTTCCGTCTACACGGAAACAGCCTACTCAAGGCCGAAACCTGTCTGACATTTAACCAACACTAGATCACAGTCATACAAATCCGATACACAGAAACATATAACGACACAACGAACAATATATAAACACACAACAAACAGTCGACACACAATAAAACACGAGGACCTTACGTTGTAAAGACAAACCATTTCGACAATTAGACATAGATACAATGGATAGCAAATAGAACATAGAACATAGAAACTAATAAAAACACAAACAGAATACAGCATACAGAACAAATATATGGAACAACAACACATATACACGCACACACATACACACACATACACGCATACATAATAAAACTTATAGAAAACATCAAGCGACGCGGTAGCGTCGCGACGCCAAGTACATAAAAAACTGGAAAAAAACTGGATCCGACCATTGAGAGTAACTGTCCTCGACGCGGCGCTACCAAGTACCTTATCCGGAATTTTGGGTCTTATAAACTTTCAATTAAAATATTTCAAAAACTAAAGCCGTAATCATAAATCTAACGATACTTTTAGTAGTGAGTCTAGGCCGGTTCTAACCCAGGGGCTCCGAGGGGGGGGTGAGGGGTGAGGGGGAACCGGCGGGGGGGTGACGTCACGCGGAGGGGTGACGTCACGCGGGGGGTGACGTCACGCGAGGGGGACGTCACGGGGGGGTGACGTCACGCGGAGGATGATGACGTCACGCGGGGGATGATGACGTCACGCGAGGGATGATGACGTCACATGCGGGGGATGATGACGTCACGTGCGGGGGATGATGACGTCACGTGCGGGGAAGGGGGATCCGCGGCGTGAGCGATAGACGAGGGGGTCCGCGCGGGAAGGGGGAATCCGCGGCGCGAGCGATGGACGAGGGGGTCCGCGCGGGTAGGGAGGATCCGCGGCGCGACCGGTGGACGAGGGGGTCCGCGCGGGGAAGGGGGATCCGCGGCGGGCTCGCGATGTGTCCACGTGTGAGAAGGACGGTGCACTGGTGTGAGAAGAATAGCGCTACGTGTGGGAAAAGGATAGCGCTAAGTGTGTGTGTGAAGAGGACAGTGCGACAAGGATGGCATCAACGTGCGACAAGGATGGCGTCAACATACGACAAGGATGACGTCAACGTGGAACAAGGACGACGCATTGTAAGATGCTGCATAGGTGGGAGAAGGACGACGCAAAGGTAAGTGAGTGATAGCGATGAGCATATGAATGAGAGAGAATGATAATATCGCGAAGAGAACGCATACGAAAGAGAACGATAATAGCGCGAGAACAACGTGTGCGAGAGAGAACGATAACAGCTAAGATAACGCGTGCGAGCGAGAATGAAGATATCGCGAGACTTACAACTAACGCGACGCTTAGAACGATAATAGCGCAAGACAACGCGTACGAAAGAGAGAACGATAATAGCTAAGATAACGCGTGCGAGAGAGAACGAAGATATCGCGAGACTTACAACTAACGCGTGAGAGAGAGAGCGCAACGAAGATATCGCGAGACTTACAACTAGCGCAAGAGAGACGCAAAGGATGGGAACGCAAGGAGAGGCGTGTAAATAACCGATTTTTTCTTTTTTTTTTAAATTAAAATATATAACATTTATTTTAGAATGTGTATTATACAATTTCGTGTGTATGTGTGTGTGTGTGTGTGTATGTGCTTAATATGTAATAATATTTAATAATAATATAATAATAATATAAAAGATATAATAATAATGATATAAAATATAAAAAAAATATAATAAAAAATATATGGGGAGGGGGTGCGCCGGGCTGAGGGGAGGCCGCTCCTGGAACAGAAAAAGAGACATTTCATTAGTTTTTAATAATTTATTGTAAGATACTTTTGTGATGTAATATAAATTGAAAGTTACTTACAATATTATCCATTTATTTTAATTTGTGCAAATGGGACACATATTGCATGGTATTATTTGATGCAAATTTTTCCTGCACTCTTTGCAATAACTGCCTAATAATAGAGCACAATAATCCGTTTTGTGTTTCGGAGTATACGTTTCGAAACGACGATGCCAATCTCAGAAAACAGTCTGAACAATACTTAGTTCCTTCTTCCACATCATAATAATAATATTTGATGCGACACATTTTTATGGTAATATCCAGATTATTTATTTCCATCGCGTTTAAATGTTTATACTTTTTCAGTCTTAATTCTTCATCATTATCACTAGCATAATCTGAATCCACTAAAGGTGGTATTTCTTCCTCGGATTCTTCCTCAGAGCCATCCTCGTCTGATTCGTCTAGATTGTCAACATCCATTTGGTTGCCATCTTCGACGATAACAACCTCTTCAATGTCCTCGTCGATGATAATAACATCTTCGTCATCGATGATAATAATCTCTTCTTCAGCCATTGCACTAACGTAACACAAGACTAACGAAACGCAAAGAACAACGAAAGAAATAATATTCTAATGTCGCAGACTCCTCTTCATTATATATATCTTTTAATATCTTTTGTCTCATTCCAACTAGAGCATCACGTCTCATCTACCTCAGCATTTCTCTACATCTTTAGCGGAGCGTGTTGAGAAAAGTATATCTATTCTTATTCGTATGGGAGGAAAGAAATAAAATCATAGATGAAATAAAAATAATTATTTATTGCACGCATCGTAAAAAATATCATTTACAGCACATGTTAGTAATTCACAATCGATTAATGATTCACTGTTAAAGACATCACTATCGCGTATCGTTTTTACAGCATCGCATACAGTAGTAATATTGTTACGTCGTAAAACAGTTTCAAATTGTTTAAATTTTTCATTCACGAGATACGTATTCTCGCATAACCAATTATGCATATGATCGATACAATGTTCAAAATTAAATAAATGTAATAATGTCAGTGGTTTCATGTACAAAGAATTTTCGCATAATGCGAGTTTTACAATTTTCGATTGATACATTTCAATCGATAAATCTCCAATCCTTAATGGGAGAGCAGTCGATTGTAGAAATTGTTCAATGTCTGCTTGCTTCTGCATCAACAAATTCCACGTTGAGAAAGGCAACACTATTTGATTGCCTCGATTATCGCCGAGAATCAGTTTCACGTACGACACAGCTCCAACGCTTATTCCAATGTCCAAATACTTGTACGACGTTGGGGTTAAAGCGTATCTTCTTCCAAGTATGCGAGTCGCACGACGAGGTTGAATGCTATAAAAATATATAAATTAGATCAATATTTAAAAAAATTAATAAATAAAATTTTTAAACGATCAAAACTTACGTGTCACATTTTTGCTTCTTACACGGTAGAGTTTCACCGTTTCGAATCGGAACGTAAAAATTCATGTTGATTTCTTCAGCGAACCTTTCACACGCGCGATTGATGCAATACTGATCGTATTAGAATTAATATCAATTCAAATAGTATCGCAAATTGCGATGTAGAGGGGATTATTGCTGACACGACATTTTAATTTCCTCTAAAATTTCGTCGCACCGATGTACGGCTGCGATGACATCATCCCCAGAACAAAGATTTAGCTGAATTCGTTAAAATCGAGCGCCGATGTACAGCTGCTCCTGATGCAATCACGTTAGATTTTTTCAAATGTACGTGACAAAACGCGAAATTTTCAAGGTTAAGATGCACATCGGAACAAAGATTAACCGTCAAGGTTAAAACGCACATCACCCCTAGACAAAGATTTAGCTGAATGTGCTAAAATCAAGCGCCGATGTACGGCTGCTCCTGACGCAATCACGTCAGATTTTTTCAAATGTACGTGACAAAACGCGAAATTATCAAGGTTAAATTGCAGACGCTACTCCGGGGAATTTTTTAAGATGAAATCATTCTAGAATGTTCGATGATATGCATGAGACAGTATATAAATCATGCCGTCAAGGTTAAAACACACATCACCCCTAGACAAAGATTTAGCTGAATGTGCTAAAATCAAGCGTCGATTTACGGCTGCTCCTGATGCAATCACATCAGATTTTTCAAATGTACGTGACAACACGCGAAATTTTCAAGGTTAAGATGTGCATCTGAACAAAGATTAACCGCCAAGGTTAAAACGCACATCACCCCTAGACTGTTATAGTCCGAAAGACTATAACTATTTTATTTTACCATTAATAAATTTCATACGATTGAGATGCGATAGAATGTTCGCGAACCGCGTAAAATCGCTACCTCAGCGAACCACGCGCGAGTTCGCCGGAAACGTGAAAATGCCAACGAAGGGATTCGACTTTGAACCTCCTTCGTTTGCACTTGGACTTGACCGCCACGAAAATCGTCCATGACCATATATGGTCATGTCGCTAGGCGATCCCCTCCAAAACACCCCCAAAATGAGGTGTTAAAAGCCGTCCACCGCGGGTCCGCGGCGGACAGTCGTTAATTAACATTCTATCAATAAAGAGTGCGAATCTGGGCTAGTTACTATTCGGCGTGACTTTAACACTTAAAATCTAGCGGAACGAAGGAAAAGGCGACGGAAAGAAACTTGAAACTCCTGAGAAGGATTACGATAAAGATATAATTAAACCAAATTGTATGCACATCCAATTAAAAATAAACGATTTTATGATACAAGAAATAATGAAAGTATACATCTACTCGACGGTCCGTGATATCCTTTGGAATCTCCCAGCTACCCCACATCCCGTGCCGCTCACGGCACAACATTTTGGTGGCAGCGGTGGGATAGCCGAGAACGAGAACCGCCGAGGAAAAATCCTGAACCTCTAATATCTGCAACAAAAAGAAAATATAAAATTAATAAAGTGGACGGAGCAACTGCTATATTAAAGCAGACGGACTCAAGCAGACCACAGCACGTAACACATAAAGCCGACAAGTGATAAGTGACCACGGTCAAGCAGCTGTAGCTGAAAGGGAGCATCAACGCCCAAGGACCAACGTCGATCCACGACCTTCGCCAAGGCAACGCATCGCAGACGGACAACGCATCGCCGACGGACAGCGCATCACCAACGGACAACGACCCGTATCTACTAGCAGCGTCAGCAGTCGAGCGAACCGATAAGCGACCATGCGATTCACCGTGCTACTACCGTAAGTCGAAATTCAATTTAAATGTCGGAACCGTTAAACCAAGTTCGATTTAATAGCCCGCGATTTTTGAGCGTGCCAGCACGATTGGCAAATAGATTAGGTCTTGTAACACCGTTCCAAGTCGCGGAAGAAGCTACTCGCGATATACGAGATAGCGTGCGAAACTTAGAGAACCAATATTCGAGTTCCGAATCTTCCGAAGCGCGCGAACAAAACGATAACGAAAATTTAGAACAGGACCGACCAAGCGTTAGTCGAGTTACTGTCAGGAGAAATTACTCGCCAATATCCGTTGACATTAGTCTCTTTGAGCCAAATCCCGCGAGAAATATGGATAACGAAGCCGTCGATAGAGAAATCGAACGCTTACGAGCGCAACAGGCCGGACAAAATGCAGCCGCGAATTATGAAGACGCCGGTCACCCGGTCGAAAGCACTAGTAACATATTATTAGCCGAACTCGTACATAGTTTTCGCGAAATGCAAGAGGAAATGCGAGATTTACGCGAACAAGTGCGAAACGTACCTAGCATTCACGAAATGCGAGAGGAAATGCGAGAATTACGCGATCAAACGCGAAACGTACATATAAACCAAGGAAACTTTAACGAGCTACGAGCAAATATAAACGATGTCCCACACGACGTGACGTACGGACGTACCGAACGCGATATTAGAAACAGACGTAGCGCAGCCCCGCACTATCTACCATTAAAAGAAGCGCGATCAATGATTCCCGAATTTGACGGATCATCGCGACAAAAACTACAAGAATTTTTAAACGCATGTACATACGCGGTACAAAATATTAATCCCACGGACGAAGAATCACTGATGCAAGCCATTCTGTATACTAAATTAAAAGGAAAAGCCATGCAAGACTTCGAGACGCGAAATATACAAACGTTCGAAGATTTAAAACAACAACTTGAAACGTGCTATCAAGCAAAACAAAGCACAACGCATCTACAAATAGAATTTAATTCGCTAAAACAAAAATCAAGCGAAACCGCACATGCATTCGGGCAACGTGTCGATGTACTCGCCATGAAGCTATACGAGTCTATGGTGGAAGGAGAAGAACGACCTCCTTCATTCAAACAAGCCATACAAGAAACCATCAAGAAACAAGCTCTGATAAATTTCCAAATCGGATTACGACGAATTAAAAATTCTCGTGCGATCACAACGATATACTTCGCTCCAAGAAGCGATAAACGGCGCGAGCGCGGAAGAGAAGCTTATCGGACCGTCTGTCACGCGAGCTCCTGGCTTCTCTAATAAAAATAAGTACGACGCTAAACACACGCGACCAACTCGAGACACAAATATTCAATGTTATAAATGCGGAAAATCTGGACACTACGGACGCGATTGCCGTAGCAGTAATAAATATGTATTACCAAAACCGGAAAAATCTACGCGAATAAATACTATAAATAAATTTTGCAAATATTGTAAAAAATCAGGACACAGCCGCGACGAGTGCTGGAATTTAAATGGACGACCAAAAAATAATGTTAAAATTAATAAACACACTAATAAAAGTAATTACAAAGACAATACGCGAGAACAAAAGACTTCGCATCGACAGCGGAAAAAGAGCGCCGACTCTGCAAGCAATAGCGAAGAGGAGCAGGAAGAAACGAAGAAGCAACCGCGACCTGCCCTAGAGTATCGCGTATCGCATGTTAAAAATATGCATGCACCATCGAAGGACGAATTGTTACAAGTTACACTTCCCACTTACTTCGCGAAGTAAAAGGAGAAAAAATAAACATGTACGATTCCGGATCCACAATTTCCTTAATAAAATTAAAGCATTTAAAGGACGAAACATTAATATATGAAAAGAAGATAGCATTGATAGGAATAAGCGGACATAAAATATATACATTAGGCAAAATGTACGCCACGATAAAAATAAACAAACATAAAATTAAACATGCATTTTATGTAATAAAAGACGATACCGCTATAGAACACGAGGGAGTTCTAGGACTAGACTTCCTTAAAAAACAAACAGCTAAATGTGATTACGAAACTAACGAAATAAAAATAAAAGACAGCACATTAAAACTCCATCCTTGCAAGAAAATAATTCTAAATCCGCGTAGCGAAACAATAATAAAAGCTGCGACTAATCAAAATCGGATAGGGATAGTCCGAACAGAAGAAACCACACCGGGAGTATATATTGGAAGCTGTCTAGTAAAGCCACAAAATTTTTTATGTCCTGTAAGCGTAATAAATACGACCGATGAAACCATCGAGTTAGCGACTCCCATTGTCACATTAGAAGACGTGGAAGACAAAATTAGCACTGCCGAAATAAATACAATAAAATCAAGGACGAAGAATAAAATCAACACTCCGCGAGTCCAGCGCATTTGACAATTATTGCGAACTCAACACTTAAATAAGGAAGAGGAGCAGACACTCTTAAAAATCTGCGAAGAATTCAGCGATACATTCCACTTGGAAGGAGAACCACTGACTTGCACCGCGACGGTAGAGCATGAGATAAACACGCGTGCCGACACCGCGCCGGTGAACGTGAAACCGTATCGTTTACCCGAGAAGCATAAGACAGAGGTAAATAAACAAATTCAAGAAATGCTAAAGGACGAAATTATTCGAACTAGCATAAGTCAATGGAACGCACCGTTATTAGTAGTGCCGAAAAAAGCAGACGCATCTGGAAAACCGAAGCTCCGAGTAGTTATAGATTTTCGGAAGCTAAATGAACTAACGATAGGCGATTCATTTCCATTGCCTAATATAACCGATATCTTAGATCAGCTGGGAAATGCGAAATATTTCACCACGCTAGATTTAGCATCAGGATATCACCAAATCCCAATGGCTGAGAGGGATAAAAATAAAACAGCTTTTTCAACTCCCTACGGACATTACGAATTCAATCGAATGCCGTTCGGATTAAAAAATGCGCCAGCAACATTCCAACGACTGATGAATTCGGTCTTAACAGGAATACAAGGACTTAGATGCCTGGTCTATCTCGACGACATCGTGATATACGGATCGAGCTTAGAAGATCATAATAAACGTTTAAAGGAAGTACTACAAAGACTCCGAAAAACTAATTTAAAATTGCAGCCGGATAAATGCAAATTTTTACGCAAAGAAGTAATTTATTTAGGGCATATTATTTCGGAAAACGGAATATCGCCAGACCCGTCAAAACTAACGGCAATAAAAGAATTTCCAACGCCGAAAAAAGGAAAGGATATCCAATCATAGGACTTGCAGGATATTACAGAAAATTTATTGAAAACTTTTCAAAAATAGCTAAACCGTTAACAAAATTAACGAAAAAATCGGAAAAGTTTGAATGGACAACGGAGCAGCAAGCAGCATTTGAACTATTAAAAGAAAAATTAATGACTGCACCAGTGTTGAAGTACCCTGACTTCACACAAGAATTCATAGTGACCACCGATGCCTCCGACCATGCGATCGGAGCAGTGTTATCACAAGGAAAGGTAGGCAACGACCGACCGATTGCTTACGCCAGCAGAATACTGACAAAGGCGGAGCAAAATTATAATATCACCGAAAAAGAATTACTGGCGATTGTATGGGCTGTAAAACATTTTAGACCATACGTATACGGAACAAAATTTAAAATTGTGACCGATCACAAACCGCTAATATGGTTGTTCAATGTAAACGACCCCGGTTCAAGATTAATCCGATGGAGATTAAAATTAGAAGAATACGACTATGAGATTATACATAAGGCCGGACGAGCAAACGCGAACGCCGACGCATTAAGTCGCAACGCGGTACCGGGACCCTCGAATGAAAATAATAATCATGCCGCCTTAATGATAGAAGAAGAAGAAGAAGACGAAGAAGAAGAACAAGAAGACGAAGCAAGCAACAAACAGGCAAAAACATGTACAGAAGAGGAGAAAGAGCAAATACTCTCCGAATATCATGATGCACCTATAGGAGGGCATCAAGGAATAGAACGGACGATAAAAAGAATCCGACTTCAGCACAATTGGAAAGGCTTGAGAAAAGACGTCGAACGATATATTGCAAGATGCGAATCTTGTTAAAAAAATAAATTATCGCGAAAAAATAAAGTACCGTTAATTATTACAGATACACCTAATAAGCCATTTGAAAAATGCGCGTTAGACATTGTCGGACCGTTAACAATTACTAATAATGGAAATAAATACATATTTACTCACGTTCCAAGATAACTTAACTAAATTTAGTAAAGCAATACCGATTCCGAATCAAGAAGCAAATACAATCAGCAAAGAATTCGTTACAAAAATAATCCTTGAACACGGAATACCGGAAAAAATTTTAACGGACCAAGGAACTAATTTTTTGAGCGAAATATTTAAAAATACTTGCAAACTATTAAAAATCAACAAAATTCAAACAACCGCGTATCATCCGGAGAGCAACGGCGCGTTAGAACGATCGCATCGCACATTAGCCGAGTATTTACGACATTACATAAATGAAGATCAAACAGATTAGGACGAGTGGATACCGTTCGCGATGTTTACTTATAACACAACGCCGCATACCGCTACAGGATATACACCCTTTGAATTGGTGTACGGACACCAAGCCGAAATTCCGACAGCGCTAACAAAACCGCCTAAACCGACGTACAATTATGACGACTATGCGCAAGAATTAAAAGAAAGATTAAGAGCGACAAATCAACTCGCGAAAGAACACTTAAAAGAAGAAAAACATAAGGCTAAAAAACAATACGATAAAAGCACAAAGGAAACACAATTCAAAGTAGGAGACAAAGTATTAGTATACGATGAAACATTACGAAGAGGAAGATCAAAGAAACTAGAATCACTATGGACAGGACCATATACAATTCTAGAGAAAAACTCCGACGTTAATTACACCATAAAAAAGGGAAGAAAAACGACACGCATGCACGTGAACAAATTAAAATTATTCATAGAGTATTAAAATATAAAAAAGTACTTACCCAGGTGAGCGACCATGACCACGTCCAATGGGGGGCATCCGTTCTTGTAGCCGGGGAAGAGGCCCCACCGGTAACGGCCCCATACGATGGCCGCCCCCGCCGAGCCTGAGAAATCGCTCAAATCTTCGATGCCCCCGCAAGGCAGCGAAATCCAGGGCCTCCTGCGCCCGGAAAATATCCAAAAAATCCCATACCCAGTGCAGGGCATCCCGCGGATAGGGCACCACTTCACATACATTGCGCTCACCAGTAATTAGGTTCACAGTGACACGTAAGGATAATGGACCATTCGCAAAAACCCGTAAACATGCCCGTTCGAAGCGGTCGCGCGGCAAAGGCGGGCCACACAACACACCATGTGCCGCACCAGGCACATTTTTGTAGATACGTAACATTATTCTTAGATATAAGAAACGATTATAATAAACATTGTAAACGGGAAACATATTGCATTCAAAATAGGGATAGATATATGTATAGAAAAACTTCGTTTAGAACCTCCGTTTTTCTTTTCCAACGGGGGAGGGATGTTATAGTCCGAAAGACTATAATTATTTTATTTTACCATTAATAAATTTCATACGATTTAGATACGATAGAATGTTCGCGAACCGCGTAAAATCGCTACCTCAGCGAACCACGCGCGAGTTCGCCGGAAACGTGAAAATGCCAACGAAGGGATTCGACTTTGAACCTCCTTCGTTTGCACTTGGACTTGATCGCCACGAAAATCGTCCATGACCATATATGGTCATGTCGCTAGGCGATCCCCTCCAAAACACCCCCAAAATGAGGTGTTAAAAGCCGTCCACCGCGGGTCCGCGGCGGACAGTCGTTAATTAACATTCTATCAATAAAGAGTGCGAATCTGGGCTAGTTACTATTCGGCGTGACTTTAACACTTAAAATCTAGCGGAACGAAGGAAAAGGCGACGGAAAGAAACTTGAAACTCCTGAGAAGGATTACGATAAAGATATAATTAAACCAAATTGTATGCACATCCAATTAAAAATAAACGATTTTATGATACAAGAAATAATAAAAGTATACATCTACTCGACGGTCCGTGATATCCTTTGGAATCTCCCGGCTACCCCACATCCCGTGCCGCTCACGGCACAACAAGACAAAGATTTAGCTGAATGCGATAAAATCGAGCGCCGATGTACGGCTACTCTCGATGCAACCACGTTAGATTTTTCAAATGTACGTGACAAAACGTGAAATTATCAAGGTTAAATTGCAAACGCTACTCCGGGGAATTTTTTAAGATGAAATCATTCTAGAATGTTCGATGATATGCATGAGACAGTATATAAATCATGATAAAGAGGCACACCCCACCAGTATTTTTGATAAAGTACATCCGGAACTATCATTAGGAAGCGCATTTCGCAAGTCTGATACAATATGGAGGAACAAAATTTGCGAGAGCAATCCACTTTGGTGAATTCATTGGAAGACTACATTGTGTGGGAGCAACGATGCGACCAATACATTGAGTCGTTGGAAGAGCAAAGTCGCATCAAGCGACCGCGATTATCGATCGGATATCGACAATCGCTGATTGCTCGGATCGCGCGCCTCGAAGGGTTGAAAAATTCGGTACGTGGACGTTTCGTACACACGGGTGCCGGATGTAGCACGCGTCAAAATGGAGTTGCGTGGCGCGAGATTGATACGGCGCACAGTGGGACCAAAGCGCCGTTCGAGCGGACAAAACCTCTTCATAATATACGCTGCTCTTTTTATCATCAAATAAGATTTAAATGATCTTGTGAAGCATCCCAAAATACTTTTGTTATGCGTATGTCATTTTAAATATTAATCTTTGAATCGTATTAATATCAGAATGTTAGCGTAGTATCCAAACAGAGTCACTATATTGAATCTGGAAGTAAAAAAAGCAGAGCATTAGAATAACAATGATATGTTATATATTTTCAAATGTGAAATTATTTATTATACATGAATTTAACAAAAAATATTAATAGATATGAAGAAAAAAATATAAAGAAATATACATATTTATATATATTTATCTTTATTCATCGTCTGAATCTTCAATATCTTCATTGCTTTCCAAATTATCCAGAAGAGCAATAACATTTGGACTTAGACATCCCTCTTTTCTTCGAGGAAGTGATCTGTATGATGAAATAACAGGATCTGAGGATATCAAGAAGATATGCATTACATCTTCATTCGTCGCAGTTCTTGATATTTTTCGTGTAAATTTCTCACGAAATGTCCTAAAATCTTTATTCCGTGCTTCTTGAGCCTCTTCACTCAACATTCCGATGGGAAGCAACGATACAGAAATGACATCTGAACCATGAATAAGTATTTTGTGAACTGATGCCGGCATTGGATACCAGGGATACTCCTTTACATATAAGCGTGCGGTATCCAATGCGTAATCTTTAAACGCATTCACGTTGACAGCGTATCCACAGGATAAGGTTGTTAAAATAACTGCACATCTGGATATGACTTCTTCACTTATTCCCGTTATATCGGCAGATTTACTTGCATTTTCGAAAAATCGACGAGCCATGTTTCCGTCGTGAGTTGTGCCTTTTCCTTGAATGATTATGCCAACAGGCAAACCCATTTCTGAATGAAAACGATTTTTTATGTACGTTTCCCTAGCATCTATCAGCTCCTTAACATCTTTTCGTTTTTGCCATGACTTTGTATCTAATCTAATGGAAACATGATACAACCATTCAAAAAATCGGATGTAGGCATGAAGAGTTGAAAGACCAAATTCGCACACACTTTTATCGATTTCTCTCTTCAAAACTTCATCGATATTATTCATATTTGCAGGAGTAACGCCACACATGTTACATTTTTGCGCCGATTTAGTATTAGTTACAGCATTGCATGTCTTTCCATCAATCATTGTCATGCACAGATCATGGTGTATAGTTATATGAGGCAAATTTGGAATCTCCACTTCTGATGGAAGTAAATTTCGAATTTGGTTTTCCATTTTTGCCTTCTCCGTGCGTATCACCTCTGCAGTTTCTTTAATAAATTCTAATTTAATGGCTCTGCAATATCGAGTAGAGGATGGTCTTGGATTTTGCCACAAAATTGTCTTTTTTCCATCATCTTCGGAAACAGCGTACAGTTGGATAGGCACTAAGCATGTCATAAATAAATCGCTATCCGATTGTTCCACAGTTGTAAAAACTTGTTTATAAAGTGAGTGACCGCTGCTCCCATCACAACCCCATTTCGATATTAAGCGTAAATTATGTAGCATATTTTGTGTACGTTGCAAAACTTCAGATTGCAACTGAATTATGCGACGAACCGTGAGATCTAGTAATGCCTGTAATTCAATTTCAGACATTGTTTCTGTAATGTGGATACATTCTTTTGGCGGATAACATTCAGCTTTAGCTTCGCAGTCTCTTATAAGATGGATATATATCTGCTCCGCGAGATTTTGCTTGAGTTCGTATAATTTGATACGAACTCTGTCAATCTACTATCTATCATTAAAGCTAGTGCTTCTGCAGGCGTATAAGATAATAATAGGAATGTTCTTAGAAATACTCCAAGCCTTATTTATTTTTCTTGACCGTGAAGGTGTTGTCATTATTGCTTCTTTCATTAATTTGGCTTCCTCGTGTTTTCCGTCTACACGCAAACTCTTCTGTGCAGCATGCACTAAAAGTTCTGTATTATTTTTAGACATTTCATTCGCTTTTCTCCTCTTGCTTCGTTCACTGCACAATCCAAATTCTTTTACTGGACGACCGCGACCGCCTGGATTCTTTTGTGCACTTGCCTCGGAATTATGACCAGATATTGATATTGTAATCACAGTATCGAGCCAATTAGAATTATGTTCCATAAAACGCCTTCGGTTCCGATTACAATCCTCCCATTTCCTTTTTATTTTTGAGTAATGTTTTGTTAACTCATATTTTGCAACTGAATTCAAAGTATCTATGCACAACATATTTTTGATATAAAGATTTGCACATTCATATCGCGAACTCCATGAGTTAGATGTTGAATTCGTTTGTATTAACGCTTCAAACAGCTCTCGCCGTGTAATTTCGAAAGACATTTTTGATAACGCAATGTGACAAAACTGGTGAATGACACAACACAACGAAACGAATGTAAAAATAATGGAAATATAGAAGCCTCTAAATACGTGACTATCGACTGCAATGTAAGATACTACAATCGGTCATGAACAATTGCCGATCGAACAGTTGATGATCATTTTCCGCATTTTATTGAACGGTATTACATGGAGCATAATATTCAAAATAGATGTTGCGTTATTGAAAATGTCTTTCGAAATTACATATCAAATCTAAAATATGTTGTGCATACTTTGAATTGAATTGCAAAATATGAGCTAACGAAACATTACCCAAAAATAAAAAGGAAATGGAAGGATTGTAATCGAAACCGAAGACATTTTATGGAACATAATTCTAATTGGCTCGACACTGTGATTACAATATCAATATCTGGTCATAATTCCGAGGCAAGGGCACGAAAGAATCCAGGTGGTCGTCCAGAAAAAGAATTTGGATTGTACGGTAAACAAAGCAAGAGGAAAAAAGCGAATGAAATATCTAAATCAATTTGCTTTTCGTGTTTAATAATAAAAAATATAAGAAAAATAAATTGTTTAACTCTAAGACATCAACGATTGCTGTGTCCATTGCAGTAAATTTATACGTTACTTGTATTACCTTTTATTCATTAATTGTTAAAAACAATGTAAACAACACTTACCTAATATACTAATCACATCTAATAAAGTTATTATTATTCTTGATTAGTAATGAATAATGAGAAATCAGGTGTAAAGTTCGTGGTTGTGCATTTGGCGGCTGTCGAATAAGGTTGACGCGCGGTTATGCATAGGCCGAACGCCACACAGTGTCAGATTTTGGTTTTTTTTTTCAAAAATCAATAACTTCCGAAGGAAATAAGATATCGCAATGGATTTTTTTTTAAATTAAAGGTAATTGGATGTAGAATAGTGGAAAAATATAGAAAAAGCGTGAAAAAAATTTTCCGAGCCGGAAAAGTTGTGGAAAGTCGGATTTTCCGAATAAAAACTTGTAAAGTAACTTTATATTGTATGTAAGCGTGATATATGTTGCTGAAACATTATCTATATAATATTAACATACACTGTTACAGCTGAAAAGTTGATGGCAATACATTTTACCCTAAATCATCAACATAACCTCAAAATAAGCCATTAAATCGACTATATATTGAGCATTCTTACGATTTTTTTTATGTTCATGAAATAAATTAGTTTATATTCAGATCTATTAATCTGCACATTCCGGCGAGATTTTAATGGCAGATATTTACTGCATATGATAAATATATAACCTCAAAATTCATAAATATCATTGGTCTTACGATGTTCAACGGTGAATAAATAAAAGAAAAATTAGTAATATGACGTGAATTGTATACGGACTTTATTTGAAAAACAAAGTTGTAAAACACATAATTTATTAATAAACAAGAACATAACCTACACATAACCTTAAATGACTGTAAATCAACAAGAAATATAGTTTTTTTTCTATTTATAGTAAGAGTAGGGATAATGAGTGCTTTTAAAAAAGTAATATCTGTCTTTGTTTCTATATCAAGCTATTGCTAATCTTGCTTTTCTAAAGAAGGTGATACTCAACCTTAAAAGTTGATAAATTTTTCTATGGCTGTTAGTTTTTCATAAATGATTATTAAAATAATTATAAAAATAAAGTGATTGCATTAAGACTTCAACCAAGATGATAATACCCGTAACATTCACGCAATGTAACATTATGAAACGAAGGCACAACTATCTCGCTTTGCCTCGTTGTGCCACGTTATGGCTCCAAAGCGAGGGAATAGTGAGGCACACCAAGTACATACAACGAGGCTAGGTGAGCTAGTTACACCATCTTGTACCTCCTATTCCTTCTGTTCCTTTTTACGTGTACTCTCCTAAGCGTATTTAGGCACCGCTACAAGATGATGGATGTTACATTTTACTGTTTCTCATGGTCTCTTATGGTGCCTTGTATGCAGAACTTATACGTATATAACATGAAAATTGTAAACAGAATATACACATTGCAAAAATGCAGACGCACATTTATGGTGTGTCCGCATCCGTGTATCACTTTTAGTGTACCAGTGTAAAACTCTTTATATTTCTTAGTTTATTCGTGTATTAACTTTTACTGATATCTACGTATAGAATGTCGTAACTGCACATCTCACACGTTGTATTCCTTCCTCTATGTGCACATTGTTTTATAAATATACTAGTAAAGCAGAAATTAAGAAAATCTAGTCTTTTTTAGTCTGTAGTTAAACTGTTTGAGTATCATGGACGAAAGTTTTATAAATAAACGTGGGCGGCCGAGTAAAATGTCAAGAACGCGTTGTAATTCTGGGCGAAAACGAATTAAAATTGATGAGTCCAGTAAATCAACTAAAAGAAACAGAGCATTGGAATTGCTAAAGAATAATGACGTTGATATTGAGGTATTGCGTATGGCTTTGAAAATGGCTGAAAAAGAAGAAAAAGCAGATCTTCATAATAGTTCAGTGGAAAGTATAGAGAACGAGGCTGTTGAAAGTGAAATTGATGAAGTCGATGATTCAGTACAAGACTGTAAAGGTAATTTGTTTGAGCTAAAAAATGAAAGTCGAAATGTAATCTTAATGTCAATACTGAGAATTTTTTTACTATAAAAGTTAAAATTATTATGCATCTGTAAACGAATTTTCAAAATATAATTCATAAGTACAAATAAATTCTTGAGCTTACACAATTTTTAATATTTACTGATAAATTATTAATAATAACTAATATTTAAGGTCATCGATACCCTGCTGAAAAAAAATCACGTGAGATCTCACGTGAGATCTCCCGTGAGATATTCCGTGAGTTCTCCCGTGAGGTCTCGCGTGATTTTTTTCGACAGGGTATGTTAACTTTCTACTCAATGATGCGATTCATTGAAATGTAAATAATAATTTGTCATAAATTGTCACATACATCAAAGTGAAAAATAATCTATTAGACTTTTTAATTGAATGTGAGAACTAAGTTTCTTTAATATGACTTTGTTGTCAACTCAGCCGAATTCGTTATCATTTATTTTTCTTTTAATAAATGCGTTTTTTAGTTTTAAATACATAATAAGTGCATCAATTTTTTATTAGAAGTTAATTTATAATTTATTACAAAATTAACTTTCGCCGTTGTTTTGAAATTGTGGATGGTACTCAAAGTTGTTGTAGGTGTTAATTGTTATTTGAAAATTATTGCAGGTACTAAACACACGCCTGAAAGTGCTCTTTGCTTTTTTTTGGAATCAGATATGAGCTATGCTACATATTCTTACTTAGCTAAGGATGCGAAAACTAAAAAGTGCAATATATACCCTTGCTACGACAAAATTAAGTTGGCAATGGATGAATGTTTACCAAAAAACATATCTTATACGGAAAAAGAAGTTTTCGTACCGCTACAGAATTTATTGAATAAAACAGTCGAAAGATTATGTGAATCGTTAGCTCTTGGATGGAATGAAGACTCGTTACTTAATCTGCAATTCTCTGGAACAGTTGGGTGTGACAGCTCTGCTGGTCATGTTAATGCTCACCAAAAATACTGTGATCCAGAGAACGATAGTATTTCGCCAATGCAATCACTTTTCATTTCAAATTTATTAATAATAATCAGTATACATTCTCTATCTGAACAAGAAGAATGGATTAATCCTACCCCTCAAAGTTATCGGTTTTGTCGTACACTTCGGATATGCTCGGAAAAAGAAGATAATGCTAATGTCACTAGGGAGATCAATAGAATGATTAACGAAATTAAAAATCTGAAACAACACCACTTTGTATTATCTAATGGTAAAGAAGCAAAAGTAAAGTATGAGATTTTCAAGACTATGTTAGACGGAAAGTGTGTGAACACAGCAGTTGGTAATACATGGACTCACAGATGTCCCATGTGTTTTACCAACATGGAAGATTTTAACAAATCGAATGATTTTACTGTTCCTGATAAAGATGTAGATCGTTTACGATATGGACTTAGTCCATTACATTCCATGTTAAAAGGTTTTGAACTGTTATTGAAACTAGGGTACAAAAGTCCAATGAAATCGTGGAAGAAGGATGACTCAGGTAAGAAATTCAAATTTGTTATATTGTAAACTAAGAGAAAAAAATAGATAATTCAATCTAATAGATAATCAAATAGATAATTGAAGCCTTATTCAAAACGATAATGAGTCATAGTACATGTGATATAATTTACGCGATGTATTATTATATGTTTTTTGGTTTTACAACAGTGATACCTCTTTTTTCGCTAGTATCTAGGATAGAATTAACATTCAAAGTTTTGAGAATGATCTATCTATATAATGGTTACTAAAATGTTATGACATGTTTTCAGATGAGTACAAAGCACACGAAGCCGAAGTACAAAAAAGGATTTACGATGAGTTCGGTGTTAAAGCTGACCAAGTGTTGCAGGGTAAAGGTAAATCTAATGCAGGTAATCAGGCAAGAACATATCTGAACAAGCCAAAACATTTTGCTAAAGCCTTGGGGATAGACGAGCAACTTGTATGTAATTTGTCTCTCATTCTGGCTTTGTTCAGATGTGGAAAAAGGGTAAATTTAAAAAAATTACAAAAACTGCGTTGTGACACAACAGCGTTTTTATGAGCTATATCCTTGGGCGAAATTAAACCCTAGTATACATAAACTGTTAATGCATGGCTGCCAAATTGCAAGCTTATTTCCACTTCCAATCTTGTACTATTCTGAAGATGCGAGTGAAGCTTGGCATAGACTGCATCGTATTAACATGGTGAGTCATGCAAGACAAGACAAACATATTCATCGACTCACAGACGTCTTAAATCCTTTATTTATCTGACCCAATGATTTCACTAATGAATATAAATAATCAATTGAAACATAAGGCAGAACAAGAAATTTCCGTTGAGATGAAGAAATATTTGCAATCGTAATAAATATATCGATGTATCTGTAAGTTATTTCTTTTTTCGAATTCTGTCTTATTATGCTTCTTATAATGTTAAAATCTCAAACCTTTGACTTATTGGGTTGTTGAATTTGCGTTATTGTTATATTATTAAAATAAAAGCTGTCTGACCAATAACCCTGTTTAAGAGTTTGAAGCCATAAGCTCAAGCCTTCGATCTGTCAAGGGTTTAGGATTATAAGCCTTGATAAGCCTTGGTTATAAGGCCTGAGCCTTCGGCCTATTTGGGGTTTAGGGGTTTGGGGTTATAATTAATTTATAATTGTGTTGTTATTCAAGCTCAAGATTTGACTTACATGGTAACAGGAATTGTTTCTTCATTATGTTTTTGAAGTGAAAATTCAAGCCTTTGGCTCATCGGATGAATGATTGTGTTGTTTCCGCGATAATAGAATGAACGCTCTAGCCTTTAGCTTATTGGATTGTAGAACTTGTCATTATGTTGTGATAGTTTGAGATAATAATCAGGTTATATTAACGTTTCATAATGTTACATTGCGTGAATGTTACGGGTATTATCATCTTGGTTGAAGTCTTAATGCAATCACTTTATTTTTATAATTATTTTAATAATCATTTATGAAAAACTAACAGTCATAGAAAAATTTATCAACTTTTAAGGTTGAGTATCACCTTCTTTAGAAAAGCAAGATTAGCAATAGCTTGATATAGAAACAAAGACAGATATTACTTTTTTAAAAGCACTCATTATCCCTACTCTTACTATAAATAAAAAAAAAACTATATTTCTTGTTGATTTACAGTCATTTAAGGTTATGTGTAGGTTATGTTCTTGTTTATTAATAAATTATGTGTTTTACAACTTTGTTTTTCAAATAAAGTCCGTATACAATTCACGTCATATTACTAATTTTTCTTTTATTTATTCACCGTTGAACATCGTAAGACCAATGATATTTATGAATTTTGAGGTTATATATTTATCATATGCAGTAAATATCTGCCATTAAAATCTCGCCGGAATGTGCAGATTAATAGATCTGAATATAAACTGATTTATTTCATGAACATAAAAAAAATCGTAAGAATGCTCAATATATAGTCGATTTAATGGCTTATTTTGAGGTTATGTTGATGATTTAGGGTAAAATGTATTGCCATCAACTTTTCAGCTGTAACAGTGTATGTTAATATTATATAGATAATGTTTCAGCAACATATATCACGCTTACATACAATATAAAGTTACTTTACAAGTTTTTATTCGGAAAATCCGACTTTCCACAACTTTTCCGGCTCGGAAAATTTTTTTCACGCTTTTTCTATATTTTTCCACTATTCTACGTCCAATTACCTTTAATTTAAAAAAAATCCATTGCGATATCTTATTTCCTTCGGAAGTTATTGATTTTTGAAAAAAAAAAACCAAAATCTGACACTGTGCGCCATGCGTCTCTGTATAAAAAAATGCAATTTTCTCAAAATGGAGCAAGTATGAGCACAAGCGCTTTGGCGTGCGCTTCATGGATATCTTTAGCTTACAATTCATGATGAAAACAGAGCGGGGCCTCGTGGGGCTTTTTTTATAACCCTTCGAGAAATTTATTATTTTACTTCATGCATCATAATTACAGAATAAAATTTTTATATCTTATACCTATGCAATAATTATTTATTCCATAATATTTCTACAATAAAAAGGTTCAGCAAAACTAAGAAATATTACATTTCATCTATTTCTAACATTCTCTAGTATCAGGAGACCAACATATTATTACTATGATTTACAAAGCGTTTCAAAATCTCTCACAACCACGAACTTTACGCCTGGTTTTCTTATTAGTCTGATGATGAATCATTAAATGGCATATATTTTCATAAGCTTAGGACATATCTGCATAATACTACAATAATTAAAAATCCTAGCAACAACTTTTATTTTTGAGGTTTTGTCCGCTTAAACGGCGCTTTGGTCCCACTGTGCAACGCCGGAAAGAGAATCGTAGGCGTTACCATACGATCTCTTCATCCAACTACCATCCGCTATAACAGTTATATACGGAATACCGTTTATTGTTTCTTTTCTTTCGAGAGCGAGTTGCTTTTCAACTTCGCCAGCTATTTTCTTATTTTCCATAGCTGTTGTCTCAAAATCATCGATTACATTTTCTCGATATTTCATATGTTTTATCGGACATACATGGAATGTTCATAGCTGCACACAGTTCTTCCAGTTGGGCAAAACCAATTCCAACTGTGATAGTTCCTGCTACAGCAGCCGTATTTATGTCCAATGTTTTTGGCTCTGTGGGTTCTGACCAGATGTTAGCTTCATAATGGCACATTTGGCATTTGAAGAACAATTGCGTCATGAGCCCACGACGATAAGAATTTATGAGTTTCCAATCTTTAAATTGGCACTCTATTCCTCGTGCATGATTATCGAAAGTTCTATGGATTTCATTCCACATAAAAGAAATATCGACAATGCGACAGCCTTCGAGCAAATTTTCCTCGATACAAAAAGGATCTAGAAGGTCTTTATTATCGATAACAAGTGTATTGTTATCGTCGCAGTTGTCAACATTATCATAATACATACCTGACTCTGAAGTTGACTCTAGGCATTGAATACTTTGGGCACTAACTTTCGAATCCATCATATCGGCAAGTAATTCCACCGATTTCTTAAAATCGATGGATTCATTGTTAGTACCCTTACTAACGCAAGCATTCCTAGAGTTTATTTCTTTTTCGATTTGCCTCAATAACTGCCGCCTGCAAAGAAAAATTAATGGATTAGTATTTGTAAAATATTAAAAAATAATAAAAAGTTGAAAAAAATATGAACGTTTAATCTCTCAAAAATAAGTGCAGTCTTTTGTTTAGTTTTGATCGAATAGCTACAAAAATTAATTATAATACAGTACATAATTTTTGCAAACAAAAATGCTTGAAATATTTTATAACAATTTTATAAAAACGCACACCGTATCTGGAGCAAAGTATTTATAAAAATTACCAGCACACGAATAGATCGCCTCTGGATTTTTTTCAGAACGCACATGCATACCGTATCTGGAGCAAAATATTTATAAAAATTACCAGCACACGAATAGATCGCCTCTGGATTTTTTTCAGAACGCACATGCATATCGTATCTGGAGCAAAATATTTATAAAAATTACCAGCACACGAATAGATCGCTTCTGGATTTTTTTCAGAACGCACATGCATACCGTAACTGAAGCAAAGTATTAATAAAAATTACCAGCACACGAATAGATCGCCTCTGGATTTTTTCCAGAACGCACATATAAACCGTATCTGGAGCAAAGTATTAATAAAAATTACCAGCACACGAATAGATCGCCTCTGGATTTTTTGCAGAACGCACATGCAAACCGTATCTGGAGCAAAGTATTAATAAAAATTATCAGCACACGAATAGATCGCCTCTGGATTTTTTGCAGAACGCACATGCAAACCGTATCTGGAGCAAAGTATTAATAAAAATTACCAGCACACGAATAGATCGCCTCTGGATTTTTTGCAGAACGCACATGCAAACCGTATCTGGAGCAAAGTATTAATAAAAATTACCAGCACACGAATAGATCGCCTCTGGATTTTTTGCAGAACGCACATGCAAACCGTATCTGGAGCAAAGTATTAATAAAAATTTCCAGCACACGAATAGATCGCCTCTGGCACTAACTACTACAACTACTACACAACTACTACAAAAAAATACATAACTTATTTTAAATGATTTTACTTAGTGTAACTTATTTTTAAGTACAAAATAAACAAAAGATTGCAAAAAATGTTTCAGAAATTGTAATTTTTTCAATATCATTGGTATACAAAATATTCAAAAGTGTACGCTTTGCGCCATTAGATAGAGAATAAAAATCTAAGAAAAAACGTGTAATTCTATTTTTCGATGCAATGAATAGTTTCATTGCAAGTAATTATTATAATCAATCAATCAGCGCAGAACTGCAACAGTAAGCAAATAGCGAAACGCGTAAAGCGCGGAAGGCTGTGATTCCGCCGCTCGTTTACTCTTATAATTTCACACTACCTGATAACAATATGCGATGAAAGTATTTATCACATAAAAAAATAGTATTACATATTTTTTCTTCAATTTTTATTCTTCATCGAATGGCGGTGAACGTATGCGACATTTTTTAAATACCCATTATATAAACTTTTTGTTATAAAATATATAAATATAAAATAATATAATGTTTTTTAAAAATTTTAACAATGCTACAAAATGTAAGAAATAAAATAGTAATTGAATTGAAAAAATATATATAAAATTATATACATTATGTAAATATTTTATACATATTTAAAATATTATGTTTTGAAAATTTATTCTACTTTATTTAAAAATTTAAATTTTTTTCATAAATATTAAATTTAAATTATTTTACTAAAAATATATTATAAAGATTAATTTTGAAAAATGTTACAAAAATAATATATAAATTGGAATTACTGCTATATGATATTGAATATTTATAAAATGTTCAATATCATGTAGCAGTAATTCCAAATTTATTTATACATTATTTTTGTTACATTTTTCAAAATTAATCTTCTTTATAATAATATCTTTATGAAAATAATTTAAATTTAATATATTTATTATATTTATGAAAAATTATATTTAAATAAAGATTTAAAAATTTAAATTTTTAAATACAGTGGAACAAATTTTCAAAACAATATTTTAAATATGTATAAAATATGTACATAATGTATATAATTATATATATATTTTTTCAATTCAATTACTATTTTCTTTCTTTTCTGTAGCATTGTTAAAATTTTTAAAAAACATTTATTATATTATTTTATATTTATATATTTTATAAATATTTCTAACTGAAAATTTATAATTATTTTTAAAATCTATGGACGTATTTTATTTATGCACGCATGTATGTATGTATGCATGTATGTATGTATGTATGTATGTATACGAGGATAGGGTGAAAAGTTTGGAGCCTCACATGGACGTGGCGTTACTATGCTTATTTTTTTGGCGGCGTTGCATGATTTCATCCTTCATCAAGTTACCACAAAAGTTTCAAGTCGATGCGTTACTTCATATAGTTTTGACTGACTACATTAAGTAACGCATCGACTTGAAACTTTCGGAGTAATTTGATGAAATATGAAATCATGCAACGCCGCCAAAAAAATAAGCATAATAACGCCATTTCTATGTGAGGCCCGAAACTTTTCACCCTACCCTCGTATATGTATGCACATATATGTATCAATGGAAATATGCTCACCTTATAAACCAGCCTTTCTTGAAGGAAGCTCTGCGCCGAGTCAGAGGCAAATGTATTTTATCATACTTTCGCCCCATTATGTACACACTGTGATACACTAAAAACTCTAACACTACAAAATAAACTACACAAATAAAAATTTACTTTATTAGTTTTTCACTATATCGCTACGATCTTTTATCGATATGATCAGGTTATAACAGTAACGTGTTATAACAGTCGCGCGCGCTTTTCTTGTTACGTACGTACGTCCTGCACGGCGCGATACGGAGTATCTATGCAATAGACAGGCGCACGCATGTGAACAGTGCTGCCAGCGTATCTATTCTGGCATCACTGCATGCGAACATGAGTCGACTTGCTCCGCGATACATGACAGCGCGTCAATATACAGGGTGCGCAAAAAATACCGGACTAGTAAAATATATTGAAAACGAGATTTTGGAAAAAAATGTTTCATACAAAAGTTGTAGGGTTTCATATAGCGCATTGCATAGTAATATTATTATTACTCTGAAAAGTATTCTCAAAGTCACGTAAAGGTCACCTTTAATTTATTAAAGGGAAACCTATGTTTTCCTGTACATATTCTTGTAGCTTACCTTGAAAGCTTTTCAAAATACTGTAATAAATTATTTTTTCCTTGAGTAATTTTTGAGTTATGGGGCTTGAAATAATTTCTTAATTTTGCATAAATTATAAAATATGTAGTAAAATATTCATTTTTCGTTTATTTTATCTTTGTATGCACAACATAACGAACATTTTTCAAAATAAATATATAATTGTTAATTGCAAATTACATATTTTTTAAAACCAACTGTGTTTTCTTTACGCCAATTTATTCCTCTCATTACTTTGTGCAAAAAAGTAAAGATAAGATAAAAATGAATATTTTACTACATATTTAATGGTTAATGCAAAATTAATAAATTATGTCAAGCTCCCATAACTCCAAAAGTCTCAATGACAAAATACTTTATTACAGTGTTTTGAGCTTTTACAGCTTTTAGCTTTTCAGATAAGCTACAAGAATATGTACAGGAAAACAGGTTTCCTTAAAAAAAACAAGGAACTTTCATGTTATCTTGACCATGCTTTCCAGGATCATAATAATATTGCTATGTAATGCGCCATATAAAACCCTACAACTTTTGTATGAAAAATTGTTTTCAAATACGTTTTCAAGATATTTTAACCAAGCCGGTACTTTTTGCGCACGCCTTATGTATAAATAACAGTATTTGTTTTCTAAATTATTTACATGTTTTAGAATTATACAGGGTGGCTCATTTATCTGGACATTGAAATATCTCGAAAACCAAGCCCGAGAGAGAAAAATGTTTCAGACAAAAGTTGTATGGTTTCGAGGGCGCCATAAGAGGGTACCATTGGTTTGACCTTGAAGAGTCATTTGAAGGTCATGCGAAGGTTACTTCAATTTTTTTAAATGGAACATTCTATATATTTTTGCATATTCTTGTAGCTCATCTTGAGAGCTTTCCAAAACACTATTATAAAGTATTTCTTCATCGAGCACTTTTCGAGTTATGAGACTTGAAATAATTTCTTAATTTGACATGAACCATAAAATATCTAGTGAAATGTTCATTTTTCGATTATCTTACCTTAATACTTTTATGTACAAAATAATGAGAGGTGTAAAGAATCAATTGGTGTAAAGCAAACACATAGTTATTTCTAAGAAAAAATGTGTGTTGCATAACAATTCCTTATTTTTTTTTACAAACAACTGTATGTTTTCTTTACACCAATTGATTCCTCTCATTATTTTGTACATAAAAGTATTAAGGTAATATAATCGAAAAATGAATATTTTACTAGATATTTTATGGTTTACGTAAAATTAAGAAATTATTTCAAGTCTCATAACTCGAAAAGAGCTCGATGAAGAAATACTTTATAATAGTGTTTTGGAAAGCTCTCAAGATGAGCTACAAGAATATGCAAAAATATATAGTGTTCCATTGAAAAAAATTGAAGTAACCTTCGCATGACCTTTAAATGACTCTTCAAGGTCAAACCAATGGTACCCTCTTATGGCGTCCTCGAAACCATACAACTTTTGTCTGAAACATTTTTTTCTCTCGGGCTTGGATTTCGAGATATTTCAATGTCCAGATAAATCGGCCACCCTGTAGATCATATACAGGGTGATTCAAAATAACCCCTGTGTCCCTGAAATGACATATTCTTGAATCAATTCTAAGACGATTTTTCCTTCGGCAAAATTTCGTCCGAAGCTTAGTTTTTAAATTATTAAAGGAAGTAGTTAACGTATGACGGGTCGAATACAAGAGGCAGGCAAGGGTGGCGCGATTCACCGTCAGACGCGGGAGCTTACGCGGGGCGCCTGCTGCGATCAGTTGATCGCTGTACACATACAGACACACATGCAAACACATACATTCTCTCTGTCTGTCTGTCTGTCTGTCTGTCTGTCTCTCTCTCTCTCTCTCTCTCTCTCTCTCTCTCTCTCTCTCTCTCTCTCTCTCATTCGCTCACTCACCTGTAATTTTTTTTTTTTTTTTTTTTTACGAGAGGGGAAAATGCATTTTATGCATACCCACCGGTCGATCCAGTGAGTTATGTGGGACTCGAGTACCAAGTCGAATTACCAACTCGGTACTCCCTACCCACTAAAAACCCCTCTCTTTTCACGAATTTCCTTTAACACACTGTCCCTCTGACTTCCCGAGATCTGTTTTCACATAACGTCAAAAAATAGTTATTATTACCTTGTTCGATGACTTTTGATGTATTGCTGTAATTGCTTGAAGGAGAAATGAATTTTCCGATAGATCGTACGTTCTCAAATTTAACGTAGATATCACGTTGCAAAAGACAAGAAATCCACGCTAAATTATTAACTGAAAGTTTTTCTTCTTTCATGAACTATATTCTTTTATTAAACTTTAACGTAATCACATTTATTTACTCACTCGATGAGACGAGAAATTTACTAATGACTCTATCACTAATCACTATTAATCACTGTCGAATAATAATTGTTGGCGATTAAAAATCACTCGATGAAGGAATCACACGCGGACACGTTACTACACGACGCGACGACGCGACGACGCGACGACGCGACGACGCGACGACGCGACAATGCGACGATAATTACGACTCGGCGACTGCAAGCAGTTTTTTGTTATGGTAGGTTGCGGTAGGTTAAGGTACTACTGGCGCTATCGAACGCGATCATGTGTTCGATTGAAGAATGCGGTAAACATAATAAACATTTAACATATTAATATTATTATTATCATGAATGTGTGTGATATCCATACATCGTATGATATCTATTTAAAAATTAATTAGATTAAATAAGTGTTTTTAAAATATTTATTACTTTTACTATTATCATATAAAATATTAATATTAAATATTTATTTAACTATTTTATCTATTTATTTATCTATTGCACCTATTTCTTTTTAACTATTTATTATCAATGATCGAAAATCGGTCATTGATAATAAATAGTTAAAAATAAATAGATGAAATAGATAAATGAAAACGTATTAATTAATCGCGTTTTATTCTCTCTCTTTTTCTTGTGTGTTTTTAATTGCAAAATAAGATACTCCATACGTTAAAAAATTGGTCGCTCTGAAAAGAGCGGATTGTTTTTGATCGCCTTAAAAAGGGCGGATTAATTTTGAACATTTATAATAAATGTTCGAAGTGGCCCCCATCCATTCTAACGCAAGCTCTCATGCGTTTCAATAAATTTTGTTGAATATTTTCCATTACGTCTTCTTCTATGGACCATATGGAATATCGCAATCTTGTTTCTAAATCTTCTACATCTGCAGGGAGCGTTTTGTAGATCATTTCTTTGCAGTATCCCCAAAGAAAAAAATCCAATGGATTTAAATCCGGGGATCTTGCAGGCCAACGTATCGGACCATATCGGCCCATCCAACGTCCAGGAAACTTGTTGTTTAGAAAATTTGTCACAATCCTGGCATTGTGTGGACCAGCACCGTCTTGTTGAAATATAATTTCTTCTCTTTCCAATAGCGGCACTTCTTCTAGGAAATCTGGTAAATTATTCTCCAATAATTCCAGATATGCTCCGCTGGTTAAAATATCCGGAAGGATAACAGGGCCCAGTATTTCTGTTCCCATAATTCCAGTCCAGACATTGAACTTCCAACGAGTCTGAAAATTTCTGACTCGTGTAGCTCTGGGATTTTCTTCGCTCCACAAATGCATGTTATGTGGATTAAATATTCCTTCTCGTGTAAATAGCGATACATCGCTAAATATTATACGAGAAGGGAATCTAGGATCTCCATCCACGCTCCTGAGAAAATTTTCGCAGAATATTCTTCTCAGAGGATAATCTTCTGGTCTTAAATGTTGCACGCGGGTATAATGATAAGCGTGCAACTTTTCTTCTCGTAATATCCTCTGTACCGTTGAATATGAGAGATTGTGCTCTCGAGCAATAGTCCGAATACTTGTCTCAGGCTCTTGCTCGACAGCACGAATCACTTCTTCGGTATTCCGCAAATTTCTTGCGGTTCGGTTTCTTCCAACGTTGTGTTTATTCGGGAGAACATTGCCCGTTTCGAATAATCTTTGGGCTGCTCCGAGTATAACATCACGCATTGGATGTCTCGCCCGATTTGGGTATAATTCGGCGTATCGTCTTGCAGCAACGTAATGCTGCCCGTCGGATGCACCGAGTGACATTATCATGTCGTAATATTCTTCAATCGTATAGCTTGCCATGTTCTCTTAACTCTTCTTCTAATAATCGAGCGATTATTGATTTCAATATCGATCGTCTCTCCGTATTTATACGATCCTCGCGGGGGTCCATGCCCCCTCCGCGCCTCCCACGACGAATCCGCGACCCGCGTTTAATCTAATTAATTTTTAAATAGATATCATACGATGTATGGATATCACACACATTCATGATAATAATAATATTAATATGTTAAATGTTTATTATGTTTACCGCATTCTTCAATCGAACACATGATCGCGTTCGATAGCGCCAGTAGTACCTTAACCTACCGCAACCTACCATAACAAAAAACTGCTTGCAGTCGCCGAGTCGTAATTATCGTCGCATTGTCGCGTCGTCGCGTCGTCGCGTCGTGTAGTAACGTGTCCGCGTGTGATTCCTTCATCGAGTGATTTTTAATCGCCAACAATTATTATTCGACAGTGATTAATAGTGATTAGTGATAGAGTCATTAGTAAATTTCTCGTCTCATCGAGGGAGTAAATAAATGTGATTACGTTAAAGTTTAATAAAAGAATATAGTTCATGAAAGAAGAAAAACTTTCAGTTAATAATTTAGCGTGGATTTCTTGTCTTTTGCAACGTGATATCTACGTTAAATTTGAGAACGTACGATCTATCGGAAAATTCATTTCTCCTTCAAGCAATTACAGCAATACATCAAAAGTCATCGAACAAGGTAATAATAACTATTTTTTGACGTTATGTGAAAACAGATCTCGGGAAGTCAGAAGGACAGTGTGTTAAAGGAAATTCGTGAAAAGAGAGGGGTTTTTAGTGGGTAGGGAGTACCGAGTTGGTAATTCGACTTGGTACTCGAGTCCCACATAACTCACTGGATCGACCGGTGGGTATGCATAAAATGCATTTTCCCCTCTCGTAAAAAAAAAAAAAAAAAAATTACAGGTGAGTGAGCGAATGAGAGAGAGAGAGAGAGAGAGAGAGAGAGAGAGACAGACAGACAGACAGACAGACAGACAGAGAGAATGTATGTGTTTGCATGTGTGTCTGTATGTGTACAGCGATCAACTGATCGCAGCAGGCGCCCCGCGTAAGCTCCCGCGTCTGACGGTGAATCGCGCCACCCTTGCCTGCCTCTTGTATTCGACCCGTCATACGTTAACTACTTCCTTTAATAATTTAAAAACTAAGCTTCGGACAAAATTTTGCCGAAGGAAAAATCGTCTTAGAATTGATTCAAGAATATGTCATTTCAGGGACACAGGGGTTATTTTGAATCACCCTGTATATCTACTTTTTCTATTGTGTAAAGAAAAATCATTATCTAAAAATACATATTCGTTAAGACAAAATATTTATTGATAGAAATCAGCAGAACAATAATGTAAATTGCAATTACATTTTTTTTGCTGTTTTCCATTAATAAATATTTTTTCTTAACAAATATGTATTTTTACATTAAGGATTTTTCCTTACACAATAAAAAAATATATCTATATGATGTATAATTCGAAAATATGTAAATAAAACTTGTAAAACAACCGTTATTTTATGCATTTCATCTTTCAAACATTAATTTTAATATAATTATATTTAATTTCTTTCTTTTTGCTAAATGACATATAGGTATATAACATTTGAATTTATATCACTTGTTTTAAGTAATACAACATAAATACCCGCATAACATAAAGTACTCTACGATCACAGTATATACAGTAGCGCAACTCTCCCGATTTTGTGTAGCATAAAATGAAATGCGCAAGCGCGAAGTCAGCGAGTATACCAGTACTGCCATCTGTACTTTCCTCTCACTCTCTCCTTTGATTTTCGCTCTCTCTCTTTCTCTTTCTTGGCGGTAAAATCACATCTGTGTTTAAATCACAGTTTAAATGCTCACTGATCTCAGTATTAAATGCCGGCACAAATATTTGTCAGCAAGAATTACGCGAGTGAAGTGAGAATACGTGAGTAGAGGTGCAAATTAAGTGAGAAGTGGTGAAGTGGTGAAGTAGTGAAGTGAAAGAATTATTTGTATGTAGAAGCTTTCCCGAAGAGGATAGTTAACCTATTTATTTATATAGGTTTTCAATTCGCTTGTTAGGAAAGTTTTACACCTTGATCTTAGCTTCTTTTCCAGGTGCTGTTTGGTGATCCGGAAGGCCTAAGGGAAACATGGACAAGAAAACCAAACAATGGTGCGCAGTGCCAGGATGTATGGGTTTCATCAACCTAGAAAAACGGCACTTTTTTAAATTTCCAAAGGAATATGACAGGTATGATAATGTTTTAATTATTATTTATAAAATATGTAATTTAATTATATATATGTATATTTTCATATTTTTAAAGTAAATAATATGTACATATCATATACTTTTATATTTATGAATTTTCATTACACTTTACAGGTGGTTGAAATGGATACAGGCATCAAAAAGGATGGATTTGAAATTGAAAGGGCCAAAGTACGCATACCAAAATTGTACACTATGCCACTTGCATTTTGAGGACAAGTGGCTTATAAAAAAGGCTGTCATTCGATTACATCCAGATGCTGTACCTATCATATTTTTTGGTCCAGCTTTTCAAAAGGAGTAAGGTTTTACTTATATAATTTATATAATTGTTCCAAATATTTTATTTTTAATAATAACATTATTTTGTTATATTATGATAACTGTATGTATGTATATACATATATATATATATATATATATATATATATATATATATATATAGTAGTAAGACTAGGCGGGTTATAACTCAGGGATCTCAGGGGGGTGAGGGGCGAGGGGGAACCGCGGCGGGGGGGTGACGTCACGCGGGGGGATGGTGACGTCACGCGGGGGGTGACGTCACGCAAGGGATGATGACGTCACGCGGGGGATGATGACGTCACACAGGGGATGATGACGTCACGCGGGGGAAGGGGGGATCCGCGGTGCGACCGATGGACGAGGGGGTCCGCGCGGGTAGGGGGGGATCCGCGGCGCGACCGATGGACGAGGGGGTCCGCGCGGGGAAAGGGGATCCGCGGCGGGCCCGCGATGTGTCCACGTGTGAGAACGGTGCACTGGTGTGAGAAGGATAGCGCTAAGTGTGTGAAGAGGACAGTGCTACAAGGATGGCATCAACGTGTGACAAGGATGACATCAACATACGACAAGGATGACGTCAACGTGTGACAAAGACGACGCATTGTAAGATGCTGCATAGATGGGAGAAGGACGACGCAAAGGTAAGTGAGTGAGTGATAGCGACGAGCATATGAATGAGAGAGAATGATAATATCGCGAACAACGTGTACGAAAGAGAACGATAGCGCGAGTCTTACAACTAACGCGAGACTAAGAACGATAGCGCAAGACAACGCGTGCGAGAGAGAACGAAAATATCGCGAGACTTACAACTAGCGCAAGAGAGAACGATACCGCGTACGAAAGAGAACGATAATATCGCGAGAATAATGACGAATGTGATAGAGAACGATATCGCGAGACTTACAACTAGCGCAAGAGTGATAGAGACGCAAAGGATGGGAACGCAAGGAGAGGAGCGTAAATAAATACATTTTTTTTTAAATTAAAATATAAAAATTTATTAAAAATGTGTGGAATACAATTTTGTGTGTGTGTGTGTGTGTGTGTGTGTGTGTGTGTGTGTGCGCGTGCTTAATATGTAATAATATTTAATAATAATATAATAATATAAAAGATAATAATAATAATGATATAAAATATAAAAAATATAATAATATAAAAATATAATAAAAAATATATGGGGAGGGGGTGCGCCGGGCTGAGGGGGGCCGCTTCTAGAAGGCTAAGTGGTCGATGTGCCATGCTGAGGGGGGCCGCTCCTGGAACAGAAAATGACATTTGAATAGTTTTTAATAATTTATTGTAAGATACTTTTGATGTAATATAAATTGAAAGTTACTTACAATGTTATCCATTTATTTTAATTTGTGCAAATGGGACACATATTGCATGGTATTATTTGGTGCAAATTTTTTCTGCACTCTGCAATAACTGCCTATTAATAGAGCACAATAATCCGTTTTGTGTTTCCGGACGGAGTATACGTTTCGAAACGACGATGCCAATCTCAGAAAACAGTCTGAACAATACTTAGTTCCTTCTTCCACATCATAATAATAGTATTTGATGCGACACATTTTTATGGTAATATCCAGATTGTTTATTTCCACCACGTTTAAATGTTTATATTTTTTCAGTCTTAATTCTTCATCATTATCACTAGCATAATCTGAATCCACTAAAGATGGTATTTCCTCCTCGGATTCTTCCTCAGAGCCATCCTCGTCTGATTCGTCTAGATTATCAACATCCATTTGGTTGCCATCTTCGACGATAACAACCTCTTCAATGTCCTCGTCGATGATAATAACATCTTCATCATCGATGATAATAATCTCTTCTTCAGCCATTGCACTAACGTAACACAAGACTAACGAAACGCAAAGGACAACGAAAGAAATAATATTCTAATGTCGCAGACTCCTCTTCATTATATATCTTTTAATATCTTTTGTCTCATTCCAACTAGAGCATCACGTCTCATCTACCTCAGCATTTCTCTACATCTTTAGCGGAGCGTGTTGAGAAAAATATAACTATTCTTATTCGTATGGAAGGAAATAATTAAAATCATAGATGGAATAAAAATATTTATTGCAAGCATCGTAAAGAATATCATTTACAGCGCATGTTAGTAATTCACAATCGATTAATGATTCACTGTTAAAGACATCACTATCACGTATCGTTTTTACAGCATCGCATACAGTAGTAATATTGTTACGTCGTAAAACAGTTTCAAATTGTTTAAATTTTTCATTCACGAGATACGTATTCTCGCATAACCAATTATGCATATGATCGATACAATTTTCAAAATTAAATAAATGTAATAATGTCGGTGGTTTCATGTACAAAGAATTGTCACATAATGTGAGTTTTACAATTTTCGATTGATACATTTCGATTGATAAATCTCCAATCCTTAATGGGAGAGCAGTCGATTGTAGAAATTGTTCAATGTCTCCTTGCTTCTGCATCAACAAATTCCACGTTGAAAAAGGCAACACTATTTGATTGCCTCGATTATCACCGAGAATCAGTTCCACGTACGACACAGCTCCAACGCTTATTCCAATGTCCAAATACTTGTACGACGTTGGGGTTAGAGCGCATCTTCTTTCCAAGTATGCGAGTCGCACGACGAGGTTGAATGCTATAAAAATATATAAATTAGATCATTATTTAAAAAAATTAATAAATAAAATTTTTAAAGATCGAAACTTACGTGTCACATTTTTGCTTCTTACACGGTGGAGTTTCACCGTTTCAAATCGGAACGTAAAAATTCATGTTGATTTCTTCAGTGAACCTTTCACACGTGCGATTGATGCAATACTCATCGTATTAGAATTAATATCAATTCAAATAGTATCGCAAATTGCAATGTAGAGGGGATTATTGCTGACACGACATTTTAATTTCCTCTAAAATTTTGTCGCGCCGATGTATGGCTGCGATGACATCATCATCACCCCCAGAACAAAGATTTAGCTGAATGTGCTAAAATCGAGCGCCGATGTACGGCTGCTCCCGACGCAACCACGTCAGATTTTTTCAAATGTACGTGACAAAACGTAAAATTTTCAAGGTTAAATTGCGCATCAGAACAAAGATTTAGCTGAATGTGCTAAAATCGAGCGCCGATGTACGGCTGCTCCTGATGCAATCACGTCAGATTTTTCAAATGTACGTGACAAAACGTGAAATTTTCAAGGTTAAGATGCACATCGGAACAAAGATTAACCGTCAAGGTTAAAACGCACATTACCCCTAGACAAAGATTTAGCTGAATGTGCTAAAATCAAGCGCCGATGTACGGCTGCTCCCGACGCAACCACGTTAGATTTTTCAAATGTACGTGACAAAACGCGAAATTATCAAGGTTAAATTGCGAACGCTACTCCGGGAATTTTCTAAGATGAAATCATTCTAGAATGTTCGATGATATGCACGAGACAGTATATAAATCATGATAAAGAGGCCCCACCAGTAGCTAAAGTACATCCAGAACTATCATTGGGAAGCGCATTTCGCAAGTCTGATACAATATGGAGGAACAAAGTTTGCGAGAGCAATCCACATTGATTGATTCGCTGGAAGATTACATTGTGTGGGAGCAACGATGCGACCAATACATTGAGTCGTTGGAAGAGCAAAGTCGCATCAAGCGACCGCGATTATCGATCGGAAATCGACAATCGCTGATTGCTCGGATCGCGCGCCTCGAAGGGTTGAAAAATTCGGTACGTGGACGTTTCGTACACGCGTGTGCCGGATGTAGCGCGCGTCAAAATGGACTTGTGTGGCGTGAGATTGATACGGCGTTCGAGAGTCGCGTATCGACTGGTGCGGTGATTAATTATAATCACATCGAACCTCGCCAATTTCTCGATGACACCAAAGACATTGTGATAGAACATGTGCAGGACGTTATGAAAAAACATTATAATGTGAAAGTGAACACTATATTTAACGGTGAATTCGTGGCTGGGGATAAAAGCGCCAACAAAAGTATCAATACGAGAAACTATGAACTCTTTCGCACATCCGATTTACGCGAGTGGTACGAACGGCGCGTTATCGAACCCACCCTAGCGTCTCTGGAAGAATTTCAGGAACGCGACAGCGGGTGGGCTTTGTCGCGAATACTAAATTTAACTGTAAATATAAATAAGTATAATCCTATGCGTGCGGGATGTCACATCAAATTACCGCGGAACATTATGATGAAAAGAGCGGTGATTAACGTACAATCCAGAGACAATGCATGTTTCGCGTGGACAGTGGTCGCCGCACTATACCCCGCCGAAAGGAACGCGGAACGGGAATCCTCGTACCCGCATTACACGACAGTGCTGAATCTCCAGAACATTGAGTTTCTAGTGACTATGAACCAAATAAAAAATTTTGAACTTGCCAATAACATTTCTATAAATGTGTACAACATCGAAGACAAGAACAGCATTGTCCCAATGCGTCTTTCGCAGCAGAAGCGGGATAAGCATATCAACTTGCTCTTCATTGAAGACGACAACAGTGTTGGACATTTTGCGTGGATTAAGAATTTATCCCGGCTCGTGAGCTCGCAACTCAGCAAACACAAGAATCATAAATATATCTGCGACCGGTAAGTTTAATTTATATAATTCAAATAATTATAAGTTATATAACTGTTATATAAATCTTTAAAAAATTTTTCTTTTAGAGATGCCTGCATTATTTTAATTCGGACGCCAAGTTGCAGTCGCATACGGTCGACTGCGGAAAGATGAACGATTGCGCTGTCCGATTGCCGAGCGATAAGGACAAGTGGTTATCGTTCAATAACTTTAATCGGAAGGAGCGGCTTCCATTTGTGGTCTACGCTGACTTGGAATGCGTTCTGGCCAAGATGGATGAAGAACAGCGAAATTTGCGTCAACACCATCGAGTATTTAGTTTAGCCTATTATGTACATTGTTCATACGACGAATCGTTATCGGCGTATCATTCGCGTCGTAGCGCTGATTGTATAACATGGTTCGCCGAAGACCTAAAAAATTTAGCGTTACGTGTAAAAAATATTTTAAAAACAAATGTCCCCATGGTAAATTTGACGTCCGAAGAGTGGGAAAAATTCCATAGCGCCACTCAATGTCATATATGCAAAAAACCGTTCGTGCAAGACGATACACGCGTTCGCGATCATTACCATCTGACCGGGCGGTACAGAGGTCCAGCACACTCAAATTGCAATTTAAATTATAAAGAATCTTTTTGTATTCCCATAGTTTTTCATAATTTATCCGGTTACGATTCACACTTTATTATCGAGGAAATAGCCACAGCATTCGAAGGGAAAATCGAGTTACTTCCGATAATAAAAGAGAAATATATTTCATTCACAAAAGATGTTTGTATGGATGAAGAATCATAAAATCATGTAAAATTACGTTTTATCGATTCATTTAAATTTCTCGCATCGAGTCTCGACAAATTGGCATCGTTTTTGGATAAAGACAAACTCAAAATTTTAAAATCAGAATATCAAAATTTATCAACAGAAAATTTCAATTTGTTAACGCGGAAAGGTGTATTTCCGTATGAATACATCGACTCGGTAGATAGGTTGCAAGATACGTGTTTACCACCGCGCGAATAATTTTACAGTTCCTTGACCGGTGACACTGTATCCGAGAGCGATTACGCGCACGCCGAGAACATCTGGACGCGATTCTCCATTCGGACGCTAGGCGAATATAGCGATTTATATCTTAAAATTGATGTCTTGTTATTAGCCGATATTTTCGAAAACTTTCGAGATAAATGTTTCGTAAGTTACGGACTCGACCCCGCGTATTACTATACTCTCCCCGGATACACGTGGGATGCTATTACTATACTCTCCCCGGATACACGTGGGATGCTATGTTGAAGCATACGAAAATTACGTTCGAGTTGCTTACCGACATCGACATGGTTATGTTCATCGAACGTGGTATACGCGGCGGTCTGAGTCAATGTTCGGGTAGATACGCTCGCGCTAATAACAAGTACATGGAGTCGTACGATCCATCGAAACCATCATCGTACTTGATGTACTTTGATGTAAATAATTTGTACGGATGGGCAATGTGTCAACCGTTGCCCTATGCCGATTTTCAATGGGTCGACAATGTAACCAATTTTGACATATCATCCATCGCGCTAGATTCGCCTACAGGCTATATCCTCGAAGTGGACCTCGAGTATCCGCTACATCTTCACGATGTGCACACCGACCTACCGTTTTGCCCGACACGCGACAAACCACCTGGCAAGCGGGAATTCAAACTGCTTGCAACGCTATACGATAAGAAGCGTTACGTGATACACTATCGTAACCTGCAGCAGTGTACGCGTCACGGTCTTCGCGTAACAAAAATACATCGAATTTTACAGTTTTCACAATCTCCGTGGCTTCGAAATTACATAGAATTAAATACACATTTTAGAACAATTTTGGCTAAAAATGATTTCGAAAAAAATTTATATAAATTAATGAACAATGCGGTGTTTGGTAAAACGATGGAAAATGTGCGCAATCGTGTCGATGTTAAATTATTAACAAAGTGGGATGGAAGTCGGTACGGCGCAGAGGCAATGATTGCGAAACCAAATTTCCACAGCAGAAGCGTTTTTTCAGAAAACTTAATCGCTGTGGAATTGCGTAAACTCGAGGTGAAATTCTACAAACCAATTTACGTGGGCATGTCCATACTCGACATATCCAAGACATGTTTGTACGAGTTTCATCACGAGTATATGACGCCAATGTATCGCGACAAATGCCGGGTAATGTACACCGATACGGATAGTCTCATATATCACATTGAGTGCGCGGATGTGTATGAGAATATGAAGTGATATCATCAGATTCGACACGAGCGATTATGCGGTGAATAATGTGTACGGTATACCGCTTGTAAATAAAAAGGTACCGGGTCTAATGAAGGACGAAAACAACGGTGCCATAATGACCGAATTCGTCGGGCTCAGAGCAAAGATGTACGCGTTACGAGTGAATTGTAAAAAGGACACAAATAAAGTTAAAGGTGTCAAGAGTAACGTTGTCGCGAGAACGATAACGTTTGACGATTACACGCGGTGTTTAAACGAAGAAATTGAAATGACGCGTCAGCAGTCGTGTATACGATCTAAACTACATCAAGTATACACGATCAGCGAGACGAAAATTGCTCTGAGTCCGTACGATGATAAGCGGTATATCGTACCTGAAACCACCGATACGTTACCGTGGGGGCATTACAGAATACCATTGTAAATAAATGTTTATTATTAATTGTATATTTTGTACATAACCATGTATATATTTTTATATATTTTATACATTTTATATATTTTTATATTTTAATAAATTTTATATTTTTTATACACATATTTTATATATTTTAATAAATATTTATAATACATTATTTTTATGTATCCAAGAGTTGTATGATTTATCCATTCCCAACCATTTCACGTATACATCATCACCCTTTTCCCGCAAAATTTTTTCCACGAGATATACGTCGGGATTAGCGACACGTTGTAGTTCGTATTCGTAGAATCCTCCAGCGACGGGATTTCCACGCGAATCTTCGAGTATGACTGTCGCGGGATTAGTTTTCTGCACCTCGACAATCTTAAAAGCTTCGGTCGTCCAATTAGGTGTGAAACCTTTTTCAAAGATGGTCTTGTATTTGCTCACGCGTACCGAATCGCCTACTTTAAATTTTGTCGGAGCTGCAATTTTTACGTTGCTATACACAGTATTTAAAAGTTTTTCGGCGATCGCTGGAGTGACGTCGGCAGGTCTCATACCGATGGTGCGATGTTTTCGTGTATTGTACTCTGCAACGAGTCGAGATAGCTCGTCGATCCATTTGTAATTTCCATTGAACGTAAACATTTTCCACATAAAATTATTAGAATAAATAAAGGTCCGTTAGATAAAATCAATAAAATTAGTTAAAAGGCTGCAAGGACCAACGCAATGGTGGAATATATGCAAAAATAATAACACTGTTATTACAATACAATAACCATATAAAAATGTTTATTTAATTTAAACATGACAAACGCCGCGTTTCAATCCATTTCGGATCCTTTTCAATGTCGAATAACAAAGTAAGTAATAAACATTAATATAAAAGTAAAATTAACGGACAAAGGAAAAATGTAAATAAGTTTCGGAACAACGCAAAGTCAAAACATAAAAATAAAAAAATTTAACAAAATTAAAACCGTTCGGAAGCAAATATATGTAAAATAACCGAAAATTTAAGACGTCAATCGCAAAAAAGAAAAGAACGCATCGCATCAACGTATCGCTGTAGGAAAATCGAAAGGAACTCGTACCGCATATTCTCCGTGTACCGTCAAGCATGAGCTGATCCTCTCCAAGACAAAAACCGGAAGAAAATCCCACATACAAGTCCATGCTCATTTCCAAAAGAAAAAACAGTCAAAGATGCATAAGTCAATGACCAATTGGAAACTTGATGGACCAAATATGTGCGAGTTAAAGATTAAAAGTATGACATTCTAAAAAAGAAAAAGCAAGACAGAGCAATAATTTAAAACAACACAATCCGGAAACTACATAAAGAGAATCCTTCATATAGAGAAAGACTAAAGTTAGTGTAATAAAATCCCATACCGGTCTCTAAACTTGAAAGTGATCACAAATTAAAAATCGCCACAAAGAGAGAGCAAGATAAGCACAAGTTGACGTTCCAATTAACAGCGCCGAACTGAGGCACCTGGGAATCACGTATAGCCGAGCAACGTGAAACATCAAAAGGAAGGAGGGGGGGAAGGAAAAAGGAAGGAAAAGAGCAAACCGTCAAACAGAAGGAAAGAAGACTGAAACAAAGGAAAAATTCAAAAAATCAATGCGAACATTTTTTTATAATGGGCAAATACAGCCTATCCAAGAATTCAGTATCGCTCTGAATGTTGAGGCTATGATGCTGGCTAGAGATATGTAGCATCTCAGCAATCAGTCTCTTTTTATATCTAGGTTCCTCCTCCAAAATGGAAACATTCTCCCAATCAAACTCATTTTCCACATATTGTTTTTTAAAGTACGATTGAATCGTTCCGCGACCGAGGCTTTCATAACGGAATACGTCGAGTAATGATTAATATTGTGCTTCTTCATGAGTTTCTGCACACTCGCGTTGTAAAATTCTTTTCCTCTGTCGGTTTGAAAATTTTTCGGACACCTTCTATCGTCTGCAATAATCTTTGCGATCGTTTCGGACATTTCGTTTCCGCTCTTACTCTTGAACGGTACGGCCCACGCATACTTGCTCAACACATCGATAACTGTGAGTATGTATTTATGACCCTTGTTGAGTCGAGAGTACGAACGCATGTCGACCACGTCCGCCTGCCATAGATCGTCGTATCCGCATACAATGACGCGTCTTCGTGGAAAATTTCTTCTCGCCGGAGCATGTAGTTCCTCAACTAGTTGCCGCTTTTCGGAGGTGTTTTTCTTCTTTCGCACGTTTGATCGATGCATAATTAATATTGCGATATTAGTATGTCGCGTTTACTGTGTCGAGTCAGATGTTGCATATCTCAGCACATTCTTTATCTCGTCCATCATTATTCGTAGCGCCTGCACGTTTGTTTCGAGTGCGATAATTTTTTGCTCAATTTCTCCCTGTCGATCTCTCAAAAGTTTATCCACGTATCGTTTGTTGACGGCGTCAGTATCAGTTTCCGGTTGCGCTACACGTTGAATCTTGCGCGACCTTGCGTCAAAGCCGGTAGTAGTCTGGCAGAGAGCGTTATCGCGAACGTAGTTTCTCAATAATCCATTCCATTGATAGTACAAATTATTCGACGTTCCGAGCGATAATCCAAATTTATTAATCGACATTTCGGTACCGAGAACTTTGACCAAATGACACGTATCGTTGACGCATAGTTTAATTTATAATAATGCCTGCCTCGCGAAGTTCTTCGATAATTGACAAGATTTCATTATCGTGAGCATTGTTGCCGGCTCGACGGGAGGCGTCCAGAAATCGCAAACGATCTACCAATTCGTTGGGATCGTTCCAATGCACGTAATCGATCATGTTGTCGCTTAGCGTCATGGTGCGCGGCGCGTCTATACCTCTTCCCACTTTTCTATCGGGGAATAATGGTGCAATTATTAGGTGTACAACTTTGCTTCCGCCGTTTTCCTATAGATGGCTTTAGCGGTAAGTAGTGGTCGAAATAAATAGATCATAGACGTCATGCAATAAACTTGGGCATCTGTCAACATAACCCCATAGAAACATTAGTCGATTTGTGTCTGCATCATAGTTATTCTCGATTGAAAATGTCAGTTTACGAGCCAAATTCTCGTCATTTGCGGGAGGTTTTAATTTTCTGCTTCAATATGAAGAAATCTGCTGCTGAGGCTCATCGAATGCTCTCAAATACTTATGGTGAGGCCGCTATTAGTGAAAGAACGTGTCGTGAGTGGTTTCAACGCTTCAACGGTAATTTTCACGTCGAAGACCGGCATAGCGGTGGAATAGAGAAGGTTTTCGAAGATGCAAAATTAGAGGCATTACTTAATGAAGACTCGTGTCAAAGTCAAGAAGAATTGGCACGATCATTGGGAGTGACTCAACAAGCAATTTCAAAACGCCTCAAAGACATGGGAATGATTCAGAAGCAAGGAAATTCGGTGCCGTACGAGTTGAAACCGAGAGATGTTGAACGGCGTTTGTTTGCTTGTGAACAGTTGCTTGAAAGGCAAAGACGGAAGGGATTTCTGCATCGCATTGTGACTGGGGACGAAAAATGGGTTCATTACGATAACCCCATGCGCAGAAAATCATGGGGATATCCCGGCCATGCTTCCACGTCGACGGCCAAGCCGAATATTCACGGCTCCAATCGTTATCGAACGCAATTAATGCGTTTGAGCCGAGCATTGAAAGACAAACGGCCGCAATACAACGAGAGACACGATAAAGTGATTTTGCAGCATGACAATGCTCGACCCCATGTTGCGAAAGTGGTCAAGACATACTTGGAAACGTTGAAATGGGAAGTCCTACCCCACCCGCCGTATTCTCCAGACGTTGCTCCCTCTAACTATCACTTGTTTCGATCGATGGCACACGGCCTGGCTGACCAGCACTTTCGGTCTTATGAAGAAGTAAGAAATTGGATCGATTCGTGGATCGCTTCAAAAGATGACCAGTTTTTTCAACGCGGGATTCGTACGCTGCCCGAAAGATGGGAGAAAGTAGTGGCCAGCGATGGACAATACTTTGAATCATAAATGTATAACCAGTTTTTTACAATAAAGCCTCGAATTTTGGAAAAAAAACGGCGGAAGCAAAGTTGTACACCTAATATATATTTGTACTTGTATCCTTTATTAGTTTTAATAGGATTATTAACTTTGTTGTCACGTTTATGCGCATTTGTTGCTTTTAATATATTTTGATATTTATACAAATCGTCTTGAGTGTATTTTTTATAATTGGGAATATTTTTAAAAATCAAATCGTAGATACCTTCGGTTCCCGTATATTTTATTCCATCGATAATTATATTATCTTCCATGTCCACATCGAAACGTTTATCACTGAGCATCATTCCTTCGCTGGTAAATTTAACACCGTAGACGTAATCCATACTCTTATTTTTATCAACACTCATGATAGCTCCTATATATTTTTGCGCTAGTGGACCAAAATGATCTCGGAACGTTTTCTGACCTTCGGACGTTTCTAATTCGTGTCGGACCGATGTTACAAACGAATCGGGCGTGGTCTCGTAAATTTCTTCGACGGACGGGGATGGTATTGTTTGACGCGGTTGTACTTTTATCGGAGTAGAAACAGTAGCCATATTAGAAAATTGTTTCCTTCGTTTCGATCGATTCGGTGTCGAATATATCGGCGAATCGTTTATCAGCATATTTATCCGTGCTCGCTTTATTCCTTGCTTCGACTCTTTTATTTTTTCCTCGTGCTTCTCTCCAAACGTCAAACTCAACGGCTCGATTTTTGGCGCATCAGATTTCACAGTATTTTCGACAAGCTGTTTTAAAGGTTCGGTAATTGGCTTAAATTGTCTTTCCAATGCAACGTCTTCCTCCATTTTACCAGTTTTCAAAACGCGATATTTTTTGCGAATTGATTCGCTCGTTTTTGCAATCTCTCTCGCAATCTTTTTGCGATCACCGTTCATGATGCTCGATCAATGTGTCGATGACGACTGATCGCTTTACGGTATCGCGAAATCATTAAATCCTCTTCTATATCGTCCATTGATCAACGTGCTGTCTTTATCAATGACTACGAAGCCATATTTGCGTTGCCAACATTTCTGACACAATGCGCGGAAATCGTCGTAAGACATGTCGGTATTTACATGATCGTTGTACACGTGGTTCAAGTTTGTGCCGTCTTGTTTAAATAAAATCAAAAGATTCGCATTGTCGCGTATAAGATGCTTAGGTATCTTGGCATACGTTCGACAAAGATAGAAACAGTCGACGCTCGAGTGTCGACCCATTGCAAAGTACTCTCTTATCGTATCTTGCTTGTCGCATGCCACGTCGTCAAAGATAAAGATGGAATTCGGAAGCGCCTCGCTCGGTGGAATGACATCGCTGTTATTAGAGAATGTAAAATAACCAATTTCGTCTATAGGTGCTAGTAGATTTTCCAAGTATCTATATTTCGGTTGTTGAAGCGATTTCGAGTATACGTACGCGTTCTCGAAACGTACACCGTACGGACTTTCTATCAAACTAATCAACACGTTTGTCTTACCGCAGTTTGAAGGGCCGCAAACGATACCGCGTATAGTAGTCGGTAGCATGTTTCCATGCTTGCGTACTTTTTTCTCCGATATTAGTCTATCGTCGAAATTTGATACTTTGATTATCCGCGCTTGTCGCACGAACCGCATGTTTTCTCTTTCGAATCAATTTTGCGAATGATCACGAGGGGGAGACCTATTTATAGAGGTGTCTCGACTCGACCGTTCAGTATCAAAATGTTTCTCCTTCTGTCGGATGAAAGAGACATTTTCCGGCTTACCACCGAACAACTGCAGTATATCCCAAAGATTGTTTTACTGCAAAATTTTGGTGATTACGTGGAACGATTGTGGGATAAGCTTCCAGAATATATAAAGGCTGATTCGGAGGTTCAACAATATCGTTCGTGCATGCGACATTACAATCAGCCGTGGATGCGAACACACATCGACGGTCCACCACCGTTAATAAAAGATTGCTACGAATGTCAACGAGAATCGTAAGAGGTAGCGGTCTCTTAAATCGTGCGATAAACGCGCTTCCCATCGAATTACATATTCCCGGTTATCAGTTTTGCGGCCCGGGAACTCGATTAGAGAAACGATTGGCTAGAGGCGATCGAGGCATCAATCCATTGGACGCCGCTTGTCGCGAGCACGACATTGCTTACTCGCGAAGCAACGACCTCGGTCAACACGTCGCGGATCGCATACTAGCTGCAAGAGCGCGAGAACGCATTACCGCGAGGGATTCGACTCTTGGCGAAAGAGCAGCCGCTACGACTGTTTGGGCGGCAATGAAGGCAAAGACAAAACTCGGCATGGGGATGAAAAAGCCGTCGACGATAAAGAGGAGGAAAAAACGAATACTTCCAGTAGCGAAACGCGGTGGTATTTTACCACTTTTACCGTTGTTGGGAGTTGTCGGTTCTTTGGCCGGCGGTGCGGCAGGAATCGCAAAGGCGGTAAACGATAGCAAGGCGGCGCAACGTCAGCTGGAAGAGTTGCAGCGTCACAATCGCGCTATGGAAGGTCGCGGACTTTATCTCGCTCCGTACAAGCGTGGACAGGGATTCTCAACAAAGTCTAAGAGAAAAAAAAACGTCGAAAAAACATTAAAAATGCCTACGGGTGCGACAACTAACGTGCAATTGGAACAATTGGCAAAACGTATGCACATGTCTTTCTTTAGAGGTGTTTTCATGCGCAATAATTTACCGATAAGCGGTGTACGACGAAACGAGAGCGGTATCATCAATTTGGATGACGTTGATGGCCCCGGTACTCATTGGGCAGCGTACGCAAAGAGGGGAGATCGTGTCGTATATTTCGACAGTTTTGGAAATCTTCGACCACCCAAGGAACTTGTGCGATATTTCGGACGAGTGAAAATTGAATACAATTACGCATCTTATCAAAGTTACAATCAGAGCATCTGTGGACAGTTGTGTTTAAAATTTCTTCAAACAGTCGACGATCAATTTAAAGCCTGACAAGCCATCGTCACGACTCAGTATTCGTTCGACATGTCACTGACACTTACGTTGACTGGCAGAAGCAGCGTTCTCGCTGTAAGCTATTTTCCCGCTATAGATTTGACCGATGCCGATTACGAGCTCGGATTAACGGATTTTGAAATTTATCATACGATTCCGAACGTAAATTTTTCGAATAATAAATTTTACTTTGGCAACGCCGACAAGGAAATTACGATTCCCGAAGGATCGTACGAATTGCACGCTATAAATGACTATCTCAAACGTGTAATTTTGCAAGATGAACGCCTTTCCAGAGATGTTGAAAACGATTATGATGAGGAATATCCAATAGCGCTCCGCGCCAATCATAGCACGCTAAAGAGTGAAATCAAATGTGCCTACAGAATAAACTTTACCAAACCCGACAATGTAAGATCCTTGCTTGGATTCTCGTCGAATCGTATATTGCAACCTCGCGAGTGGTACGAATCGGACGAACCGGTTAATATTATAAACGTAAATATTATTCGTATAGAATGTAACGTGACTACTGGTGCGGAGCGGGTTCCGTTAGCGCACGGTGCGATAGCGCACCAACCCGATAGCACACGAAAAATTGACACAATTCCCGATAGCGCACCAACCCGATAGCCCACGTCCCGATAGCACACAAAGTAAATCGCGCACAATCCCGATAGCGCACCAACCCGATAGCACACCAGAGAGTAACAAGAATATTGTTTTTGATTATTTATCATTACCTTTTGCTTCCTTCTTGTACTGCTGCTGTCTTTTCCGCTTCTTTCATTTCATTTCTTGTTGCTTCTCCAATGTTGTAACACTTGATCCTTTTGTCCTTCCTTCTATTTCTGTATTTCTATAAAAAAAAATATGGAATTGTTAATTGCAAATTACATATTTTTTCTTCAAAACAACTATGTGTTTTCTATACACCAATTGATTCCTCTCATTATTTTGTACGTAAAAGTATTAAGGTAAGATAATCGAAAATATGAATATTTTACATGATATTTTACGGTTTATGTAAAATTAAGAAATTATTTCAAGCCTCATAACTCAAAAAGTACTTAACGAAAAGGTACTTAATTATAGTGTTTTGGAAAGCTCTCGAGATAAGCTACAAGAATGTGCAAAAATATATAGGGTGTTCCATTTAAAAAAATTGAAGTGACCTTCACGTGACCTTCAAATGACTCTTCAAGGTCAAACCAATGGTATTATCTTATGGCCCCCTCGAAACCATAAAACTTTTGTCTGAAACATTTTTCTCTAAAATGCTTTGTTTCCGAAATAATTGCGTGCGTTAATTAAAATGGCTCACCTTGTATATATATCACAAAGGATTTTTTGCCAAATTCTTTTTCTTCAATGTTTAATTTACATTACATATAAATACATTTGTGTATTTTGCAGAAGCACATCTAACACCATGCGTACGGGGAAGAAGAAATCATTGGATGATAGTCCTCGCAAAAGAAAACTACGTATGCAAGTTTTAAAATTGAAGAAGCAGAACAACAAGTTGCGGCAAATGGTTCGACGGCTTCGACTGAAAAAAGAAAAACAGAAGAAGAGCCAAACGGAAAATCAAGAAATCAACGAAGGAACCAGCGATGCCAACAATATTCTACGATTAGGTGGTAAGCTATTTTCGGGACATTTTGTACTATTATTGTCTGCGCAGATCAATGCTTTGACCAAAAACAAACGTGGAAGGAGATATGATTCCGATTTCAAGCAATTTGCATTATCATTATTTTTTTCAAGTCCGCGTACTTATAGAGAATTGCTGAAAAGTTTCGCTTTGCCTTCTGTTCGTTCTCTTCAATTATTTACACAATCTTGGAATATAGTACCTGGAATAAATGATAAAATTTTTGAAGTATTAAGTATAATAATACAATCATTATCACCAATGGAAAGACATTGTGTATTGTGCGTTGATGAGATGAGTTTGAAAGCTCACTTATTTTATAATATATCGCAGGATGATATAATTGGCTTTCAAGATACAGGTATTGAAAAATCACATCAGCCTGCGAAAGGTGCTTTAGTTATAATGGCACGAAGCATTGCTGGAAATTGGAAATTTCCCGTTTGTTTTTGTTTTGTAGAAACATCATGTCAAAATGTCGTTTTAAAAAATATTATATTTAATATTATTATTAAGTTGCGAAATTGTGGTGCTGTTGTGCATGCATTAATAACAGATATGGGATCTAATTTTATACAGTTATCCCGTGAATTAGGAATTTCGAGAGAAAATTCAACTTTTTTAGTTATTGAGGAGGAAGTAATTTATATTTTTGATACTCCTCATTTAATAAAAGCTACCCGTAATAATTTATTAAAATATAACTTTCAATTTGATAATAAAATTGCTTCATGGAGTCATGTAGTTGATTTTTATAACAGAGATTGTAAACAATGGATAAAAATGGCTCCTAATTTAACTAAATGTCATCTTGAACCGAATTCCTTTCAACGAATGAAAGTTAAATATGCTGTTCAAGTATTTAGTAATCGGGTAGCTGCAGTAATGTGCACGCAAATGTCTTATGGTTTTCTTTCAAATGAAGCACTTGGCACAATAGATTTTATTGAAAAATTAGATAAATTATTTTATATATTAAATTCATCTGCATTAAATAATCCAAAAGAATATGGAAAAGTTTTCACGGGTAGCGAAAAACAAATTAGATTCCTAAAAGAAATGTTAAATTTGTTTAAGCATATAAATATTATTAATATTAACGGTTCACATGCAACTGTAAAAATTAAATGTTTTGAATGCTGGCAGATTACAATTTCAAGTATAATTCAATTATGGAATACATTAAAACATTTAAATTTTCCTTATCTTCAAACACGAAGAATTAATCAAGATTGTGTCGAAAATTTCTTTGGTACTATTAGGCAACAAGGTGGTAATTCTTTGAATCCAACTCCAATTCAATTTGTACGTGCCTTTAAAAAATTACTTAGTATGAAATTTTTACAGCACTCAGAAAATCAAAATTGTGCTCAAGATAATGACCAAATGTTAACTTTCATTAAAAAAGCAAGTTGTGCTAATCATACTCCCAATTTTACTATATCTTTGCCATGTAAAATTTTAGATATACCAAGTCATGATTATTACTCCATGGATCTGCCAGAAAAAAATGCATTTACATATGTATGTGGATTTTTAATTAAAAGATGTACAGAAATTCATTCATGTAATGCATGTATTGTATATGTAAATGAAAATAAGAGTGTCTTAGGCGATACTGCTCTATATTGTTCTTTTCGAGCTTATTCTAGCGATGAAAATAATTTATACGGAAATTTATACATGCCAAGTAATAATTTCTGTTTTTATATACATCAATTAGAAGAATTATTTGTAAAAAATTTTGAAAATAATTGTTTTAAGAGAAATATTGGCAATTATCTTTTTCAGTTGGCACAGAATATAATTTTTGAACCGCCATGCCCAGATTTTCCTACAATTTTTTTGATAAAATTATTTTTACGCATGCGTATTTATTTTACACTATCTCAACATAATAAAGCATGCAAAAGTATTAGTAGGAAGAATAGGAAACTTTTAAATGTTTCACATTTATAAATTTGTTATATTTAACTATATTCGAATCTATACAGTCTTATTTTTATGGTTAAAATTTATGTTGCTTGCGTTTTATATATTTATTTTGCTTATTAATTGCATTTTATTATAATGTTAAGTTTGTTCATTAACATTCATTGTGTGTGATTTTAACTTTCAGCTTTTTTTAACATTGCATTAATATTGCATTTCAGAATTTTACATATTACATGTGCAGTTTCATATATATTTATGTACTTACATTTTTATAACCATGCCGTGATTTTTTCTGTTATTCTATCTTCTATTACATTAACTCTGTTATATTCTATTATTATATATATTATATATTATATATTCTATATATTACATATTTTATATATTCTATTATTGTATATATTATATTATATATTTTATTCTATTATTTGCATGAGCGTGATTTGCATGAGCGTGATTTGCATGAGCGTGATTTTATTGCATGTTACTTATTTAATTTATTCTTTATATGAACATGCTATTTGCATGTGTGTGTTATATATTTTTTTGTATGTTTGCGTTATATTTCATTTGTTTATGTGTTATGTTATATAAAAAAATGTTTTATAATTAAATAAGTTTGTTTATTTTATATATTATATATTATATTATATATTATATTATATATATATAATTATATATATATATATATATATATATATATATTATTATATTATTTTATAATAGTATTAAATTATTTACATACTTATAATGTTAAATTTTTTATTTAGGTTGAATATATTAGATTGACATCAAGACATTTATACACGCGGATCGAAAATAGAAGAAGGCAATAAAATTATTTAAATTTGTATTATTAATATCATTAAGGTTTGATGTTTATATGACATATATGTTATAACGTATTTCACACATTTGTATTTTAATTGAATGTAAAACACTTTCTTGTTTCTATTCTTCTACTCTCTCATTCTCTCTTTTTGATTCATGCTGAGGTGGATCGAGTAGCTGAGGTATGGTCAGATGATTGATTTGAGAGAGAAAAAGTTTAGTAAAGCCGATATTATCTTTCATTAAACATATGTGTGTAATTCCAGATAAAATATCGGCTAATATTATATATTCATATTACTATTCTTTGAATTTAAAAACATCTTGTCACATAATCTGTAATTAATAAATTAATTACCAGCGTATGTATATGTATGTGTATATACACACATGTGTGTACATGTACTATGAATATATTTACACAAAATATGAATTGTATATGTAACTATATAAATTGCAGAAAGATGGAAACATGTATACATATGTATACATATGTATATATATTTATTTATTTTATATTTTATATTATTTTTTATATTTTATATTATTCGATAATATTTCTAACAGTAGTATTGAATAAATTCGTTATAAATATTATGGTTTTTCTTTTATAATTAAAGAAAAAAAAACGAACTTGAACCTGGTTGTACGGGCGGTGCGTGCACATATCCTGATTGGGGGGGGGGAATAAATACCGTCGCCGTTGACACTCTCTTTACGCTGATAACGGCGACGAAAATCGCATCATGCGATAACGCTCGGCTCGGATTTGAACCCGAGTCCGTGTGGTGACAAGCCCAGTCCGCTACCCTGACGCCAAGATCGCAGTGTACTTTAATGTATTAAATGCAGGTATTTATGTTATGTATACCATAATTATTAACTTATATTAAAACAAGTAATATAAATTATTAATTATGGTATACATTTAGCAAATGGTATATATTTAGCAAAAAAATAAATAAATAAAATTTCATTATATTTCAATAAATTTTCCAAAGATCGAAATTAAAAAGAACGGTTAAGTCATTTACATATTTTGATTTATAGATTATATAGATTTATTTTTTTTATGTACAGAAAAATGCTTTATGTAAAAATAAAATCGAGATTCGGCATTGCTGCGTTTATTTATGTATGTAATAAAACGCGAGCACGTGCGTCAATGACATCACTGTTATTTTTAGATTGCACTGAGCGATTTCTTGAGCGATTTTTGCTCGTTTTTCAGCGATTCAACTCCTTATAAATGGAAATAATAAAAATTATAAAAATTGTTATTATACTTATACCATTTAGCAAAAAAAATCAATAAAATTGAAATATATTAAAATTAATATTAATTGAAATATATTAAAATTAATATTAATATATTAATATTAATATTAATATAATATTAATTTTTAAAACCAATAAAAATAACAGTTTTAATATTTGTTGCATAAGTTATTTTTACATATTTTTGAATTATAGATCATATAAATTTATTTTTTTATTGCGTAAGGAAAAATACTTATGTAAAAATACATATTTATTAAGAAAAAATATTTATTAACGGAAAACAGTAAAACAAAAATGTAATTGCAATTACATTTTTTTTTACTGTTTTCCATTAATAAATATTTTTTCTTAACAAATATGTATTTTTACATAAGTATTTTTCCTTACGCAATAAAAAAATAAATTTATATGATCTATAATTCAAAAATATGTAAAAATAACTTATGCAACAAATATTAAAACTGTTATTTTTATTGGTTTTAAAAATTAATATTATATTAATATTAATATTAATTTAATATTAATTTTAATATATTTCAATTAATATTAATTTTAATATATTTCAATTTTATTGATTTTTTTTGCTAAATGGTATAAGTATAATAACAATTTTTATAATTTTTATTATTTCCATTTATAAGGAGTTGAATCACTGAAAAACGAGCAAAAATCGCTCAAGAAATCGCTCAGTGCAATCTAAAAATAACAGTGATGTCATTGACGCACGTGCTCGCGTTTTATTACATACATAAATAAACGCAGCAATGCCGAATCTCGGAATCGGCCAGATCGTTTTTTTTTCCAAAGTGGACTGAGGCGACGTTGCCAGATAGAAGACGCGGCGCACACGCACACGTGCCTCGCTGACCGTGTGCGTGTGAGCCGCGTCTGCTTTCTGGCAACACTGGACAAGAAGTAGTTCATTGTTGTGCGTCGTTGAGAGTGGAATGATGCCTCGACGTAAGTATATTTTATACACTTTTTCATAGTTTTCTTAGCGTATTTTCTTCTCTCATTATTTTCCTCACTCTCTCCTCTCATTCTTCCTCTCTCTCTCTCTCTCTCTCTCTCTCTTTTTCTGACTCTTTTCTCATTCTTCTCCCACACTCTTTTCCTCGCTTTGTCTCACTCTCTCCTGTGCGATATATATATATATATATATATATATATATATATATATATATCTGATGCTGCCTTCGCTTCTTACTGAAATAAATATATAATTATATATTTATTTCAGCAAGAAGCGAGGGCAGCATCAGATCAAGAAAGACGACGGAGACGATGTCGTTGTCGCTATCAGCAAAAGTGAGGATGGTGGCGACAACGGCGTCGTCTTCAGCCGACGGAAGAGTGTCAACGGCGACGGCGCCGCTACCAACCGACGGAAGAGTGTCAACGGCGACGGCGCCGCTACCAACCGACGGAAGAGTATCAACGGCGACGGCGCCGCTACCAGCGGACGGGAGAGTGTCAACGGCGACGGCGCCGCTACCAGCGGACAGGAGAGTGTCAACGGCGACGGCGCCGTTATCAGGCGACGGGAGAGTGGCAATGACAATCGCGCCGTTATCAGGCGACGGGAGAGTGGCAATGACAATGGCGCCGCAATCCGCCGACGGGAGAGTGGCAATGACAATAGTGCCGCTATTAGCGGGAGTGTCAACGGCGACGACGCCGTTATCAGCGGACGAGAGAGTGTCAAGGGCGACGACGCCGCTGACCACCGACGGGAGAGTATCAACGGCGACGGCGACGGCGTCGGTACTAGGGGACGTGAGGCAGGAACAAAACATAAACAAGGTGAATTTCATAATATTTTAATAAATTATAAGGGAAATATATGATTGGGAAGATTACTTGTATGTATGTGTGCATATGTATTGTGCGTCGATTATTTATCAATACATTTTATTTTTATATTAATATATATTTTTTTACAGCGCATTAATGAAGCGGTTCGCAGAGCAGTAACCCGCGAAAAGAAGAAACAAAAATATGCCGCACGTGGACGTGCATTGCGACCCACACCGCTCATACAACCAGAATATGTGCATGCACTGCCTGTACAACCAAGATATGTGCACACACCGCCTGTACAACCAGAATATGTGCACGTACCGCCTGTACATCCAAGATATGTGCACACACCGTCTGTACAACCAGAATATGTGCACGCATCGCCCGTACAATCAGGATATGTGCAGCTACTGCCCTTACAACCAGGATATATGTACGCACCGACCGTGCAATCAGGATATATGCGCGCAACGCTCGTGCAAGCAGGATATGTGCCTGCATCATCCGTACAGCCAGAATATGTATACGCACCGCCCGTACAACCAGGATATGTGCGCGCACCGGCAGTGGAATCAGGATATGTGCGCGCATCGTCTGTACAATCCGAATATTTGCCAGCATCATCCGCATCATACTTCCAATATTGAAAAAAATGTATGTATATTTATATTTACATATATTATATGTAATAGTTTTATATAAATATTCATATGATTAATATATGATTATTATGATTTATTTTACAGAATATATACAACTCCTGGAAGCCGAGAAGCCTTGGAAGTGGAAGTTATAGATGATATTACCAATAAAAAAGAATAATATGTTAAAAAGTAAATAATAAAAAACAAGAATTTAACAAATATTTAATAATAAAAAAGGTAAGATTAAAAAAGTTTGAAATAATAATTATATCTATTATAATAATTTATATCTATTTGTAAGTATTAATAATTAATAATTAAATTCAAATTAATATTAAATATTACATTTAAAAAATTATACATGAGGGAAGTAATAATAATTATTATTTCAATTTATTCATATTTGAATTTATTCTTTCCACATATAATTTATTATTATTAAGCAGTCAAGCTTTATTATTATTAAGCAGTCAGCTTTACAAGAGCAGTCGGGAGACGCCGCTCTAAAACATATTTAAAGTTCGTCAAAATTGGTGATCGCACTACCTGATACTCCTCTTGTAAGGGTGTTCCGTATTCACGCACCGGCAGGAATGGTGTCCCGGTATGCTTGTGTGACGCTCACTGACGTTCACACTCATACAAGCGAAGCGCGCATGTACGCTAGCCGGGCAGCGAGAGAGAAAGTGAGGGTAGAGTAGTGGGGGGCATTCCGATGTTGCGTCCTTCGCGCACGACACAAGAGCAAGAGAGAAAGCACTATAAGACGTGATATCGAGTTAGAGGTGTCCGATAGCCGTCTCTCTCGCTCGACGTTCGAACGAGAGAGTGCGAGCGAGACAGCTATATACCGCGCGGGACACCGCGCTATTTCTATACGTGTCTCGTGCGCTTTAATATCGATATCGATATATTTTTCATTTCTTTCTTTAAGAAATGCGGCTTAATCGCGTGCACTAAAGGTCGGCATTCATTCTGTTAAATTAAATTATATATAAATTAATAATTAAATTATATATAAAAAGATAAAATTTAATGAAGAATAAATTCTTGGCTCACGTACGTGCGCGCTTCGCGTGTGTGCGTATGACGTCGACCGTTGACACATACATACCGGGACACCATTCCTGCCGGTGCGTGTACATGAGTGTATGCATGTATGTGCGTATGTTTTAAATCTAGCGCGGCGTCTCCCGACTGCTCTTGTAAAGCTGACTGCTTAATAATAATAAAGCTTGACTGCTTAATAATAATAAATTATATGTGGAAAGAATAAATTCAAATATGAATAAATTGAAATAATAATTATTATTACTTCCCTCATGTATAATTTTTTAAATGTAATATTTAATATTAATTTGAATTTAATTATTAATTATTAATACTTACAAATGGATATAAATTATTATAATAGATATAATTATTATTTCAAACTTTTTTAATCTTACCTTTTTTATTATTAAATATTTGTTAAATTCTTGTTTTTTATTATTTACTTTTTTGTTTTTTTTTGTTTTTTTCTCTTATACTTTTTGTTGGCAGCAGTCGGGAGTACTTTTTTTCTAAAAAACTTTTTATTTCATTCTTTTAAAAGCTGTAGCTTTTTATTTATTATTTATATATATTATTATTACTTTTTTATTATTTCACAATTATATTTTTTTTACATTTTGTTTTTGTTATTATATAATATGCATGTAATAATTTGTATCTAATAATGTAACATAATGCGAGACAGAATCTTCTACATAGTCACATAATTATGATTATATAGTATTTCTACAATCATAGAAGTTTATATATTTGTTGCATAGCCAAGAATGATTGTAGAAATATCATACCATCATAATCATATCATCATTTATGGCTTCGCAAAAGGTTTCTCTCACATTATGTTATATTATTGTTGTATTATTTATTAATATTAATTATTTTATTTGCAGCATAGTCATAATAATAAATAATATAATATAACATAATTGAGAGAAAATAATCTTCTGTGTAGCCATATAATTATGATTATATGATATTTCTACAATCATTCTTGGCTATGCAGCAAATATATAAACTTTTATGATTGCAGAAATACTATATAATCATAATCATAATTATGTGGCTACGCAGAAGATTCTCTCTCATATTATGTTATATTATTGTTGTATTATTTATTATTATGACTACGCTACAAATATATAAACATTTACATAAATAATATAACATAATGCAAGAGTAAATAATCTTCTGCGTAGCCATATAATTATGATTGTATGATATTTTTACAATCATTCTTGGCTACGCAACAAATATATAAACTTCTATGATTGCAGAAATACTATATAATCATAATTATGTAGCTACGCAGAAGATTTTTTCTCACATTGTTATATTATTGTTGTATTATTTATTAATAATAATTATGTTTATTTGCAGCATAGTCATAATAATAAATAATACAACAATAACATACCGTGAAAAAGAATCTTTTGCATAGCCACATAATTATAATTATATAGTATTTCTGCAATCATAGAAGTTTATATATTTGTTGTATAGCCAAGAATCATTGTAGAAATATATAATCGTGATTATATGGCTATGCAGAAGATTATTTACTCTTGCATTGTTATATTATTTATGTAAAAGTTTATATATTTGTAGCGTAGTCATAATAATAAATAATACAACAATAATATAACATAATATGAGAGAGAATCTTCTGCGTAGCCACATAATTATGATTATGATTATATAGTATTACTGCAATCATAGAAGTTTATATATTTGCTGCGTAGCCAAGAATGATTGTAGAAATATCATATAATCATAATCATATGGTTACGCAGAAGATTATTTTCTCTCATTATGTTATATTATATTATTTGTTATCATGACTTTGCTGCAAATAAAAGTAATTATTATTAATAATAGAAAGAGAGAAAAGCTTACCTGTTTAGGAACATTTTCTTCAGATATATCCATATTATTATCCATGTTTATTTTAATTTTAACTTTTTCAATAACTTTATTGACAATAATCAACAATAATAATTTGACATGTAGGGTTATGTCAATTATTATTGCCGCCACTACTTCCGGATGTCTCCAACTATATTATTCCCTATACGGATGCTTAGAACGAATCTTATTGGTGAATCATTTTTGCTTCTTAGTTTCGCTCGCAGCCAATGAGAGAGCGTATCGGCGAAATAATATTGTTTTTCCGCTTTTTATTAATAGAATAAAGAATGATAATTATATGTTCTATAGCATCCTTGGTTAATAAAAAAACTGATATGCAAAAGATGACACCGAACTATATTATTGTTATCGAGAAAAGTGGTAACAACCGATCCGAGCTCGGTGAAACGCATACTCCTCCGTCTTTTTGCCAACCATAGGTTGGCAGCAGTCGGGAGTAAAAAAGAATAATACATATAGACAAATATTTTAATGTAATTACTAATGTTATCGCGAAATATTCACTAAGTATCATAATAATTTCTAAATAGATGCCATAAGTTTACAAATAAGTATCTGACGAAAGATATTAAAAATTTATATGTATAAATATAAATTCTGAACATCATGGTGATATTCAGAATTTATATTTATAATTTATATATATATAAATTTTTAATATCTTTCGTCAAATACTTATTTGTAAACTTATGGCATCAATTTAGAAATTATTATGATACTTAGTGGATATTTCGCGATAACATTAGTAATGACATTAAAATATTTGTCTATATGTATTATTCTTTTTTAACATTTTATTGGTAATACAAAAGTCATTATATCACAAAGAAAAGAAACGTGCATCAGAGAGATATCTTACAATTGCATGCCAATAATCTTATGATTTTGTTAATTATAGTTCTTTATGTATTCTATTATAGTATCTATTTTTTTATAATTACAGTATGTATGACATAGTATCTATTCTTTTTTATAATTATAATATGTTTTCTTATTATAATATTCTTTATGTATCTTAATTATAAAGAGACATAAAGAATATTATAATAAGAATACATATTATAATTATAAAAAAGAATAGATACTATGTAATACATACTTAATTATAGAATACATAAAGAATACTATAATTAACAAAATCATAAGATTATTAGCATGCAATTGTAAGATTTCTCTCTGATGCACGTTTCTTTTCTTTCTGATATAATGACTTTTGTATTACCAATAAAATGTTAAAAAAGAATAATACATATAGACAAATATTTTAATGTAATTACTAATGTTATCGCGAAATATTCACTAAGTATCCTAATAATTTCTAAATAGACGCCATAAGTTCACAAATAAATATCTGACGAAAGATATTAAAAATTTATATGTATAAATATAAATTCTGAACATCATGGTGATATTCAGAATTTATATTTATAATTTATATATATAAATTTTTAATATCTTTCGTCAAATACTTATTTGTAAACTTATGGCGTCTATTTAGAAATTATTATGATACTTAGTGAATATTTCGCGATAACATTAGTAATGACATTAAAATATTTGTCTATATGTATTATTCTTTTTTAACATTTTATTGGTAATACAAAAGTCATTATATTAGAAAGAAAAGAAACGTGCATCAGATAGATATCTTACAATTGCATGCCAATAATCTTATGATTTTGTTAATTATAGTATTCTTTATGTATTGTATAATTAAGTATTATATGTATTACATAGTATCTATTCTTTTTTATAATTATAATATGTATTCTTATTATAATATTCTTTATGTATCTTTTAATTATAGTACTCTTTATAGTATTTTTTATGTATTTATATAATAATATTCTTTATGTATCTTTTAATTATAGTATTCTTTATGTATTCTATGTTACATTAATACAATATGTTTTTTGTATTCTTTGTGAAATTAATACAATAAATAGCATTATAAAAAACTATTGAAATAATCACCTTGATTTTTTTAACCAAAAAAAGACAATAAGATCTAAAGAGAAAGAAAATCTGAAAAGAAAAAGAAGAAAAGAGAAGATAGAGAGAGAGAGAGAGAATGTACGACAAAGAGAAAAAATATACGCGAGCTGCAATATCGTTGACGCGTACTGTACATACATGTTTATTACTCATACACGCATGAAAGAAATAATGGATCTTGTTTTTTTCAGCTGCATTGCTACAATAAGTTAGAAAGAGACAAACATACTTTCTTTCACTCTAACTAATTGCACTAGTGCAGCAGAAAAGAACAGACTTATATGATTGTCTCTCCTTGTCACACAAACCGATTATAGCGCCGTCTGTCGCGATAGCAAGCAACTAATTTACAGGACTGTTTTACTCACATGCCTCGATTTCGCACACACACATATACACGAAATTTTTGTGCACGGAAATTATTTTTATTACGCTTCTAAACGTATTTCTGTTCATTTATATTTCTTTAGGAAATTCCGAGTTGAGTGCGTTCTTATTTTGTACGTATAAACTGCAAAACTTTTATATTCAGCTAATATTGTTACGAGTTGATGTCAGAAGCCGATAAGAAAACTGTAATTTTCTATTTTTTTTTCATTTTGAACATAAAATGGTTCGCTCTCATATTTGTTGCTATGTGTAATTTAATTGTGGAAAAGTATTTATTATTCTGTGCAGCTAATAAAAAGTATTCGGTGCACAAAATTTTATCGGTAAAAAAGGAAGGTCCGGCATCCTCTTAAGGCGATCGTTTACTTTCAGTTTAATTTAATTTGTCGTTTTATTAATTTCAGATATTCCGTCTATCCTACTTTATCAACGTAATTTTATTTATCTCTTTAATATGTATCTATATCTGTATACTCATCCATCCGTTATTATTTATCTATGCGCATATATACGTATACAGGCCGTATACATTCTTCGTAACCGTTGTTTGTTTCATTATTCTGTTCTTCTCTCCTTCCTAATTAACATAATAGTATATATGTCCTTTAGTATATATCTATATTTATTATATTCATTCTTTTGTTATTAAATTGACTATATATTTATTCTAACTATGTACAAGCTACTAACTATATACAAGCTGCGTTACTTTTCGTTTAATCCGTGAATTTATTTATTATTAAACCTTGCTTTACTTGTTCATTTATATGCGTGTGCATATGTAAAACTCTGGTAAATTAAACCTTGTTATCTTTATTGTTTATTCGCGTTTAGTATATTTAGTGGTTATGACCCGCGTTTCGTACATTCCTCCTATCAGCCTGCTGTCGCATCCTTTCCTCCTCCTCCTTTTTAGCTATAATTTTGTTTATATATTGATTCGCGGCCTGCCATTCTTCTTTTGAGTCTAGCATTTTCCCAACTAGGTTCGTTAAGGGGGGAAGACCCGCCAGAACTTTCAATTTTTGCATTTTTTTTTGCTTTAAAAATTCATTTACAACCTAAAGAATATATTTTCAATGTTTTAAGCTCAATAGAAAGTCTAAAAAGTCCCTAGGAAGTCAGTAAAGTGATGAGCGTCGAAAGTACCGATAGCAGGTAAGCGAGCGCGCGCTCTTTACGGCCTATACCTTTTAATTTCTTAGCCAAATAAGTTTTGTACTTTACTCTTTGGAAAATAGGGGGCACTTCGGACTATTATTCGGATTGTGTAACTGTCGTTTTTGTTTGCACACAAACAGTCAGCTGAGAAACGGCTTGTTGTTAGTATACAGTCCAGTGCCTCGTGTTGTTATTTTGAATCGCGTTTTGAATAATTACTTGATAAAATGAGTCGTAAAGTTGACAAAAATAATCAAAATTATCGTCCAAACTATCCTCGCCGTAAGAAATTTCAAGGAAATCAATTTTCCAGTGTACCAAACATGGAAGTTAACGAAGAGTCCAACGACGAAGCTAGTGTGTCTGCAAAAAAATTGAAGTCATCGCCGGACGATATTATTGTTAGCCAAAGTTTTTGCTATAGAATCATTGAGTTTGTTAGTGTATTTTCTGCTCTTGCCGATATATTAGTGTGCAAACAGAAAGTGTCGTTTGGACAATCAGGTGACAAAGGACTCGGCTTCAAAATTTCCGTTACTTGCAGATGTGGTACTTTACTTATTCCATCAAGCCCGTTTATTCATTGTGCTTATGAAATAAACAGACGTATTGTTTTCGCAATGCGCTTACTTGGTGTCGCTCGAGAAGGTATAAACATTTTTTGTGGCGTAATGAATTTAGGCAGCGGACTAAGTAAACATGCTTATGAACGCATTATCGAACACGTACATACTTCCGTCAAGAAATTGTTTGATGTCACATGTAAAAATGCAATTGAAGACGAGAAAAGAGAAAATGAGGCAAAAGAAAAACCTTTACTAAATTTCACTGTTAGCGGTGATGGATCTTGGAAGAAGCGCGGCTTCTCGTCTTTGTACGGCGTAACTACGCTAATAGCCTATTATTCGGGAAAAGTAATTGATTTAGTTTGTGAAAAGCAGCTACTGCCAAGCATGTACGTACTTTCAAAATAACCCCGACAATCCAGAAGGCGCTGATCACGAAGAAAGTTGTACCATCAATCATAAAGGCTCTGCAGGCAAGATGGAAGTCGATGCGATTCTTGAGATGTTTGGCCGTTCAGAAGAAAAGTATGGGGTACGTTACATTAATTATGTTGGAGATGGCGACACAAAAACATTCAAAGCTATATTAGATGCTAGTCCATACGAAGATGTTGAAGTTAAAAAAAGTGAGTGCGTAGGTCACGTAGAAAAGCGTATGGGAAGCCGCCTTCGAAATTTAAAAAAGACGGCAAAGCTCGGTGGAAAAGGCAAACTAACCGATGCTTTGATTAAAAAATTAACAAAATACTATGGTCTTGCGATACGAAGAAATGCGCAGTCGAAAGATGATATGAAAAAAGAGATTATGGCCACGTATTATCACTTGATCTCGACTGATAAAAAGCCGCAACATCAGTTCTGTCCCACTGGCGTCGACTCGTGGTGTAAATACAACGCTGCACAAGCCAAAAATATTCCTTATGAACATCCAGCTCCACTGCACGAAGACGTACAAAAAAACATACTGCCAATTTATGAAGATTTGTCACGGGATGATTTGCTTGAACGTTGCGTTGGCGGTTTTACCCAAAACGCGAACGAGTCTTTCAATTCAACTGTATGGCGTTTAGCTCCCAAGCACTTGCATTGTGGCGCAAAAATTATTGAAATCGCAGCATTTTTAGCTGCAGGAATATTTAACGATGGCTACTCATTCGTACTCAAAGTCATGAGTGACCTGGATTTAACAATAGGCTTGGAATGTAAGATTTTCGCAGACTCGTACGATAGCAATCGAGTGAAGAGGCAAGAGCGGCGTTCGTTAAATTCGACAAAAGAGGCCAGAACTGCACAGAAAGAAAAGAATGCAGCCGTAATGAATGATTTTTTCGAAGTAGAAGGCTTGCTTTATGGTCCTGGCATCGCAGATTAAGCTTGGGTAACTATAAATTGCTTTTAACTCTACTTTACAAGAACGAAAACTTTAATCGCGTTTTTCTCAAAACATGTTTTTTTCCGCGCTGTCGAATATAACTTAAAAAGTAATTAAGATATCAACTTGAAATTTTGCACAGATATTCTTTAACGTATTGGCCTTTGGATATACCTAAAAGTTTGTATTAATTATTACTAAAAATATTGTTTTTAACAATTTGTTTATAAAAAAAAGTGTAATTTTTTCTTTTTGTGTTCAAATTTTCATTTTTTTTTTCGTTAAAAATAGGTACATACAAAGCGAAATAACTTATTTTAATGAAAAACTTTTGATTGGTTGATTTCAGTTGACTACAAGGGGCTGGGCATTCCACAGCGCAAATTGAAGGAGCCAAGTTTGAGCAGCTGTAGCGCCGCCATTTTGTTTTTTTTTCTTATAAAAAATTTGTGTGTATACATTTGAACATCAATGTCAATATGTAATTTCATTCAATGTAATAAATACTCTCAGTTTTTTGTAAAAAATTATTGAAAAACCTGTTGTCTGGAGGGTCTTCCCCCCTTAATTTCTCGTATATCTGCCATTTTTTTCTCTTGTTCCATTACATATTTAATTCTTTCGATCTTTATATCATCTTCATTAGCTAAAGTGTGTATAGTTCTTTTTCCTTTCATTAGTTTTGGTGCTAGCATACCAGTAGTATTCCAATTCTCTTTTCTCTTCGTAGAAAACGCTGTAAACACAATATTATTTAGTTAATTAATCAGTAAGGAATAGTATGGAAATATATAATTATCATTGGTTAATTACCTTGATTACATTCATAGGGGTTTTGATTCTCCTTGTTGCTTGTTTCTTTAATTGCTTCATCTAAAAATCAACAATATCCAATCTCAATTATTTAATAAGCTATATATATACTGTTTTATAAACATGCACGTTTAATGTTTTACATATATTTGATTAAATTTTTATATAACCTTGTGAATAAATAGTATTAAGATTAATATAATTAAAAAAATATATATTTATATCTTTCATATGTATATATGAAATGTTTCGTATATGTATATATATTATGTTTTGTTTTAAATTTATTTCAATTTCACATACTTTCATTTATTTCATCAAAGACCTCAGCATTCTGAATATTTAATTCTGCATTATTATAATTTTCGCAGAATATGCTTATATCACCATCCTCTAAAGCATTTATAACATGTTTTTCGTTTTCTGAAATAATAAAAAAATATACATATATTATGAATATATACGTAGGAACGCGTTTTATTATCTTGGTCTTATGTATATGTCGTATATGTTCTCTATGTGTTATTGTTTTGAACGGTCGAATGAATGCAAAACTAGAAATTTTAATCAGCGCAATTGATATGTACATCAAATAAAAAATAGATGATATATAGAAAATAGTATATATACTATTTGACATAATCAATGACTATAAATACATTGTGAAGGCTACTTACTATTAATTTTATTTCCTGTCATGTTCAATGAAAATAGAACAGGAGCTGTTTCCATAAGATGCGGTGTTATTGCTGCTATATCAGGATCGATGTTTGTCTCAGACAGAGGTGGACCACCACCAGTAGCTGAACGAGCTTGTTTCTCTTTGGTTAATATTTCTCGTTGACTTTGTTTCATATTTGCCCATAGTTTCTTCAATTGTTGAACTGTACGCTGTATGCAAAAGTAAACATATGTAAAGAATCTATCTCTATATTCTAGATTCTAGATATATATACATAATAAATAGATATACACAATACAAAACAATTTTTTAATATTTACCTCTTGTAAAATCGTTGTACAGTCATTGTATCGTTTGCAAATTTCGGACCACGCAACTTCTTTGTCACGAAGTGTTGAACTATCACTTTTTTTAACCTCTATAATGTGCTTGAAATCTTTTAATATTTCTACGAAGATTTTCTTTTCGATAGCGCTATAATGTTTCGACATTTTCACTTTGTATGTTAAGACAAAAACAAACTTTGTATGTTAATAGTTTTATAATATAATCAGAAAAAAAATGCATGTGCTATGATTATAGAGGTTATAGACAATGGTGATAGAACTATGGACTGCTAGCCCCCCACTTTTCCCATTACATTAGCAAAATCAGTTTCAAAAGAAAGAATCATTCTTATTGGTTTGTTCTAACCGAAATATACGGAAATAGCCGAATGGTCAATATGTATCATCTTAAATATAGCTTCGAGAAGAAAGTCTCAAATTGAATGAGAATTTCTTAGGCGAGAACTTCTTCTCGAAGATCGTCTTATTTCGCGACTATGAATTGTTACGATCTCAAGACGGTCTTGGTTGAATAAGACAGACTTGGTCAAGATCGTCTTAAGTATTGCCTTGAGAACGGACTATGAATACGGGCCTTAGCAATTTACTTAGCAGTTAAACACTACCGACATCTCCTTGAAGGACGAAATTTTACAATATTCACGGATCACAAACCCCTCATTTATGCTTTCAACAAAGATCCGCTTCGTAGTTCTCCACGTCAAGCACGCCACCTTGAATTTATAGGGCAATTTTTCACGAACATTCAGCACATATCTGGAAAGGAAAACATAACAGCAGATACCATTTCAAGAGTGGAAAGCATTCATGAAGCAATAAATTTCGAAGAATTAGCAAAATCACAAAAGGCTGATGAGGAGCTTTTAGAAGTTCTGCAAGGAGATGGAGCTCTAAGGTTAAAAGAAGTACCAATTCCGGGAACAGAAATCACACTATAGTGTGACGAAGAATCAAAATTTTCACGCCCATTCGTAACCAGACCATTTCGAAAAAAGGTTTTTCAATCATTGCATGGTCTGTCACATCCAGGTGTCAAGGCAACTGTGAAGCTTATAGCGCAACGCTTCGTATGGCCAGGAATTCAACGTGATTGCCGCAAATGGGCACAAGCCTGTCTTCAATGCCAAAAAGTGAAAATTACAAGGCACAACAAAGTACCAATCGGACATTTTCAAGTTCCTTCAGGACGTTTCGAACACATACACGTTGATATCATTGGACCTATGCCAATCTCTGAAGGATGTCGATACTGCCTAACGATTGTAGATAGATTCTCAAGATGGCCAGAAGCAATACCCCTACCAGATATTTCAGCAAACACTGTGGCAACAGTCATTTTGGGATCGTCCCGATTGCGCACATTCCCGATCGGACACAGCGAAATTTCCCGATCGGACACAGACCCGATCGGACACGGACCCTATCGGACACAGGCCCGATTGGACACAGTCCCGATCGGACACAGTCCCATCGGACACAGTCCCGATCGGACACAGACCCGATCGGACACAAGCCCGATCGGACACATACGGTTGCAATCGGACACAGTCCCGATCGGACACAGACCCGATTGGACACAGTCCCGATCGGACACAGACCCGATCGGACACAGTCCCGATCGGACACAGACCCGATCGGACACAGACCCGATCGGACACAACCCCGATCGGACACATACGGTTTCAATCGGACACAGTCCCGATCGGACACGTTCGAAACGGCCACACGTTCGAAACGGCCACACAACTTTCCACGCGAAGCGAGGGGGACGGGGTGGGTGCGGGAGGGGGGCCGAAGGCCCCCCTTGCACTCCCCCGTGTGTGTGTGTGTGTGTGTGCTATGTTCGATTGCACCTGTGTTCCGATTAGGACTTCGGGACTGTGTCCGATCGGGCCTGTGTCCGATCGAGTCTGTGTCCAATCGGGACTGTGTCCGATTGAAACCGTATGTGTCCGATCGGGCCTGTGTCCGATCGAGTCTGTGTCCGATCGGGACTGTGTCCGATTGAAACCGTATGTGTCCGATCGGGGTTGTGTCCGATTGGGTCTGTGTCCGATCGGGTCTGTGTCCGATCGGAACTGTGTCCGATCGGGTCTGTGTCCGATCGGGACTGTGTCCGATTGCAACCGTATGTGTCCGATCGGGGTCGTGTCCGATCGGGTCTGTGTCCGATCGGGTCTGTGTCCGATCGGGACTGTGTCCGATCGGGACTGTGTCCGATCGGGACTGTGTCCAATCGGGTCTGTGTCCGATCGGGACTGTGTCCGATTGCAACCGTATGTGTACGATCGGGCTTGTGTCCGATCGGGTCTGTGTCCGATCGGGTCTGTGTCCGATCGGGACTGTGTCCGATGGGGACTGTGTCCGATCGGGACTGTGTCCGATCGGGACTGTGTCCAATCGGGCCTGTGTCCGATAGGATCCGTGTCCGATCGGGTCTGTGTCCGATCGGGACTGTGTCCGATCGGGAAATTTCGCTGTGTCCGATCGGGAATGTGCGCAATCGGGACTCACTCGTCATTTTGACCAACTGGATGGCAAGGTTCGGCATACCGCTTCGCATAACTACAGATCAAGGCGGACAGTTTAAAGCAGAATTATTCAAACGGTTAATGCAACTAACAGGCTCCACGCATCTTAGGACCACAGCATACCACCCCTCAGCGAACGGTCTAGTGGAACGCTTCCATAGACAAATAAAACAGCTATCAAATGCCAAACGGAAAATTGGGTAGAAATCCTACCAGTAGTATTAATGGGCATTAGAGCGGCATGGAAAGAAGATTTGCAAGCAACAACATCAGAAATGATTTATGAGAGCCAATCAGATTACCAGGACAATTCCTACAGAAAAACACTCCAGAAGTTCTCGAAGAAAATCATGGAGAAATTCTAGAAGAACTTAAGAAAAGCATGCAAAAACTGAAACCGCAAGAGGTAAAAAGACATGGTGAAACAACGACTTTTATTTTCCAGGATATGAAAACAGCATCGCACGTTTTCGTCCGAAACGAAGCAATCGGCGGAATTCTACGACCTCCGTACGAAGGACTGTATAACGTAATAAAAAGGAACGATAAAGTCATCACTCAGTAAAAACGGAAAAAATATAAATGTGTCCATAGATAGAGTAAAACCAGCATACATCCTGGAAGAAGATGACATCATGACAAACCATCTTAAAGAAAAAACGGTTAAACCAAAACAGTCAGAAGAACTTCAAACGCGCAGTAGTAGAACATCAGTCCGTTTTCAGATCCCTTAACCAATATACAGCGGAAGGGGTCCTGTGGCGTCTCTAACGCTCGCCACTATGCCGCACACCGCACCGAGCGCGGTCTCGGGAGGCATCGACGGACGCGATGAAGTTGGCGTTAATTTAAATCATCTAAAAACTATCTCACAAAAAATAGCTATCACAAAAACTAGCTACCTTTATTTACAAAAAGTACTGATATAAAAATTGCGTCAAGTTGGGGTGCAATTTCACTTTAACTTTGTTAGTGTTATTAAATTTTATACATATGTGCTTTTATATAATCCGCTGCTGACTAATAGGTAGAAGTTCCGTTTAAAATCTATTACATTTTTGTCATAAAGAAGAACATTTTTGTTAGAGTTGAATCAATTTTTTAAAATAAAAGATTACGTCAAATGATTTTTAAATTTTCTAGAAAATTAAAATAAGATTAAAAAACATTTAAAAATTAAAAATAAAAAAAAATGAGATTACGTCAATAATTTTTAAATCTTCTACAAAAATAAAATAAAAGAACAAATTTTTAAAAAAATTAAAAATTAAAAAGAATATAAATTAAAAAAATTTTAAATAAAAAAACGGCGCGCTACCAATTTGATTGACAATAATAATAAATGAGCAATTACATACTAGCATTATTTCAATAATTACTAGGCAGCGCCGTTTTTTTATTTAAAATTTTTTTAATTTATTCTTTTTAATTTTTAATTTTTAAAAAAATTTGTTCTTTTATTTTATTTTTGTAGAAGATTTAAAAATTATTGACGTAATCTTTCATTTTTTTTAATTTTTAATTTTTAAATAATTTTTTTAATCTTATTTTAATTTTCTAGAAAATTTAAAAATCATTTGACGTAATCTGTTATTTTAAAAAATTGATTCAACTCTAACAAAAATGTTCTTCTTTATGACAAAAATGTAATAGATTTTAAACGGAACTTCTACCTATTAGTCAGCAGCGGATTATATAAAAGCACATATGTATAAAATTTAATAACACTAACAAAGTTAAAGTGAAATTGCACCCCAACTTGACGCAATTTTTATATCAGTACTTTTTGTAAATAAAGGTAGCTAGTTTTTGTGATAGCTATTTTTTGTGAGATAGTTTTTAGATGAACTCGACGCTTTTCCTTTACCTTTTTTTAAAAGGTATTTTTTTAGGGATATCACTTCTTTTTGTATAAAAAATTATGTATTTTAAATTTAATTTTTGATGATTATTATTATATTTCATAATATTTATTAAACATTTTTAAAAATAAACCCACCACCACCCCCGTCATACTATATCAAAATGTGTGACGATCTCGCTTGCTTACTATAGATATTTAAATATATGATCGTTTTTTACAGATGTTTAAGTTTAACTTTTCTTTAAATGTATTTTTTAAGAATATCACTTTTTATGTATTAAAAATGTATGCATTATATATTTTATAAATTTTTTATGAATATTATTTTTTTATAGTACGTATTTATTATACATTTTTAAATAAACCCCCCGTCATATTTTTTCAAAACGTGACGGTCTTTCTTGCCTACTACAGATATTTAAATTATTAATTTTATCATATTGGATATATTTATATATTACTTATTAGACATTCTTCGTAGGAAAAGTAAACAAACATTTTTACCACCTCTAGGCCATTGTTTTTTCTTAACTTGAGCATCATTAGCTTCGATCCAAATATTAGATGTTCCTTCTCTGCACATACTTATACCTCTAAAAAAACCTTACAAAGGTTAACAAAATACGCCAAGTACATAAAAAATATTCTACCTTATATGCAACAAAATGTTTAATGAAAAAAGTCCTAAAAATAATTTATAATAATTTTCCCTTACAAAACCATTTTTCTGAAAAACAAAACCTCAACAAATAATTATCATAAAAAAATATAAAAAAATAAAATATCAAAACTAAATAGGAAATCAATAATTACTATTAGCCAAGTACCTAAGAGCAATTTGCAAATTTGATATAATACTTGCCATGAAATCAATTTTACATTGTAGAAATATTATACATAAATTCTCCCTAAAAAATTAAAACGCATTTTATATTTATTCAGACAAACTTGATTTTTAAAATATTTAAAATCAACACTAAATGAGAATTAGGATTCTTTTAATTCCTAAAACATTTTTTATATAATGTATATAATTTAAGAAAAAAACGTTTTACGCAAGTTTTAAATCGCACAGTCTTTAAATCGAAGTAAGTTATGAAAACTTGGCGTGCCCGGATCGTAATCAAGCACAGATTTAATATTTAATTGTATAATGTCTAAGATTTTACATTTTATTGGGGATATATTTCTTTATAATGTAAACGATCCGGGCACGCCAGTTTTCATAACTTACTTCGATTTAAAGACTGTGCGATTTAAAACTTGCGTAAAACGTTTCTTCTTAAATTATATACATTATATAAAAAATGTTTTAGAAATTAAAAGAAACCTAATTCTCATTTAGTGTTGATTTTAAATATTTTAAAAATCAAGTTTGTCTGAATAAATATAAAATGCGTTTTAATTTTTTAGGGAGAATTTATGTATAATATTTCTACAATGTAAAATTGATTTCATGGCAAGTATTATATCAAATTTGCAAATTGCTCTTAGGTACTTGGCTAATAGTAATTATTGATTTCCTATTTAGTTTTGATATTTTATTTTTTTATATTTTTTTATGATAATTATTTGTTGAGGTTTTGTTTTTCAGAAAAATGGTTTTGTAAGGGAAAATTATTATAAATTATTTTTAGGACTTTTTTCATTAAACATTTTGTTGCATATAAGGTAGAATATTTTTTATATACTTGGCGTATTTTTTTAACCTTTGTAAGGTTTTTTTTAGAGGGATATTACATCTTTTTGTAAAATTTTATATCCTTTCTACAAATTAATTTTTGGGATATTTTTTTTAAATTTTTTTTAGGGGCATTTTTTTATTAAACGTTTTGTTGTATACAAAGCGAAATATTTTTTATGTACTTGGCGTATTTTTTTACCTTTGCAAGGTTTTTTTAGAGGGATTTCACATCTTTTTGTCAAATTTTATATGCTTCCTGTAAATTATTTTTTGGGGGAAAATATTAGTAAATTATTTTTAGGGATAATATTTTATTTTTTGAAATTGTTACTGTACGGTAAATTAGTCTTTCTACAAGTCATAACTAACAGTACAGGTTTTATATTTCTGTGGTGCACCGTTTCTAAAATATTAGATTTCACCTTCAAACGGGGTGGTTTAAAAATTGGATTTTTAGAAACTTTATTTCCTCCCCCCAACGCCCCATATTTTATATTTTTTTCTCTCCCTCCCTCTCTTAAATATTTTCTCCCCCCAGGGTGTTTTAATTTTTTTTACCGATATTTTTCTTTTTCTAACCCCTCTCTCCCCCGGTTTTTTTTTTTTTTTATTTTCCTTTTCCTAAATTTTTGGTTTCCTTCCCGAGGGGTTTTTTAAATTATTATTATACGCTAAATTAGTCTTTGTAGAAACCTTAACTAATGGCACAAGTTTTATGCTAAATTAGTCTTTGTAGAACCTCACTACGGCATGATTTTATATTTTTGTGACTCTCGTCTCTGAATATTGATTTCACCCCGGGGTGGTTTTAAAATTGTTATTATACGGTAAATTGTCTTTGTAGACCTTACTACGGCCGGTTTTATGTTTTTGTGGTATCTGTTCTGAATATTGGTTTCATTCCGGGTGGTTTTTGATTATTATTATCGCTATTGTCTTTGTGCTTTTCCTTTTTGTTTTTTGTGGTATACCGTTTCTGATATTAGTTTTCACCCCCAAGGGGTGGTTTTCAAAAATTGTTATTATACGCTTAATTAGTCTTTCTACAAGTCATAACTAATAGTACAGGTTTTATATTTTTTGTGGTGCACCGTTTCTGAAATATTAGATTTCACCTCCAAGGGGTGGTTTTTAAAAATTATTATTATACGCCAAATTAGTCTTTCTACAAGTCATAACTAATAGTACAGGTTTTATATTTTTGTGGTGCACCGTTTCTGAAATATTATATTTCACCCCCAAGGGGTGGTTTTTAAAAATTGTTATTATACGCTTAATTAGTCTTTCTAGAAGTCATAACTAACAGTACAGATTTTATATTTTTGTGGTGCACCGTTTCTGAAATATTAGATTTCACCCCCCAAGGGGTGGTTTTTAAGAATTATTATTATACGCTAAATTAGTCTTTGTAGAAACCTTAACTAACGGCACAGGTTTTATATTTTTGTGGTATACCGTTTCTGATATTAGATTTCACCCCCAAAGGGTGGTTTTTAAAAATTGTTATTATACACTTAATTAGTCTTTCTACAAGTCATAACTAATAGTACAGGTTTTATATTTTTGTGGTGCACCGTTTCTGAAATATTAGATTTCACCCCTAAGGGGTGGTTTTTAAAAATTATTATTATACGCTAATTAGTCATTGTAGAAACCTTTACTAACGGCATAGGTTTTATATTTTTGTGGTATACCGTTTCTGAAATATTAGATTTCACCCCCAAGGGGTGGTTTTTTAAAAATTGTTATTATACGCTTAATTAGTCTTTCTACAAGTCATAACTAACAGTACAGATTTTATATTTTTGTGGTGCACCGTTTCTGAAATATTAGATTTCACCCCCAGGGGTTGTTTTTTAAAAATTATTATTATACGCTTAATTAGTCTTTCTACAAGTCATAACTAATAGTACAGGTTTTATATTTTTGTGGTGCACCGTTTTTGAAATATTAGCTTTCCCCCCCAAGGGGTGATTTTTAAAAATTATTATTATACGTTAAATTAATCTTTGTAGAAATTTTAACTAACAGTACAAGTTTTATATTTTTATGGTGCACCGTTTCTGA